>JZKD02S0389495.1:1311523-1360832 GCA_000966675.3 Picea glauca | reverse complement strand
TGCATCTGTTAATGTATTAAGACATCTAGGAATATGCTGATATTCAATGTGATCAAAATACCGTTCCAAGAGGCGAATCCGCAAATATACCCGTAACAGAGTAGGACTTCAAATAGAGTAGATATTACTTAGCTGTAGTACTACAAGCTGCGAGTCAAGTCGCACAACCAAATGACAAATTCTGAGTGACATAGCATCAACCAATAATTCAATAACAACGCTATACTTTGCGATGTTGTTGGTTGCTCGGCCAAGACATACACCTCGTAAATATATAAGTTCGTTTGTTGGGGCATAGATGGCCCACGCAGCAGAATCTAGGTTTCGAGTACTACGGCTAGCACCATCAACGAAGCCAATATAGGGTAGCGAAGACTCCGACATCTGGCAATCAAACACAACGTCACATAAGGGCAGAGACCAAATAACGTCAAAAGCAAACTAAAGTAACACACACAAAGTATGATACATAAAATACAAGTACTTGTGCACAAATGACTTATGCATAGTACTTCTTCAAGTACAACCCATTTATGGGTTCACTCAAAGGGATACCATCGTAATCAACCAGCTCATACTCTCCTTTTTCCAAAACTCGGCGAACAATGTAAGGACCACGCCACATTGGTTTGAATTTCCCATCTCCTAAGACATCTTTATCCTGTTCATAAAGAAGAACAAGATCACCTTCAGAGAAAACACGAGGCTTGACATGCTTTTCATACGGTGCCTTGACATGTTTCTTCTGGGCTTCTATTACTAGAGTGGCGTCACGTCGCGTTTCATCTAATCGCATCAGATACAAAAGATGTTCTTCTTCAGTAGAAGTATTGTGTAAGAGTTTGATAGCTAGCTTTAGAGAAGGTATCTCACATTCTATAGGAAGAATGGCTTCCACACCATAGACTAATTGAAAAGGCGTAAACCCAGTAGCGGATTTGACAGATGTCTGATATGCCCACAATGCCGAAAACAACATCGTGTGCCAGCTTGTTTTATGAATGCCTATCATCCGTCGAAGCATAGTTATAAGAATTTTGTTGATTGCTTCAACCTGGCCATTAGCTTGCGGATAATAGGGTGTTGAGTTATCATGACAAAGACCCAAATTTTCCGTAAGTTCAGACATCATAAAATTCCTAAAATGACTACCGTGATCAATAACGATAGGTTGGGGAACACCAAAACGAGCTATGACATGGTTAAAAAGAAACAACGCTGCAGTCTTTCCAGTATTATCGAATGTTGGCATTGCCTCGGCCCATTTTGTAAAGTAATCAACAGCTACAATAATGTAACCATGCCCCCCGGCCGAGTGAGGGTGACATGTCATGAAATCAATGCCCCATTTTGCAAAAGGACCAACTGAGACCATAGGATGAAGAGGAGTAGGATGCGACCGAATTTTCTGATTGTAGGTCTGGTAGGCATGGCACTTCTGAATGGCAGTAATACAGTCGTTGAACAAGGAAGGCCACAAATACCCGGCGTGTAAGATCTTCTGGGCAGTAGCATACCCAGACATATGACCACCACATGCTCCAGAATAGTAGTCATTCAGAGATTTTTCGGCTTCGTAAAAATTCAAACAACGTCGAAAAACAGAGTCAATTCCTCGTCGATAAAGAGTATCTCCAAGGATAATGCACTGACGAGCTTGATAATGGACATGACGTCGTTCAGTACTAGACAAAGAAATCCGAAAAGTCTGGGTTTGGAGATATATAATAATATCTCCATACCAAAGATCGTCAGTGCTGATAAGGAAAAGAGATTCATCGGGCAATGAATCTACTGCTACATTTTCCGTGGCAGAGTGAGGAAAATCGCATATTAACTCAGTAAAAACTAAGGATTTCTTAGACGTGGCACGATCGAATTCCAAGTCAAACTCTTGGAGTATGACAATCCATTTGGATTACTTGCCCCCTAGCAATTGACGTGTCAAAATATGTGGCATAGGGTTACAATGAGAAATCACTATAGTTTTCCTTGAGAGAATATAATGCTGAAAGCGTTGAACGGCTTGAACGATAGCCAAAGCCAGTTTTTCAACATGTTGATACTTGATTTTAGTTGATGTGAGACTTCGACTCAAGTAATAAATAACATGTTCATCATGTGCATCATCCTCTTGAACGAGAACCATGCCAATGGTGTACTCTGAGGTAGCAAGATAAAGAAAATAATCACGACTATAATTAGGAGGGAAGAGAAGTGGAGCTCTCATGAGGGACAACTTCAAAGCCTCAAAAGCATTGTTAGAAACGCTATCCCAGATGAACTCAAAATCTTTCTTTAGTAGCCACGTAAAACCACAAGTAATCTCGGTGTAATTAGGGATAAAATGACGAAGAAAGTTTGCTTTCCCCTGCAAACTTTGCAACTGGCATAGTTTAGAAGGAGGAAGGAGATTAAGAATCGCCTCAACCTTAAGAGGATCTACCCGGATCCCTTGACGTGAAACAATGAAACCTAGAAGACGGCCAGATTTTACGCAAAAAACGCATTTATGAGGATTTAAACGAATGCGATAGAACCAACAACGAACGAAAATGGATCGAAGATGAGTGGGGTGATCGACTCAGCGTAAAGAATGAGCTGGTAAATCGTCCAAATAAGGTTGAACGATATGCTTTGTATCATGAAAAGCATAAGACATAGCACGTTGAAACATTGCGCCAGTGTTCTTAAGACCGAAGGGAAGTTTCCTATAAGCGAAAGTACCCCAAGGACAAATAAAAGCAATTTTATGTTGGTCCTTGGGAGCGATGTTAATTTGATTATAGCTGGAGAAACCATCCATGAGAGAAAAGATTTCACTTCCGGCACAGTCATCGACAATCTGGTCGACGAAAGGGGTTGGAAAGTTGTCTTTTGGATAGGCTTTGCTAATATCCCTATAATCAACACATACATGTATACTACCACCTTTCTTATCAATCAGTACAGGGTTAGAAACCCATTCTGTCAGAGCCACTGGATAAATAAAACCGGCTTTGAGAAGTTTTTCAACCTCAAGCTTAATAGTCGCCGCTTTACAAGGGAAGACCGGACGAAGGCACTGTCGGACTGGTTTAGCTCCGGGGTATGTCTTTATCTCATGTGAAACAATAGTAGGGTCAATACCTGGCATCTCTTCGTAGCTCCAGGCGAAGATGTCACAAAATTCTTTGAACAGAGATGTATAGGTGACAATTTCATCGGGACAACACAAAGCTCCAATATGAACATTTTCAACTATCCCAGGTTTAACGGATATATCAATGGGAATCATCGGAGAAATATTACTGAGGTTCCCTTCGACAAACACATCATGTGCAGATCCGGGAACGGTCGATATGACAACAAC
Source organism: Picea glauca (assembly GCA_000966675.3). Taxonomy (NCBI): domain Eukaryota; kingdom Viridiplantae; phylum Streptophyta; class Pinopsida; order Pinales; family Pinaceae; genus Picea; species Picea glauca. Next base: position 1,357,480 of record JZKD02S0389495.1, on the reverse strand, counting down.
GGTCGACGGAGTCGAAATCCGTTGGTAGTTCTCGAGAGTGTGTTGTTCCAGAAACAGTATGGAACAATGATGCCCATCGTCCCAAGGGGTGTCCTCCATGACAGACATGATCATTTCGTCAATGGGAAAGATGACATGGAAAGGATCGGGAGACAACTCATCAAGAGAGGGTGTAGAAGGTGTTGTCGATTGAATGGCATGATAAGCAGACTCAACCGGACTTAACGGCATGACATCGCCGAAACGAGTGTGATCTCCAGGGCCAAGGACTATCCAAGGGTCAGAAGACACAGGAAGTTCATAAGGTACGGTGGAGATCATGTTGATAGAAGCAACTAATGGGTGTGGAACATCGGGTGGTGGTGGAATGGGGAAAGTACCCATTAATGAAGAGTCTTTTAAAAGGCCTACACCGACATTCTCGTAACCCGGTGGGGTTTTAGCTATAAACGGCACGTTTCCAATACGAGTATCAGAATTAAAAAAGGCAAGTTGATCAACCGTAACAACCTTTCCCTGATGAGGAAATTGTACGACACGGAAAAGTGTTGACACAACAGTGTGCATAGAATCTATCCAGCTACGACCAAGTAGAAGATTATAATCAAGGGGAGCATCGAAAACTTCCACTTCAACTTGGACTGTCTTACCTTCTAGAGTAACAGGAAATGATGGAAGAACACTGTAAGGCTTAAAACCAGAGCCATTGAAGGCTTTAAAAGTATTTTGTGATTCATTTAAAGGAGGAGAGTCAATGGCTTTCCAACAAGCAAAAGACATTACACACGTAGAGGCACCCTCATCGATAACAGTTCGACAAATATTCTTGTCGGCAACAACAACTTGTATCTGAAATGCAAGATGAGGGGGAAACCTTGGAATATGATCTTCCAAGTCAAAGACTATTAAATTCATATCTGTAGGGTCAATTCCACCTATATCTTTCAACAGAGCCCTTCGTTGTGCAAGACAAGACTGAAGGACTTCAAGGGCAGACATCGCGGAAGGTGCTTGGGCCAGATCTTTGACAATACTATAGTTCTGGGCCGCACGAGCATGAGGATTGAAAGTCGATTTCCTAACGACACCTTTCAGGGGTGGTCACAGAACTGTATCAAGGCTCGGTCATTCGAGATGAAGAGGACCATTCGTAGGTGGAGTTGGAGGAGAGGGTTGTACCAAATCAGGAGGTAAATTGTCAACCTTCTCCTTAGATGGAGTATAGTCTTTGGCTCGAGTCGTGAGTGCAACGTTATTTTTCTTAGAATCACTGTTACACATCAAAACATATGATGTCGTAGAAGTAGATGGTTGGTCATGGATCACCCACTGAGCCTGTTGTTGAGATGGGAAGGGTTGGGACAAGACTGTCGGTGTAGAGGGTTTCGACGTTCCTTGAAGGAACTTAGTAACCTCGGCACGTCGTAGACAATCCTTCATGTAGTGATCATCACCATAGATAAGGAAAGGATATCGTGGCTTGCGCTTATCCCGATATTCAATAGGAGGGGTTTTAGTTTTCTCAGTTTGATTATTATTTTTACTCTCCTTATTCTTGCCTCTCCCTTTCTTTGATTTATTTTTACCGGTCGGTGTAGATTGAACAGCGTTCACCTCAGAAGTTTTACCGATGGAAGTGGCAAGAGACGGAGCATTTTGAACATTAGAATATGTAGATTTAGGGTTTGTACTTGAAATAAAATGTGAATGGACATGAGCAGTACCAATCACACCATTAGTTGCATGTGAGGCAGCTAGAGCAGTTGAAGTATTGGAAGTACCAGGATGAGGTAATTCAGGTAGCAAATCGTAAAGTGTTCCCATTTGCGAATAAACGAGATAGAGATATTGAGCACAACTTATAGCCTGCTCCTCCGTAACAACACCACCCATGGAAATGTCTTTACCAATTTTGTTCACGAAGGATTTCGTAAACCATTCTGCCAGTAACTGATCAGGGAGTTCAAGTTTAATGAGACATCGTCTCCTTCACCACTCATGGATATGATCCAATATATGATTGCCTTTAGTCTGTTTGAAGGAAGTCAAGATCTCAGTCCCAGTATCATAAAGGATCGGTAACTGGTAATGTGTAAGAAAATCCATAGCTAGGGTGTTGAAATTAGAAAAGAAACCTCGTGGCAATTCAATATACCACTTCGCAACAGAACCGGTAAGGGTTCATTGAAAAAGACGTAGACGAATGGAGTCATCCATTAACGACTTGGATGAACACCATAAGTGAAAAGTCATAACATGATTATTTGGGTCCTCTCCCACCTTGCCATCGAATTTAGGAATGTCCGATGGAAGCTTGGTGGGAATAACAGGCCATGGGGGAGAGTGACGAATAGGATCATTTAGAATCCTAGACAAATCTGGCAAATCCAAAGTAGCAAGAAAAGGTAACTGTCTATTCACCTGTGGGTACTGGTGACTTTGGGGTGGAAGCCCTGTCGGCAAACCAGTAGGACCATATGCAGTCTACCCATAGTGAGAAGACCCTGTCTGATTCGGTGGTGGTTGGAGAGGATAGTAATTCCAAGGATGGTAACCTTGAGTTTCAGTAGGGACCTGAGTTTGGGTATTGTGACTCTAACCCCAAATAGGATTAGGTATACCTGGATATGGTTGACCTATAGTAGGGATAGTTTGCTTCCCCCCATCATTTTGAGGAAAGTTTTGTAGAAGATGATTCCAATACTAGGCCAATTCAGGAGGTATATTTTGTCCAAAAGGTGAGGTTGGTCCCCCTATCGTAGGTTTTGTGCCAATCGAAGGTTGTGTAGTAATTGGATTGTGACCATTAAGAGGAAATTGAATCGTACCACCTTGTCCACCAACGGGAATCTGTAAGTTTGGTGTAATGGACGGTATAGTGCGACTAGGATTAGGATTGCCAGAAGGAAATGGAGGGAGTGTCGGGATAAAACCGGGAATAGGATGCCCAGGAAAAGGAGGACCACCTGGAGAACCAGTTGGGGTTTGTGGAGGTGTTATATTGGAAGCATTCAACAAAGCATTCAACGCATGGTAACTGGGTGGTAGTGTTGGGTTGACATCAGGCATTCGCTAGGTATTGATAGGAGCAAGACTAGCTATAGTAATTCCAGTTTGGACACTCGTAGTATTCGCGAGATGGGCCATCTCAATAGGGAGAACAAATTGATAAGTAGTATTCATTGGTGTAGTTTCTGTCTCAGAAAACACCGGAGGGTTGATTTCGTAGACAGTAGGTGACTCAGTACCAAAAAGGACTCATTGGAAATCACCTGACAAAAAAGGATCTTGACCTACTACACCGGGAGAAGGCCCAACGGTTGATTCAGAAGATGTAACAATTGCTTATTCAGAGTAATTTAATCGCACAAAAGGTCGTTCACCATGACAAATGCGATAGTCCTCTCTAGTATTGGTAATTCTAAAAGGTTCTAGAGAGTCAGTTGATTCTACTTGTGGTGTGGTGACAACTGGGATGTCACTTGTTTCAACTTGTGGTGGAGTAACAACTGGAACCTCACTCTGATGAGGAGAGCCCTCAGGTGTACTGGTAGGCAAGGATTGAGAACCGTCCAGATGTTCTGGAGATAAACCTTGCATTCTACGTGAACGTCGGGGGGGAGCAATTGTAAATGAGTGACAAGCTCCGCGAAGAAATTCCTATGGTCAACTTCGAGAAACAAACAACACGCACTAGTAAACAAAATCTAGGAAGAAATCACCAAACAAACAAGACCTTCCAATGTCGAAGCCACTAGTTGGTGATGAAATCCAATGTCGTAACAACGATATGAGAAGGGGCAGGGCTAGAGTGGAAAAGTTACGCTGACAACCTGCTTAATGGACTTACGCCCTGGTGCAAGATCCCACACATAATCATGGGTATACCCTCCAAGGAGCTCGAGTGAGTTTGATCAACGTCAATTTCAGGTACCGTGAAGACTTTCCCCTCCACATTCACCTTGGGTAAGAACCTAGAGAGATAGGCCACTAAGGTCACCACAAACAACAGTAAATCCTGGAGGAAAAATCATCGGTCCGATCCACACACAAGGGCAGGGTATCTAGCCCGAAATCAACTCAAAAGGCTTCCACTCATCATTGTGGGTATACCTCTAAGTGATCCCCGTAATATGTGCAATCTCTACACTGATGTCAACAAAGCAGGGTGAGTAACTCTGCCAACACCAATGCGACCTAGTGCTTGACCCTTGTGTTAGAAGGGATTCCCAGGACAATATGTTGCAAATGGAATTTAACACTCCCTAACTCAAGATGCTATCGTGTGTTTTGAGCTTTTGGAGAGTGTATCTCTCTTCCTACTCCAAAGCACTAGCCTAGCTAAATGTGGGTGTAAAAGATCCCTAGAAAAGAGTTACTAGATAAATTTTAAGATTATGCAATGTTTTTAAGAGCTGTTGTTTACTCAAAGGTAACGGAAGTGAAACTCATGTTGTATGACTATGACCCAAATAATGCAAGGATGATAATGAAATATAACACTTTTCATTCAATGAATCCTATTTATGGGAGAGAGAGAAAATTTTCCAAATCAACCCTGTACTACAATGCAAAAATTTCCTTTTAAATGCCAATGCAAATAATCATTTATCAAAGGATAATGCTCTATGTGTCTTTTTCAAATACTTCAATGAACTCAATAATTTGATTTTCAATGTTTTCTGAAATACAAAAATCAATATTTTTTAAAAGAAAAGCTTGTTGTTCACTTTCCAAAAAGAACTCTCACTATATCAATGAGAGAGAAGACAATCAAATCATAAAGAATCAAGCAATAACAACCCAATCAACTCTTTCAATGAAAGAAAAAACAAAGAGCAAACCAATTAGTCTTCTCAATGCAAATGAAAATGTTCTTTCAAACCAACAAGCAAATGAGAAACACCAAACACTTAACTCTCAACCAATCACTGGTTCTTAACCAATCAGACACACTCAGCTCTTGAATTTAGAGAGAATGAATTTGCCAATAAGAGTCAAGAAACAAAAGTCAAGCCACAAAGGACAAGAAAAACCTTGAAACCCTAAAACTATTCACATAAGCAAACTAAAGCAAGAAATATATCAATCAGAGGTCCAAGAAACCCTTAATAGGTATTCCAACTGATCTGGGCAGTTAGAAAAACCAAAACTCAACTTCAAAATTTTGAAAAAGACTGTTTGCAGGCAAGCAATATAACACAGTGCGAGAATTACCTGTTCTCGCAGGCAACCTTTGAGCAAGGTGCGAGAGCCTCGCACTGAACCCTATGAGCAGGGTGTGAACCTGACTAATTCTCGCAGGTTGCAGTGAAGTGCAGTGCAAGAAGTCCTGAACATAACAAAAATTTTGAAAATTGAAGTAAAATTGCAAAAAGCTTCTGGACTCAGAAGGTCTAGCAGGATATCTTGAAGACTCAGAGACTGATAGGACAGGAGAAAAATGAAACCAGAGCAAATGGCCACAGAAAAACACAAAAAACCACCAAGAAAATGGAATTGGTCCCCAATGGAGTCGCCAATTTTGTTATTGGATAAATCCGTAAGTGCAGACACAAACCGATCTCTCTAGATCCACCTGGATCTAGAACAAAGAAAGACAGAATAATACTCTTTCCCTAGATTTCAACTATTGAATGAACTAGGAGGCAAGAATCATGAACATACCTTATGATCACTTCCTTTGATCTTTGTTGTTCTAGCTTCGCTCCAATGCTCTTGTACCGTCAAGACCACAACAATACAAACCAATCGAAGTGAAGACAACTCAATATATTCAACAATTAATCTATGTATATGATCAAGGAGTTATACAATAAAGTGACATTAGCTTTATGGGAAAGGGACATATTACTGTATTATATTGATGGAAAGCAAAGATTACAACCTGAGCCTTGATGTTGCAAACCTCCTTTCGATGGCCCTTACCTCTGACACACACACTTGCTCACTTGCATGAAGAAGATCAACCACTTTTCATAACCTTGCTGGAGTTCTTAGCTGTTGTAGCATCAGTCCTTCACACAATCTTTCACTAATTCTCCAATAAATCTCTTTCTAGTTAGCTTCTAACCTTTTCCATGAGAATCCCCTCAATATATAAGAGAGAATGAATTATTTACTTGGATAGGAATGATCTCAAAATATCAGGAAAGCCAGTACTAAGATAACCATTTGAATGCTATCTCATCCTTCTAGAAGATTCCCTTCTAGAAGGTTCGAGAATTCATCTTTTTCCCTTCTTTAGAAAGAGTTTGCACCCTAGTAGTTAGACACAGTGAGAACTTCTCGCACCCTGGCTTAAGGTAGCCTGCGAGAATCATGCATTCTCGCAGGTAAATGTATTGGCAGCCTGCGAACCTTCCTCAAAACTGTGATTTCTGGAAAGAGATAAAGGTAACTTTTCTCAGGAGAAAGTTCTAATGAAGAGCCCGAGTATACCATCATCAATACATCATCATGAAGACAAAAATTATGGATAACACTTGTCCAAATTAACTCGTTTGGGGAGTCTGTCAAATAGATGCCTACATGATCCAAGGCTCTACAAAATCTATCACATTCTGCTACTTCCATGCCTACCAACCCCAACTATAAATCTGATTTCCAGTGAGCCATAACTACACCTTGTCTCCCTCGATCTAATATTTGATATAGGTAGTGGCATCCCTTCAATGTGAGAGAATCTATGAGGCCTTGTGATAAAAAAGAACTCTTTCCCAGTCCAAGTATCTTATCTTCTCCAAGTCTTATGGACATGCCAAAACTTGGCTTCCATGCTATCCATTGTGCCACTACTTGAAATGATTTTAGGAGGCTTCTCCATGAATTTGATACTTTTGTTGTACTTATAGAAGGGCTTCTAAGCCAAGTCACCACCGAAGTGGAGGGTAAATATTTATCCTTTAGTACCCTATGCAATAGTCCATCCTTCATCATACATCACCACAAGATGTTTGCTGCCAGCACCCTAGTAAACCAGTATAAGTCCTTGATACCCCAACCTCGAAAGGCTTTTTCTTTTGCAAGATTGTTCCACTTACAAAGGTGAACACATTTCAGTAACCCACCACCCGACCACTGAAAGTTAAACATCACCCATCTGATTTTGTTAAGGACATAGATGGGGAAATTTGCTATAGCCAGTCAAAACACAGTCAAGCTCTCTAACACTGATTTCACAAGTATGTACCTCTCGCCCAAAGATAACCAACGATGACATCAAAGTCCTATCCTTCCTTCAAATTTTTGAATAAGCCATATCCAGTCCTCTACATGGTAATTTGTTGACTTTAAATAAAAACCCAGGTAACAAAACCCTATGTTTAGCTCAAAAAAATTGAAGGACAAAATTTCCTTATAGTTGTCCAAGTCTTGTTCCTGCAGTCTCGAGTAGTGAAAAGAAGATTTGAGTGGGTTTATGAATAGTCTCGATGCTTTACAGAAAAGGGACATAATGTAATCAATTTCCTTCCAATAAGATAAATGAGCTATGGTCATAATCAATACATCATCCACAAAAATTAAGGCAATAAGATTGATAAGTCTTGAAGTCTTTATCCTGGAAATTTTGCCTTCGGCTTGTGCTTTCTTGAGCATTAAGCTAAGTCCCTCCATAACCAAAATAAACAATAATGGGGTTAAAGAGCATCCTTATTGAAGCCCTCAACCACTTTGGAAGAAAGGGGAAGGCCCAGCATTTACCAAGATCGTGAAAGAAGTTGTATTGACACAACTCATACTCCATTTTGTAATCAAAAGACTAAGGCCCATCCTTAACAGTATCATCTAGAGAAATTCCCAGTTTACATAGTCATATGCCTTCTGGAGATCCAATTTCAAGATTAGAGATTTATGTTTTTTTGTTTTAATGTTGTGTAAGCATTCTTGGGTTGTTCCCATCGCATCCAAGATCTGCCTACCTTTTAAGAACCCAAGCTGCTCCACTGATAAAGACTTTCAAAGGAACGGTTTCAGTCTATTTGCTAGGGTCTTTGCGATAAGTTTGTATGCCATGTTGCATAATGCTATAGGTCTGAAGTCCCCAAAGCTGGAGGGATTATCCACCTTGGGTATAAGGACTAAAAAAATTGCGTTTAAAGAACTTACCATAAATCTAGAGCTTATTGACTCCTCCACATCTTCCAGAATCTCATCCTCGATCAGATCAAAAAAGCGGAGAAAAAATTCCACCGTCCACCCGTCCGGGCCAGGAATTTTGTCCTTAGCAAAGCTCTTAAGTAAAAAAAATAATTCTTTGACCATGCAATATTTTTCAATCTCCTGAACATCACTTTCAGTGAAAAGGCAAGGGTAATATTACACTGTCCAAACTTGTTCGATAATAGAATTTTGTCCAGTATCAGCATAAAAATATTTGAAGTGTTTTGCCGCTACAGTGTCCAGTTCCTCCTATCCACTATGATTATTTCCAGCTTCATATTTTATCTCCCACAATGCTTTCCTATTTTTTCTATGGCTAGTGTAATGATGGAAAAACTTTGTGTTCTGGTCACCATGTTGTAACCAGATGGATCTACTCTTTTGTCTCCACATTTCTTCTTTATCTAGCAGAAACGTTTTCCTCTTTACTTCTAGCACTTTGATATGTCTATCAACTACCACTGGAGCATTCCAATTGGATTTAGTTAGATATAGCTTCTCTAAGTCATCCTCCACTTGGAATAAATCAAAGTGTCTCGACCTATTTTGAACTTTCTCCCAGTCCCTCACTTTATGTTTTAAGGGTGTCAGTTTTCCAACCAATCTCCTCATCTTTGAAGGTTCACCATCGAATTCAATAGTATTCCAGACCGTATGAACAATATCACAGAAACCCTTCTCTTCTAGCTAGATTGGATTCAGTTTGAATAGGTGAGATATTTTGCGCTAGCCATCATCAATCTATAGAACAATTGGAGCATGATCTGAAATGTAAGGGTTAGCTACCCAGGTTTTATACCTCCCTACCAAAGAGACTAGATCTTCTGACATAAAAAATCTGTCCAATGTTTTAGCTATACCTTCAGACCCTCCTCTTCCATTTCCCAAAGTTTACGAATATGCACTAGGGACAATGTTGACCAGTCCTAGGTCTCTAAATGTTTTTTGAAGTACTACGCCAAATATTTGGTTGTGCTTTGGCTCCCCACACTTCACTGGCTAACACGGTGAATTTTAGATCCCCTACCAGAATAAGGTTTTTTGTGTCTATAATACCATTGTTGACCATCGTATCCCAAAACACTTTCCTATCAGTGCAAGGGTCGTAGTAGTTTATAAGAGTAATCATCTGATTTCCCTTATGAAGGGTTCCATTAAAGAGGATTCCCTCACAAGTAACAAAAGGAACTAGAGACAATTTTGTAGGGTTCCATGCCACACACATGCCTCCCAATCGGCCTACAGAATCAATGCCATAACAATACCAATTTGGCAACACTTTCGTCACCAGAGCTTGGGCTTTTACTTCCTCAAACATAGTTTCTTGTATAAAGAGAATGTACAACAAAATTCAAGTTAGTGCTCTGCAGAGGGATGCAAGTTTTGGATCCCCACCAACTCCCTAAGGTTCACAGAAAGAAGAATCATTATTTAGCCCTGGTGAGGGCTTTGATTCCTCTAAGAGCCTCGGTTTCTATGATAAAAATGCCAGTAGTGGTTACATCCCCTCTGCTTTCCAGATTTTTTTTAGAGCACTTCAGGTCTTTATGGGAGAAGCATTTGTTCCCATAGCCCCTGTCCATGTATCCTTCTTCAATTCTCTTCCAAGTCTGTTTGTCACGTCTCCCTCAATCCCTATAACGGTAACTTCTTTCCCTTTGCTAATCATTGTGTGCCCTTCATAGATAGTGAAAAGGATTTTTTTCACTATGTCCCGATATGATCGAACCAGAGTCTCTATAAATTCCCCCATGGAGCTCTCACCTATTTCCATCTCCCACCTCCCTGTTGTTTGATTCCTCAGCCCATCATCAATCGTGTAGATCCCCACTTCATCAATACAATCCAGGGGAGTGTTTACGGACTACTCGGGAGATCTCATGTCCAAGTGTGAGTTAGCTTCCCTCCTCGACTTCCTAAAGGGGCTCTCATTTTTATTGAGATCATAGGAATCCGCTATAGGGGAGTTTGTAAGAAGATTTAAGTGTACCATCTTTGAGATAGTCAATGTGTCATAGAGAGAAGGACAGAGAGATTTTATCTTTCCTACCTCAGTATTCATCGTTGCAGTAGTCCCAACCTCCTCTTTTTTCGTGGTGTCTCTCCCACTCCAAGAAGGATCCACTACCATTGAGTCACTAAGTACTGTCTTCCTAAGCATGGATGATTCTGATTCATCGTCTGCTAGAAACCCTTGGCAGTTTTTTCGTAGGTGTCCATTCCTTCTGCAAAGGGACCATTTGAACGGGAGCCCTAGATAGTCTGGTTTCTTACCATAAATATTCCCTCTCCACTCTATATCTAGTGCTTCCAGTAACCCGTTATGAATCTCAAGTTCAACTAGAAATTTCCCCATCCTCCTGTCCACTCCCTTTAGTGCCTCTTCATCCACTGACAAGAAATGACCCAGTTCATTCCCAATAGCCTTAAGCACTCCTTAATTCCACATTTGCAGTGGTAGTATTGAAAGGAGGACCCAAATATGTCTAAGTTGGAAGTATTTTTTCGTTGGGTCAAAGGAAACCCTCCATCTTTTCAGCATGAGGATACCTCCTTCTATGATCCAAGTGCCCAGTAATATTTTTATGGAGTCCTCTGCGGATTTAAAAGTAAAAAAATAGTAGCCCCTAGCAAGGAACACCATCTCTGGGGTATACCCCAACAATGGTGACCATATGTTGGTGACCATTTTCTTGGCCTCCCCTTATATTCTTTGTAGCATCAGTTGTCTGAAGTAAGGCCTCTCCAGGTTGGGATTTAGGGCCTTCTTTGGTTGTAACATTTCTCTCCTTGGGATAAGACCCCACACTCTTACCGAGTTCTGACACCACTTCAGAAGACCTGACCCTACGACCAACTTTCCCAGACCTGAGTTCATAGTCCAAGATAAGTAGTTTAGCTTGCCTCCAGAGCTCCTCATCTCCCTGACTCAAAAGAGCAATTACCTTGGCTTCCATAGAGTGTGGTTTTCGACTTGAGTTGCCTTAGTTGACCCCCACTTGTTATGCTCCAAGGCTTCCTTCCACCAAATATTTGTAACTAGCTTGTTGCTTATAACATGTGTGTAAAGGTAGTGCTCCACTTGAAAAGACTTCCTTCAACTTTATTTTAACTACAGGCTATATCAAAAAAATAACGTTTAGGGATTCAACAACTCCCCAATCAACCAAAACTACATCTTACTTTCTTAAACATAGGTTTTGTATTTTCCTGTTCAACGAGTCCAAGAATCCCATCCACCATGTTTCCAGTAGTCTCATCCACCATTCAAACCAGTGCCTTGCATGCTCGCCTACTGTGCCATTCACCAATAATCCCACCCACCATTCAAACCAGAGTCTCGAAACAGTGTGGGCAGATCAAAGGCATTTCACCTCTAGTTTGCAAACATGCTTCACCTCACAAGACAAAGCTAATCCAGAAGCATGACTCGTGACACATTATTTTTTTGATATGTACAACTCTATGTGGTGATCCTCTTTTTTGAGTAACATTCATTCAATTTTAATTTTTAATTTCCCTTTGCATAATTCTTACACGATGAAAAAATTATATTTTTAGATGGGTGCATCTTTGTCGGTATTTTATATGAATATTATAAATGTTAATTAAAATGTTTGAATTTATGGAAATTTAATAAAAATAATATTGATTATTTGAATCATTTGTTGTAATTTCCTAATTTTTAGGTGATAAAAAAAATATTGTGTTTTTAAGATAGGTATATTTTTGTTAGTATTTTTATATAGGTATTGTAAGTGTTAATTAAATTGTTTCATTTTTACGAGAGTTTAATAAAAAAACTCATTATTTGAATATTTGTTGTATTATTTGAATTGATTTAAATATTTTTTTTAATTTCTAAATTACATTTTTTTAATTTTAAAAACACAATTGTTATATAGTGACATTGCAGTGAACAATATGTCAAAAAGAATATAAAAAAACCAAAAAATGCCAGTAGAAAAGTTGTTTAAGTTAAAGCTTAGTACATGTCATCTATATACATTACATGATTGAACAAAATTAAAGGTATAGGTGAATGATCTTTTTATGTGTACATTTTGTCTTTTGTTTTTATTATAACCATATAAAGTTGAGTGTACATTATAATGTATATTTCCCTTGCACAAAGAGATAGGCTTGGCATGGTGGATGGTTGAACTCTATGCCTTTTGATGAGAAAATGTGTTGAAACCATAATCATGGGTATTCAATGCACTAACTCAATTGTGTGCTAGAAAAAATGTTCATTCTCTACAATTTCTTCCTTTTGATAGGGAACCTTTGGTCCCTAATTAATATTATTGAAACAATGAGAAATGCCTCTTATGTGATTTATGGTGCAATGCCCTGTTGAAAAGTGGCGTTGTAGGATGGTTCCCTCGTGGGGTTCAAGGCATCACCTTAAAATCTCTAGAACATTTGGTGCAAAAAGAACTATGCCTCACCAAGTCAAATATCATGACACACACAACTACAACACCCTTGGCTCTGTGTGACAACAATGTTGATTACATTTTTCAATTTTGGAACTAGAAAATAATTAAATAAGAGATTAATACATTGTTTTTTACACATGCTTTCTACTAATTACACCGAAGGCTCCAGAAAATTTGAAGGATCCATATGGAATTATATTTGTGGATCATTATTATTTCATACCTTTGTAGATTCCATGACGAAGGAATACCACCACCTGCTCATCTAGGAATACATGAATATTCTACTTTTTCAAGAGACTATAAGTCATTAGACTTGTTCAAGAAATGATAATTAGACTTATCTACATCATCTTGAGTGTTGGTAAGGGCATTTCCATTTTCATCTTTCTTGTCTATATAATAGTATGACTAATAAAAAGGTAGATTTGAGGAGTTGGTTTTGTACATCCCCCATGGATTTGGGCTCTATCCTATCATGCCCCTATAGGAATTGAACTAATTTCTTAATTCTTACAGGCAATGAGTATATATTTCCTCCAAAACAAGAATTCCTTGTCTTTTCTTATTAAATTTAAATTCCATTCTTGTTTGTGGTAAGCACGGATATCCATTGCTCTTATGATGGGTAAGGAATTTACACAAAAAAATTGTAGTTACCCTCTCTTCCTATATACAAATAAGAAATGAAGCATCCATAATTGTTAACTACATTAAGTTCAAATACCCTATTTGCATTAGGATCCAACATAGTAACCTAAGGGGATAATGTAAGTAAAAATCCTCAAACATTATACTTTCATAGAAAGACAAATACCCACCTTTCGAAACAAGTAGAAATCATCGAGAAGAAGCTATCAAATATAAAACTTGAAAAAAAAAGATTCAATAATTGTTTCCTCCTTGTAAATGTGTTTTCCAAAAATGGGTTGTGATTGCAATACTAGGAGTGCTATCTAGTATTGCTACATGGTTCACAATGATGGAACTTCATAAAAGGTTGAAACTATTATAGAAAGTTGACAATTAACTAGATGTATTCCACAAATATGTATTGGCAAAATTGTTGGGTTGAGCACCCACTGGGATTTTTACAAAGTCTATTCTTTGTTCACTTTTTCTTCCAAGTAACAAATTGCAAGAGAGCATTTTTTTCATTGGGAAAATAAATAAATAATAAAATACAAATCATAACTTTATTTAAATAAACTAAGTTACAATCCTCACATGCTTTGAAGAATGTCTTAGACAACTCACTAACTTCACCAAAATTTCCAAATATCCTTCCCACCATGTACAAAATATAGGCTAACAACCTCAAAAAATACCAATAGTTTACCATGCGACCTATACATTGAATATGCATCCATTACAAATAGTCCATCGTCTATTCTAAAACTTATCCAACATAATTAGATTAACCTATATCTAATTATTACATAGTTATCCAAGTAGCTCCCACTCCATACAAAACTGAAAAAACACCTCAAAAAGTCTCATATCATACCATAATTCCATACTTTATGTTATTAATGTAAGACACCAAAGAATTGTTAAAAGATAGGAGGGTGATCATATTTAGCCTCCAGACCATCCACTTCCTCTCAAACATGCTAAAGCCCAACATCTAGTAGACTTCCACCCTTGGATAAACCACCAACCAAGGATTTTATTTCCCGATAGACATGTTGAAATGAGATAGAATCAAAATGAGAAATTAAAAGTTAAATCTCCTCATATATGGGTCTCAACATGAAATTGTCCAAAGTAATAGACCCTTCATCTAATTTATCTCTAGAAGAGAGCCCCAAATATTTTACATTTTTAAACACCTTCGTCTATCACAAGAGATAGTATTAGCTTTGATTCCATTAATTCAAATTTGTTGTTGGAGTTATTTCCTAATCCTACTTTGAATCTAATTGAATGAGCTTTCCATCATATATAAAATGCCTCTAGTGTAATGTAACTAGGGAGGATAATATGGGGTACCTAGGGAGGTACCCAAGGGGATACTAAATGTAATGCGGATTATTATAATAATGGAATAAACGTACCATGTAATTAAAATGAAATAATACAATAATAAAGGGTAGTTTACATAGCACCCCTAGGAATACTCATGAGAAAGTATAAATACACATGAGTATCACTGCATTGGGTGTGTTGAATTGTATTCTTTTGTAGCAGGCATGGCTTGTGGAGTGATTCCTTCCATAAGGAGTATTTGATGGTGTTGCCTTACCTTAAGGGTTCTTCTCTCTATATTTTTTTGTTGTCTATGGTGAATGTTTTGGTATCTTGGATGTTGTAGGGTTTATTTATGAAGTTTTACGGTGGACTTTTTCTTATATCTCTGAAGTTTTACTACAAGTGGTATTAGAGCTCTTTCTTGGGCATGAAGTGGGAGATTTTTTTTTTCCTTTTGCATATTTTTGATGGGAAAAAGAGGATGATAGTATTCAAGTTGATTTATGAAACTTTATGTGTATAATTTGAAGAAAGCAACCATACATCTGAATTCCTCTTGAACAAATACCCAATTAAAAAAAAAAACATCCAAAATGGAGTCCAAAAAGTGGAGATGATTCAAAATCTGCATTTTTTAGGGGTTTTTCTAGTGACGACCACAAATTTAGTAGATAGGATATAGTTTGATAGAGTGCACAAATTTCAATCAAACCAGTGGCAATGGATCTAGAGAAATCATGGCATTTCATAAATGGGCTCATAATAGCTAATCCAAAAAGTATAACAAAAGTTATGATCATTTTACTTTTTGGCCTCAAACCCTAACTACATAAAGGAATTGCATTGCAAAGTGATTCAAAACATAATTTTATTTCTTCCTATTGTCTTCATCATTGATAGATCTTTTGAGTACATCAACATAACTTTTATATTTTCCTTCATTTACTCTCTTCGGTGGCTATGTAGCTTTTGAATCTTTTTTGGTGGTCATCTAAATCTTATCATAGCCAAGACTAGTCTTAATGAATGGATACCTTTGAAAATTGATAATATTATCTAAGGTTTTAGTACTCTTTTCAAACTTTAAGCTTCTATTCAACTTAATAATTGTTTTCTCCAGTTCCTTTCTTAAGGAAACAATTTTAGATTCTATCTTTTTGCAATTTTCTTCCTTTTTTTTCAGTGGGATTCTCACTTCTTCTATCCTTCTTGCCTCTTCTAATTGAAACTTTAGGTTCATGATAGTATTTTCTATTTCTTCAAGGGTTTGTGACATTTTGGATTTTGAATCATGAACATCTTCTTCATATTTCTACAGCTGCTCCTTTTGTTTCAAATTCTTTTTCCTAAGCTTCTTTATTTCACTTAAGGCACACATGAGTTCCTCTTCAAGATCCACTTCCCCATTTGTTTCAACATTTTCTTCCTCTTTTGAATCCATCATTTATTTCCCTTTGTCTTCATCAATATTTTTTTTGATTGTTATAAAGAGAATTTCTTCTCTATCACTATTGAAATTGCTTTCATTGCTTTCTTTAGACAAGTCACTAACCCTTTTGAGTAGAGACTCTTCCTCTACCTACAAGAGTTTTTCTTCTTTTCATGCTTATCTTGTTTGTGGTTCTTTTTATGTTGATGTTGTTTGCTCCCTTTCTTTACATTATTTTCTTCTCCATCATCACTACTTTCATCCTTTGCATATGGACACTTAGCAGCAAAATGTCCTACTTTTCCACAATTAAAACATTTAAAGGGTAGCTTACCTTTGTATTTTCCAGATCCCATTTTGAGTTTTCTCACAAAATGTGATTCCTTTATGTATGATTTATAGCTAGAACAATCACTTGATTTGTGTTCTTTGTTCTTCATCTTCTTTGAGGCTTTGAAAGTTACTTATTTCTTTGATGGATTTTCTTTTTCAGTCCTCATTTCATATGCAGTGAGAATCCCATGCAATATATCCATTGTCAATTTATCGAGATCCTTCATTTCTTCAATAGTGGAAACTATGGCATCAAATATTAAGGGGAATGACCTTAACACCTTTTGTACAATAATCGATTCTTCAACCATTTCACCAATTCCTCTGATGGTGTTGAAAATTTCATCCACACTGCGAGATAGGCTACAACATTTTCTTCATCTTTCATTTCTAGGCTCTCGAATTGTTTTCTATGGGTTTTGAGATTTTCATTCTTAACCTTGTCATCGAATTCATAGATATTTTGAATCTTGTCCCAAATTTCTTTTTCCGATTTACAATGCATCACCTTAAAAAACTCAGATTCTGATAGACCACACAAGATGGCATTCATTGATTTTGCATTGTTTTCACTAGGATTCTTCCCTGTCATATTTGTTGGTGGAGTCATTGGGGTTGTATAATCAGACACGATTGATTTACAACTATCAAAACCAAGAGACATTAAATAGGTTTGCATCCTTATGCTCCAGAAGGCATAGTTTTTTATGTCAAACAATAGAGCCTTGTTTGTGGAGAAACCTTCTTGGAAGGCCATGTTTTCTCTTGAGATCTACCTTCCAGTGATTAGACTATTTCCAAATGAACTTACTCTGATACCAATTGTTGAGAACACACTTATACTGAGAGGGGGGGTGAATTAGTATAAGAAAATATTTTATTTATTTAAAAATTCATCAACCATACGAAAGAAATGGTAGATAAGATTAACCATGATACACATAATTTACGTGGAAACACTTTCAGGAGAAAAGAACAAAAACTTTTCTTTATAATTTTGTAGGAACCAACCTACTATTACAAAAATTGGTAAGCACCAAATTACCAGAGACACCAATCCCCACTGGTACAAATCCTGCTAGGCACCGACCTACTCTTACAGGTATTCATATGTACCAACCCACTAGAGACACCAATCCTCATCACTAATAACCAACTTAGCAAGAAACGCCAATCTCTTTGTTTGAGCGGCACCAAACCTCAATTCTAATGTAAATTATTCAAAATATGATGAACATTTGCATTTCCTTCACCATGTCTACTCGTAACTTCTACCTTTACCATATCTTCTTACTACTTATGCCTTCACTAGATCTGTTCACTATTTTTTCCTTCATGAGATCTATTTGTTAGATCTTCCTTCATGAGATTTTTTCTCTAGATCGTCACAGACTTAGTCACTGTCTCCTTTTGGAATGATATTCAATCTTTAGTCATATCATACTCTCCTCCTTAAATATTACATTTATGTTCATCACACACACTCCTCTTCAAATATTACATTTATTTATATACATCATCATGACCCATTTTGAAGAGATCTGTTGATTCAATAATTAAATAATTAATTCTTTTTATTTCACCTCTTCACATACCATGGGCTTGAAACCACCAATGGTAAAACCAATTGTAAAATATTTCTTTGACATTTTAAATGCACTTGTACTTCCAAAACCAAGGACTTGAAACCATAGGATTGTAAAACATTTCCTTTCACTTTTTCAAGTGCACTTTTACTTCCAAAACCACGGACTTAAAACCACGGGCTTGTAAAATATTTCTTTGAATTCTTTACGTGCACTTTTAAATATACTTGTAAAATTCACTTTTTACTTTTTCACGTGCACCCCTTTTTTATTATACTTGTAAATTGTGTTCCCCCTTGCTTGCAAATGCCTTAGCATAACATCAATCACATCATGTTCATTGTAATTCCTTAATATGACATCAATGATACCATGTTCAACATCAACCATAATTTTGACTCCAAAAACCTTGAAACTCATGGGCTACATCAAGCATAAAAAATTTGTAGTTCTTGTTGACAATGGAAATACTCACAATTTCATTCACAAGACAGTGGTAGAAGAAGCCCATTGTTTTTTACACTTAGTGCACAACTTTTCAAATCATGATCTCTAGTGGATTTATGATGAAATGTGGGGGAAGATGTGAAAATGTCAAACTCTAGATGGGAGACTATTAACTCAAAACCCATATGTTTGCCATATATATGGGTGGTTGTGATATAGTAATAGGGGCATAATGGCTATGCACATTGGAACCAATCACCATGGATTGCAAGGAACTCTATATGAGTTTCACTAAATAGGGCCATGTACACAACCTTTGAGGGCTTCATGCAATATCTCTTAAAATAGTTGGCTCTCATTGTATGGAGAAGTTATTAAAGAAATGCCACTTTGGAATTATTGCCAAAATTAATCCATATAGGTCATGGATAATCTGACACAATAAATCCAACCAAACTTGTAGATAATTCTCAACAAACATCATCAGTGCTTTGAGATGCCAAAGGGTTTATCCCTTTCTCAAGGAGAGCATGACCATGGAATTCCCCTAATTCCATAAATTGAACCACCAAATGTACATCCTTATCGACACTCTTTTGCACAAAAGAATGAAATAGAAAATCTCATTTAGGAATTGTTGGAGGTGGGGGTCATACATCCCAATACAATCCTTTACTCATCACCAATAATCATGGTGTTAAAGAAGGAAGGAACTTGGTGCATGTAACCTGATTTTTGGGCTCTTAATAATTTGAAAATCAAGGACAAATTTCCTATCTCATTTATTGATGATCTATTGGATGAACTTCATGGAGAATTTTTTTTCACTAAGCTCAATTTACATTCAGGATACCACCAAATTAGGATGAAAGAGATAAACATCCCTGAGACGCCCTAAATTAGGATGAAAGAGATAAACATCCCTAAGACACCCTTCAGAACACACAAAGGTCATTATGAGTTTTTTTTTATGCCTCTCGATCTTTTTAATGCTCCCTCCACCTTCCATAAATTGATGAAAAATATTTCAAACCCTTCCTACACAATTTTGTGTTGGTTTTCTTCAATGATATCTTGATTTATAGTAAAGAATGAGAATTAAACATAGAGCATGTTGATAATTCATTGCAACTCTTGAGAGAAAACCAATTATTCGTGAAGCAGTCCAAATGTGCTTTTGGGGCCCCTAAGATTGAATATTTAGGTCGCATTGTAAGTTAGGAGGGAGTATGAGTTGATCCCAAGAAAGTGGCATCTATGCAAGATTGGCCTCATCCCAAAACACTGAAGAGATTGAGGGGATTCTTAGGACTTATAGACTGCTACAAGAAATTTGTGAAAAATTATGGAAAATTTGTAGCTTCCCTAACTTCACTCCTTAAAAATAATGCCTTTGTCTAGAATGAGGTAGCATCACAAGCCTTCACTGCTTTAAAGGATGCTATGTGCACTACTCCAATATTAGTAGTGCCTAACTTTAATAAGACTATTTTCTTGCAATGTGATGCCTCAGGAAGAGGTCTTAGAGTAGTATTGATGCAAGAAGGATGCCCCTTGGTGTTCACCAGTAAGAAATTGTGTGATTGCAATTTGGGAAAATCCATATATGAGAAGGAAATGATGGCTATCATTCATGTAGTGAAGACTTGGCACCCATATCTCATAGGGATGTGGTTTCATATCAATATTGACCATCACAGTCTAAATTACTTCCTTGAACAATGGTTGTCTTCACTAGAGCAACATAAATGGGTCACCAAGATGTTGGGGTATGATTATGAGATCATATATAAGAAG
This sequence comes from Picea glauca, assembly GCA_000966675.3. Taxonomy (NCBI): domain Eukaryota; kingdom Viridiplantae; phylum Streptophyta; class Pinopsida; order Pinales; family Pinaceae; genus Picea; species Picea glauca. The sequence goes on along the minus strand of JZKD02S0389495.1, from coordinate 1,337,312 downwards.
GGTAAATAAAATGGTGTGGCTAATGCTTTATTTAGACAATTTGAGGAGGATGGGTCACTCCTTGCCTTATCATTACCAATTCTAGGATGGCTCAAGGAATCCCATGGGGAATTGCTAGAAAATATTACTTTAAGGTAGCTCATCCAAAGGATTTAATTATATCCCAACCCACCTAAAAGTTATACATGGAAATAAGATACATTTTGGTATAAAGGGCACATTGTTCTGGAAAAAGATTCGTCCCTAAAACAATGAGTCTTAGAGGAGCTACATTAATCACCGATAGCGAGTCACTTCGACTTTCATAAAAACTATGAAAGAACTAAGTGTTCATTCTTCTAAGATGGCATGAAAAACAATATTCAAGATTTTGTAGCATCCTATGAGTCTTGCGAAATAAAAAAAGGAGACAGTGAATATCCCAAGGGTATTGCAACCACTACCAATCCCAACACATATTTGTACACACATTTCAATGGATTTTATCACGGGACTTACAAAAGTGGGAAACAAATCAATCATCATGGTGGTTGTTGACCATCTTTCAAAATATACTCATTTTTGTGCCCGTATACCTTCATGGATAAGATATTTAAGCTGCATGGTATGCCCACTTCCATTTTCTGAGATCGAGACCCTACATTCACTAGAAAATTTTGGTTGGAGCTATTTGAACTTCAAGGCACACAGCTGGATATGAGCACTGTATATCATCCTCAAATTGATGGTCAAACAAAAGTGGTCAACATGTGCTTAAAAACCTATTTGATATGCTTTGCTTCCAAAAATCCACACCAATAGGCACAATGGATTCCCCTTTCTGAATGGTGGTACAACACTACTTCTCATGGAGCTACAAAATGACACCATATGAATTTGTTTATGGCCCAAACCACATGTTAGTGGCATCCTATATACCAGGTACATCTAAGGTTCATGCTTTAGATAAAATGATTCACACCAGATAAGCCATTATCTATATCCTTAACAAAAACTTGGTCATGACACAAAATTGAATGAAACAACAAGTTGATCAACATAGATTTGAACGTTCTTTCATCGAAGGGGATCAAGTGTTTCTTCTCCTGTAGTCTTATAAATAGACATCATTCAAAGATAAAGTTCCCTAGAAGATATTTCCTAAGTTGTATGGTCTCTATCAGATCATAAAATGCATTGGTCAGGTTTCCTACAAGATGGTTGTCCCATCCCACTCCAATATTCATCTAGTCTTTCATGTGTCATATTTGAAGAAGGTCATGGGACAAAGTTGCATAGTGCAAACCAACCTACCAGAACTTGAAAAAGAAGGTTCCATTTTTAGTATTGGATACCAAAGAGAATCAATTGCACCAACATACGATGAGGGAAGTATTGATCCAGTGAAAAGATACGTAACTGGAAGATAACACATGGGAACCAGAAACAATTCTACAACAATTTCTTCACCTTCAGCCTTGAGGACAATGTTTCTTTCGAAGGGTGTGGGGGGGCATGTTAGGGTCCTACCATAACCCTCTTACTTAGATACTTTATTAATGTATGAGGCCACCTTCCTTGAATAAGGCCCATTAAATAGTTAGTTAATAGTCACTCATTGTAAAAATGGTCCTTTTTATTATTAAAATTCTTCTTAAGCAGTTAAGTGTGTATAGTATTCTTTAACTTTAGTCTATTAAAAAAATAACTACATGCATAAGGATCACTAAAATAAAGGCATCCACGGTATACACAGGATATATATTGGGAAACCCTCATGGGGGAGAAAACTTAGCAAAGCTTCTTCAATATAGATTCTTCAAAAAGTACCATGTCTCTCTCAAGAGAGATCTCACCAAAACAGAAGATCCACCAGAAACCCTAACCAGAATAGAGTAGTGCACCACTAGACCAATATAGACCAATATAGTCCTTCACCAAATAACCAAAACCCTTTACTGAGACACCCCTCCTTTGTAGTTGTGTCACTCCTTCTATATAGTTGTGTCACTCTCCAAGACTGGCACACTGTATGAGAGATCTAGTTGTGTGTGTCTCCAAATGAGGTGTTAGGCCTCTTATAAATACTAGTTGGAATGCCCAGAATAAGGTCAGGGTTGACCTATCCATTTTACCCTTCTAATTTACTTTTGATATGTCAAGGCACAATAGGGCCGACTTTTACAAAGTCATAATAGGGTCGAATTAACAAATATAATATAACATTAATCTTAAGGGTTTTGTCTTCATCAAATACAATATGAATATAATGATAATATCTTTCAAAATTGTTGGAACACAAGTTTTTCTAATATTTAGACTCTAATAAGTTTCATTCCTTTTTAAATAAGAACAAACGCGCACTTGCATATCACTGTTGATGAAATCTTCCATTAAAATCCAACGATCTGAAATAATTAAAAGTTATGGAGTCACCCACTAGTTAAAAGGTCAAATCGCTAAAGACGGTTTTCAAAGTGTAGGGTTTCAAGGTTTCGCAGACCTAACAGTCCAACATGCAAAGAGTCTCAAAGTCCCGACATGTGAAATCGTGAAACTGCTTTAAGTTTTAAACCATGTTAATTAAATCATTAAAATCAATTAATACTAATTAATCACATCGTGATTTCGTGATTCGGGGATCCTACCTTGAAGAACCACGAGAAGTCCCGATACCCGAAATCGCAAAATCCTTGAAGTTTTTTTTTTTTTTGTAAATAGGGGAATCGATAACAACAGCAGTATCGTACTCGCGTGACATGGGTTCCAATCCTGTTGGTTGACTTATCAGCCCTAGTGAGGACAGCAAAGCCCGCAAGCATGCCCTCCGGGTAAAGAGGGGTGAGAATCGACCTTGAGACCTCTTTTTACATATTTTCTTCCATTTACACGGCACTTGCTAATCGGTCTACACCCCTGCAGGCCGAAATCCTTGAAGTTAATCATGATTAATTAAAGCATTAAATAAGGTTAAAATTAATTAATTACATCGCGATTTCACATTTCAAGAATCATAGCTTGGACGAATACAGGATAACACAAGGTCTGAAACCCCGAAATAGATTAAGGTTATACACGTTTAATTAACAGGATAAACTTCATGTATTAACACATTAAGCAATCTTATCTCCTGTTAAGTTTACAATTGATTTTAAATGCAGGTAATTTCAAATTTTCTCTATGCTTTTCCCAAATCATGAGATATCGACCATTAATGACATTAATAGTTGATTTAGGGAAATGATTTCAAATAAGATCCTGCTTTATCGCCAAAAATTTTTTACTAAAATAATTAAGCGCATTGTCAGTGAAGATCTACGCAGATCGATACTCTTAAGGCAAAGAAGATTTTTCATTTTTGAATTACATTCTCGTTTTCACAGAGCTGGTTTAGCGAAATAATCGATTTTCTGCATTCTCATTCTTTGTAACAGATAATAGAACTCTGAGATTTGATGCCATGGTTCCATGGAAAGTGCCTAAAGCGACTGGTGAAAGTTCGAGCCAGAATGCAGACGTTATCTCTAACACATCACCCAGAAGCATAGATACAGTTAAAACTTGGACGCATGTATTCAACACCCTGCAATATGAACTGGTAAACTGCCCAGATGATTCAAGCGACAATGAAAGGGAAGACTTGTCTATCAAATACAAGATTATTGATAAGTCAGAGTTACATAAGGTAGGAACAAGGCCATGGATTTTACCCTACAACGATATGATTGGATGGGCACTGGATCATGTAGATATCCCAACTAGAACTATATTCAATTCTCAGAAGGTAGTTGTTGGATCATTTCGGCCAGAGCACATACAGGTGATGTACAAGCTGTCTCCAACACCAAACTACATTTACAATGCCAGTTTCTTAGTGGATTTTAACAAGAAGGAGTGTGATCAATATGGAAAAAACCTTTCCGACTTGATCAAGGACTGGTGTTCGTGCCCCGAAAAGTTCAGAGCCAATACTCACGACACATACTCAATCTCATCGTTAGAACCGCAGTTCATGTATATAGAAATGATGATGTGTAGACTGTATGGGAAAGAGAACACAACACATTTTGATTCTACCATGGGTACCCATTATAGACACAGTAGCGGAAGGGTATTCTCTTGACTGGGCCAAAATATTGTCAGACAATTTGGCTAGTGAAATTACAGAATATTGGGAACACAAAAATAAGGAATAATCAACTTCATTGTTCATGTGAGCTTATATTATGGACTCCATCTATTTCATGACTCCTTTCCCACTGATGGGCTGGAGCTGGACTCCAAGTAGCGCAGAACCAATTCAAATTTATCATTCAAGACTCTGGGAAGACAAGGTGAAATATTTCTTCTATGAAATCTGTAACTGGGTAGTGGTGTCAATGCACACTGCTATATTCAGGCATCCACCACCTAGAATTTCAGACAAAATTGTCGCTAACCTAGGCAGAGTGGCAGACTGGTACATCGAGGAACACTTTTCCTATATCAGCGTTTTTGGTTGTTCAGTTCCTCCATATGCTCTGTCGTAGTTTTTACCAGACCGACTAGTATGCCGTGAGGTTGCATGACAAACTATACTCAACAAGATCAGCAAAGAGCTCAAAGCAGTGTAGAAAAAGGTATGGCCATCTTTTCCCTTACATATTGGCACATTTTCTCTATTGGATTTCGGCCACTCCAAAGTGGAGGCCGTGGCCTTAGAAGAAATAAAGATGGTCAACATTGAATTCAAGAAGCACGACCCTCAGAGGGTCATGGGCAACCACATGGTCAGTTGCAGTCTGAAAAGGTATAAACACGAAGACTCTCCTCAAGACAAGATTTTCTCAAGAGAAAGATCTTATCCGGAGGTCTTAGGTTGGGTTGGAGCTCTGTCACCTAATAAAATGGTTGAATTCTACGAATTCCAGAGGCACCGAAAAAGCAGCCTCCCTAAAGTGCTAGAAGGAGGAATCTTAACTTCTCCAACTACATAGCAAATGGAGACCCGAAATACAGAAGTCATAAGCTGTAGAAAACAAGAAACCTGGGAAAACGTAGAGGAAATAGAGGTCTCGACTCAAAAAGAATATACCCCGACGACGGATGTGTCAGGTAATCAGACCAAAGATCAAACAGAAACACTAATGAAGAAAGTAGAAGATAGGCCATTGTCTACACCAGCTAAATCAACTACAGACGTGACCAGAAAACAATCATCCACAGAAATCAGCAACCCCATTCAATCTGTCACACCTTTACAGTTTACCAGAGGGAACCCCGATATAGAGGCAATATTCATAGAAGATCTCACGCCAATTCCTATAGAAGAGATATGCCCTACCAATTTCTTTTTCAGTAAGAAAAGGAAAGGTGTGGTGAAGAAAGAAACACACCAAAGGGCGGGTACAGTGGTCAAAAGACTCAGAGTACCAATTGATGGAGAAGCCTTAGAAGAGGTAGAATTCATTGAAGAAGTAGCAGGTTCATTGGGGGCTTATGCAATAGCCAACCAGTTTTCGGTTGGAACTTTAAAAGAATGGCTGAAGCAAAAAGACCTGCTAATAAACCAATTACAAAACCAAATAATGACTGTAGAAAAGAACATAAGAAGTGAAGTCAGCAAAGATCTTGAACAGGATAGAGCCAGTGGTAGACAAGAAATCCAACAGCTTAAGTCCAACCTTGAGGAGATACACAAGACTGCCCAAGTGAGCCAAGGACAGGTCATCCATCAAGAGGAGTTAGTATGGCAACTGCAAGCCAAATTAAACTCAACTGAAAGCATGGTTATAGATATAACAGTGTTCCAAGCTCAGGCACTAGAAGTGCGAAAGAAACTAGAAGCAGCATAGATGAGCCTGCTCTCTAAGGTAGAAATCATCTAAAATCATTTTTGGGTGATAGATCAAGCATTAAGTAACATTGTTTTAAGAGAGAGAGAGAGGATATCGTTTCTCGAACTACCTTCCAACAAGCAGTTATATCATTAGCAAAACAAGGAATAACTATGGCTTTCAAATTGTCCATCTCGGAGCAAACCAGAGGTGATATCCTACTAAAGACTTGGAAGTCTAATATAAATGAAGGTAAGAGAATAGCTAAGGAAGTGAAAGAATCTTGTGAAGGAGTTTTTTGTTCACTCAAAAAGAATTTATTAGGCCTTGATAAGGAAGATAGCTCTGGAATATTGGGTCAGATTGATATAGCCAAACATCTACTTGACATTAAGACAAATATGGAAGAAGCCCAAGCTGAAATCTCATAGATAAAATAGGTTGACAATGCCGAAATAGATAAATGGATAGTGAAGCCTAATCTACAACTACATTCTATTATTTCAGAAGATAGACAAATAGAAGAGAGATTGCCTCAGCTGGAAAAGAAATTATACACTTTTGAGGATAATAACTTACCAAAATCCTCCAGGTTGGTAGCTCATTTTGTGGGCAAATGTATCGAATGTATTGAGAAGGGAAAGGGTAATACCTCTGGGAACAAATGATACAATCTGTGTACATTATCTATTTCAGAGCTAGAAAACAAGGGAGGAAAACGTCTCTACCAGCACGAGAAAGAGACAGAGGAGAACTAGATGAAGCGTTCCACCTTTCTCATTTTGTAACTGTTACTTTTAGAGATAAGGGAATTCCAACCACTTAGGGTTGTGAATTTTTGTATAAATGCATACTTGAAAGAATGAACAAAGGTTGCTTGTAACGCACCCACCACGGGGCTAGAAAATTTTCGGCTTTCTTTCCTTATTCTCGAGGGAAAACACTCCCCGAGCTTCTAAGGAGCCTAGTGCAAACCCTCCTTTTCCTTTAAAGTCCCCCATATGACCATGGCTATGCCCACAGTCCTTACCGAGAAGGCACTTCTGCTATCACGATACGGGGAATCGTGAGACAAGCGATCCCTTGCTCTCTTGACTTTCGAAGGGCCAAAACCTGAAATGGACCTAACTCCTTATCAGGATTAACAGCAACCTAAAATAAGTTTGGTACTCTATCCTTCGGGGTTTCCTCCATCAGAATTTCGGGATGTGCGACGACAGGAGGTCTTGCACCTGGGTTTCCCGAGAGCTGAAACTTCAAAACCTTCGTACATGTATATATATCACTCAACCTATTTCAGGGTTTCCTCCATCGGGATTTTTGGATGTGCAATGATAGGAGGTCTTGCACATGGGTTTCCTAGGAGTCGAAACTCCGAAACACCAACTCTAAAAATGCTCCACTATTCCAGGCTTTCCTCCATGGATTTCGGGATGTGCAACGACAGGAGGTCTTGCACCTGGGTTTCCCGGGAGCTGAAACTCTGAAACACCAACTCTAAATATGCTCCACTATTTCGAGGTTTCCTCCATCAATATTTTGGGATGTGCGACGACAGGAGGTCTCGCGCCTGGGTTTCCCGAGATCCGAAACTCCGAAACACCAACTCTAAACATGCTCCACTATTTCGGGGTTTCCTCCATTGGGATTTTGGGATGTGCGATGACAGGAGGTCTCACGCCTGGGTTTCCCGGGAGACGAAACTCCAAAACACCAACTCTAAACATGCTCCACTATTTCGGGGTTTCCTCCATCAAGATTTCGGGATGTGCAACGACAGGAGGTCTCGCGCTTGGGTTTCCCGAGAGCTGAAACTCCAAAACACCAACTCTAAACATGATCCACTATTTCGGGGTTTCCTCCATCGGGATTTCGGGATGTGCGATGACAGGAGGTCTCGCGCCTAGGTTTCTTGGGAGCCGAAACACCAAACTCTAAATATGCTCCACTGTTTCGAGGTTTCCTCCATTGGGATTTTGTGAGTCAGGGTTTCGAGACTGGTGAATACATGGGGCTCGCACTTAGGTACCCTGGGTGCCAAAATACCGAAATATAATTACTTCTCCACACTCTATCTTTTTGGGATTTTGCAAGTCGGGATTTCAGGACTTGTGAGTACAAGGGAACCCGCCCTTGGGTATTCTGGGTGCCGAAACACAAAAATATCGGGATTTAGCTACACGCTGTTATTTCGAGATTTCGCATGTCAGGATTTCGGGACTTGCGAGTACAAGGGAATTCACCCTTGGGTATTCTGGGTGCCAAAATGCTGAAATATCATAGCTCATCTGCACGCTATCGTTTTTAGATTTCACAAGTTGGGATTTCGAGACTTGCGAGTACAAGGGAATTCGCCCTTGGGTATTCCAGGTGCAGAAATGTCGAAATATCGTAACTCATCCGCACGCTATCGTTTCAGGATTTCAAGACTTGCGAGTACAAGGGAATTCACCCTTGGGTATTTCGGGTGCCGAAATGCCAAAATATCATAACTCATCTGCACGCTATCATTTTGGGATTTCGCAAGTCAGGATTTCGGGACTTGCGAGTACAAGGGAATTCGCCCTTGGGTATTCCCTGATACCGAAACTCTGAAATGTCGAAGTCTAAAAAGGACCATTCTCTCTCGTGCAAGGTTTTTAAGACTTATGCCATAAAATCCTCCAGCAGATCCTTGGATAAACTTTCAAAAAGGGTGTCCCTGTGGGGAGATCTATCCAAGGCATTACTTGAGACAATTAAGGGAATAAAATTTCCTAAGAACGGACTTGAAAACTGAATCTGTTCAGAACACACACACACACACACACACAAACACACATATATATGAGTCATAGTGGTCTTCCCAATATAAGCATACAACCACCATTTCTGATCAAAATACCATACAGACAGTCTTATACTGAAACCATTCATAATTGCACAAACCATAAGTATACATATCAAAATATTAATTTCAAGATACGAGATATAACGCTTATCAGAAAAACACCAAGTTTGATGCAACTATTGAGAGGGGTGCTCCTTTCCACCCAACCATAGGCTCAGCGATTCCGAATGGATTTACCCCTAGCCACCCCCGAGCTTAGACCACGATGCAGTGAGACTGAGTCTATTTTCATCAAAAGTTGAGAATGAAGGTTACTCTCCTTCTTCTTTTCTTATCAATCACCCTGTATATTTTTCTAGAGTCCTTTTGATTCCTCCCCTCTTGCGATCTCTATCACGACTGCCCCCTTCCACACCTCTTTCCTGCCTTTTCTTTTCTAGCGAGGTTGTGTGTGGCATGAACTTCCCCGCAATGGTCAGGTCTGGGGCTTCCACGGATGGGCGGTTCACCCCCATTCCTCATTAACTCATGAGGAGCCTCTTCACCTACCAACCTGGTGAGTAATTCATTTCGGGGCCAGCAAGCCACTCTTGATCTTCGAGCCAGTGAAGACCAAATATGATATTGGTTTCAGTGGAAGTTAATGCCACCATTCCAGGTGCCTTCCACCACCTTTCATCATCCATCGTGGTCTCTTTTCAGCACATCCCCCTCCTAGCAATCCTGCAACATATATTCATAATGTTATTTACATTTGTCGACCTTTTATACGAAGGTCCATTCAAAATCACCCCTTCACATCTTTGATTCTGCCATAGTTCTTGGCCAGTATAGTTATTTTTACAGACTGGGGGAAACAGGGTGTTAGAATTCCCTCCCCCTTAAAGGAACATCGTACTCGATGTTCTATCTATCAATATGACATGTATGTACAGAGGTAAACAAAATCGGATATGCCTATTTCATGGCATCCTCCATTTCCCATGTAGCCTCATCTGGGCCAAAATGTCTCCAGTGCAGCTTGACCTATGCAATGGTTCGGTTCCGGAGTGGGGTTTCCTTTCTGTCCAGTATGCATTGAGGTTCTGGTAGGAATTCTCCCTCCGGTTCCACCTGGATCATAGACCAGTCAATTATATGATTAGAATCATGTACATATTTCTTCAATAATGGAACATGGAAAGCATTATGTGATTTTACTGTGGGAGGAACTGCTGGCCTATAGGCTACAGGTCCCACTCTATCTAGAACCTCAAAGGGTCCATAAGACTGAGGTGCCAACTTGGCACAATCTCCCATTTTCAGGGAAATCTTCCTGGGCCTAACTCTGAGATATACATGGTCTCTCGTCTTGAACTCTCTTGGAGTTCTCTTTTGGTTGGCGTAACTTTTCTGTGGGTTCTGAGTGACCTTTAGGTTTTGTTTTATCTGAGTCACTTGTTGTTCCATTTATTTCAACATGTCAGGTCCAAAAGAAATTATGTTTACGGGATTACTCCAACTGACAGAAGTGTTTCATGGCCTACCATAGAGGACTTCGAAGGGACTCATATTTAAGGATTCTTGGTAGTCGTTGTTGTAGGCGAATTCCACCAGTGGCAGGTAGTCTTCCCACTACTTGGGTTGATCCATTACATGAATTCTTAGCATGTCTTCTAGTATTTGGTTCACTCTTTCCCTCTATCCATCGGTTTGAGGGTGATAGGCGGTGCTAAACAACAACTTGTTCTCTAAACCCGCCATCAATGATTTCCAAACGTTGGAAGTGAATTTCATGTCTCTGTCAGACATGATCTCTTTCGGCATACCATGCAGTATGAATATCTCTTTCATGAATACCTGAGCGATGTCTATTGCCTTGCAATTTGACTTGACGGGGATAAAATGAGCAGACTTGCTCAATTTATCCACCACTACCATAATGACGTCATTTTGTTTGGTTGAGGTTGGTAACCCAGTGATGAAATCCATGGAGATGGTTTCCCATTCCCATTATGGGATTGGTAAAGGTTGCAATAATCCTTTTGGGTGTCAGTGTTCTATTTTAACTTGTTGGCACTCTATGCATTTGGCTAAGTACTCAACTATGTCTTTCTTCAACCCAGGATAGTAGAATTATTTTCTAGTGGCCGTGATCATATTCTGGTATCCTGGATGACTAGTATAGGGTCTTTTATGTAGTTCATCCAGTATGAACCTCTTCAAGTCGTCACAATCTGGGATATACTATCTTCTTTGGTAAGTGAGCAGACCTCCTTCCATCATCTAGTAGTCTCCTTACTTTACCCCGGTGGGTTCTTTCTCTAGGTACGAGGTCACAGTTTGGACGAAGGGATCTATTTCTTGTGCATTTATGACTCTTTCCTTGACATTTGTCTTACCGGTGCTCACCGCTACCAGGTGAATTCTTTTCATACTTCTGCTAAGGGCATTGGCCACCCTATTTTCCTTTCCTTTAATGTGTTTGATTTCAAAATCAAACTTGCTAAGGAGGGCCATCCACCTAGCTTGTCTAGCATTGAGCTTCAGTTGGTCAAACAAATATCACAATCCATAGTGATCTGTCATAAGTACAAATTTCCTTCCTAGGAGGTAATGCCTCCACATTTTTAAGGCGTGCGCTATAGCGGCCAACTCCAGATCATGGGTCACATAGTTGACTTCATGCTCATTCAATTTTCGGGACTCATAGTAGACCACACTTCCTCCCTGCATAAGGACTCCTCTAAGCCCTTCCTTACAGGCATTTGTGCACACGAGGAAGTCAACTTTGGGATCGATGATCTTCAACACGGGTGCATGGGTTAGTAGATGTTTCAGGGTTTGAAATATTTCTTCACATTTTTGTGTCCATGTAAATTTTGTCCCCTTTTTCTGGAGGGCACTGATTGGACAACCAATCTTGGAGAATCCTTTTATAAATCTCCTATAGTATCCTTCTAATCCCATAAAGGATATGATATCCAAAACATCCTTTGGGGTTGGCCATTCCATGATAGACCTGATGTTGTCAAGGTCTACTGCTACTCCTTCTTTAGATAGGACATGGCCTAAGTAATGTATTTTCTTATGGAAGAATTCACATTTGTTGAATTTGGCATAGAGCTGATATTCTCTTAGCACTTGCATCACAAGCCTAAGATGCTCTTCATGCTCTTCTACATTCTTGGATTAAATTAACATATCGTCAATAAAAACCAGCACAAATTTGTCTAGGAATTTGCTGAGTACATTGTTCATCAAGCACATGAAAGTGGAAGGGGCATTGGTTAACCCAAATGACACTACCACAAACTCATAGTGACCATACCTCATCTGGAAGGCAGTTTTATGGATGTCTTCACCCTTGATTTAGACTTGATGGTATCCTGACCTCAAGTCAATCTTTGAGAAAATAGACGCACCCCCTGATCAGGGGATCAAATTTTGCTCAAAAATTCAAAGTGCTCGGAATCACTTCAAATCGAATGAGAGCATAGACCTCGCCGTTTTGAACCTAACGCAACTCGTTTGGGTTCAAACAGACATCGGGAGAAAGAGATATCATGATCTGTTTGAATTGTTAAACAGGTAAGAAAAAGGACGTTGATTGTGTAGTCCATACAGTCCGTACAGGCTGACATGGTAGAGGTCGTACAGATGACGTGGTATGATGTATGCTGACAGGGTAGCTGGTGATGTGGCAATCATCTTTGGCAGATGTGGTCAAATCGCAATGCAACACATGGCATTGTTGTAATGGTTGTTAGTTCAAAACATTATGGTCTCCATGGGGTTCGAATCATGGACCTCCTCCCACCATGTAAAGCCTTAACAAAGTTTTCCCGACCAACATACCACACGTTTGTTCCTTGCTATATAAGTGGGTTAGTATTCATTTAAATTTTCATTGTTTAAAGCTTGGCGCGGGGATCGGGTTGGGGCTTAGCCCCAGCCCACGGTTGTATTACATTACATATGACCAATGGACTTATAGTGCACGCGAGAATATGTATTTTAAATGGGGTCCAACCCACGGTTGTAATGCATACCACATGACCACTTGCCACATGGAGTTTGGGAGCACATTTAAAATGGTTAAGCTCCGGTCGCATGCATTTTCATATGACCATGTCTATTTGCGCGTGCGAGAGTTGGATTAGCCTTGGAAACGGTTAGCCCTTTTGTATTTGTGCCGGTCATATGGACCCATGTGCCCATGAGTTTGATGGTTAGGGGTTGGCGCACCCATAACCGTCCTACAGTTCACACCGTTTGTGCGGTTGCGTCCGGTGCCAGGTTTTTACGCTTAAATAAGCGTGTATGTTAGGTTGAATGTACGGAGGTGCAATTTTTATATGCAGAGACAACAAGCTTGAAGGGGGGACTTCCAAGAAGCCTAACTTCTTCAATTTTTAACCAAACGAGGTGCTAAAAAAGCCCAGCTAGGAGTTTTTGGACGTTCTGAAGCCATTGGAGCAATCTATTTGGTTGTTTGAGCATTGTAGAGTACATTTTTGAGCACTTTGAGCAAATAATATAAATGATCCATTGGAAGTGGGACCAGGAGATGTAGCCTAAGAGAGGGGTGAACTCCTTTATCATTTGTTGTGTTATGTGTATTCTGTTCATTGATTATGTTGTTGTTTATATGCATCTTGAATGAGTAAATCCTATTAATGATGTGTTGTAAAGTTGATCCATTTGCTTTTAATACATAAACTTTACTTGCAATTATTTTCAAGATTACAAGTTGTCTTCATTTTTAGATCACCCCCCAGTTGATCAAACAGGTCATCGATCCTGGGCAAGGGGTACTTTTTCTTTATGGTTACCTTATTGAGTTGTCTATAATCTATACACAGTCTAAGGGTACCATCCTTCTTTTTCACAAATAGGACTGGTGCTCCCCATGGAGACACGCTGGATATAGCGCTTATCCATCATTTCTCTCAATTACAATTTGAGTTCAACTAGTTCAGGTGTGCTCATCTAGTAGGGTGTCCTAGACACCGGCACCACTCCCGATGCAAGTTCTATCGAGAATTCAATGTCCCTTCTCAGAGGTAGACCCAGTACCTCTTCTGGAAATACATCTCTATATTCTCTCAGAGTAGGGTGGTCTTCGAGGTTTGGTTTGTCGCCTTCAATTGTTTTCAACACCTGTATTGCATATAGGGGACATCCTTTTTGGAAATACCTTCTCATTTGTAGAGCTGATATTTGTCTCACCAAGACATGTTTTCGGATCCCTTGAAGGGTTATCCTTTTTCCTTATTTACTTACACATTCTAAGGTTTTATGGTAACAGTCCAATCTAGCTTTATGGGGGGCTAGCCAGTCCATACCAATCAATAGATCATACGATCCCAGGGGTAATATGTTAAGAGTTGGTTGGGTGGGGAATTCACCCAACATTAAATGGTAGGCTGGTATGACCTCTGCTACCCTTCTTTTGGTGCTAGTGGCTAACTGTACCAACCATGGCTTGGTAGGTTTATGTGGTTGTAGTTTACACTTATCAACAACCTTAGGGGCTATATAACTCAAGTTTGAACTAGGGTCAATCAGAATAGACACTAGATGGTTGGAAATCATACCTTCTATTTCCACCACTGAAGCTTGGTGGTCGGCTTGGTTATTATCCAAGGCTGCATAAATTTGCAGCACACTCGTGGCCACATCATTGATGGTGGTAGATTCCTGGATGCTGTAAATTCTCTGACTATTCTATTGTCGGTGTGGACAGTCTCTCAGTAGATGCTCTTCTCTACAACCCCAACATTTCAAAGGTTCCCTCTTTGGGTTATCAGCCTTCACTGGTACAGATCCATAATTTTTATTTCCGCTCAAGGAGGGAAAGTTCTGCTGATGTACACTCTGGGTTGGGAAACTCATCCTTGAGATCTTCTTATAGTTCTTAAATCTTGGGGATTTAATCCCCTTTCTCTGAAATCCTGAACTATTCTTCAGTTTCCAGCCTTCGTGAGGTTTTGTCCGATGTCCAAACTGCTCATGACAATATCTTACCTTTCAGATAGTGCCTTCTAGGGTCTTTGGCTCATCAAATTCAATTATGTTCTGATAGTCCTTAGGTAGTCCACTGATGAAACATTGTACATTTTCCTTTTCTGCTTTTATATAAGGTATTGTTAGCGTCAGAAGTCACTCCTGGATTGCTTGCAGGAGCAGAGCCTGACACCCATCAGTTTAATGTCACGATTTGTTTATAAGGGGTGATCAAATGGAAGCAAACTCGAAACAATATTGTCTCAACTCAGAAACTAGGCCAGGCATGCATGGGTGAGTGAGATCTTGGATAAACTCCAAACAGTGAGTTGTAATAAGGGTGAGTAGGGGGAAGACTTGCATGAGAAAAGTGCGAAGGTCTATCACAAACATCAGGTTCGTAACAGACTGGAGAAGAAATCATTCGAACACAAGATCCTTTTACACTCAAACACCGAAGACCAGAGAATACAACAATGTCACAACAAATCCTTTATCATGACATAACTACAACAATCCACGCGAATCATTCGATCATGAACTCTCTGATATAAGATGAAAACATAGATGGAAAAAGGAGAACTGTTTGTCATAAAACAAGAAATCTCAAACACAGATACACAACCCAGAGAACTAGAATGTTTGTTGAAACTTTACAGTCGGGAGCTTAGCTCTACCATCTATCCTTTACAAAATGGAAAAAATGCCTACATATAGCCAAAACAAAACAACAGCAGTGGAAACGAGAAGTTGCATTAAAAACTTTGCGTCTACATGTCTTCTGACAGTCTGCACATGCAGACTCTGGATGATCGTGCACTTATGACAGATGCAATGGGACTCCTGACTGCTCTGCAGTGGTTTGACAGACGCAATTTTCGTTAGGAAGGACTATTAGTCTGCTTGTACGCTTGGTCCTTTTCTAGCCTTCTATTTATGGAAGAAGACGACGTTCAACCACCTTCATGGTAATAATAATTGCTTTGTTGGGATTGGGAATGGCCTCGGTCAACCCTACCCTCTGGGACGTGGAAGACCCCCCATGCTGCCACCTGGAACAGTTGGAAAGTCTGATGGATAAGGCGTGGAGGAAATGGCACGCTTGACGTGGAAGGGGAAAGGGAGGTGATGGCATCAATACTGTGAGGGTGAGATGAGAGGTGATGAGGTGGTAGAAGATAAGAGGGTCTAAGGATGGGAGCGGGACATGCGGCGAACGTCGAGGTGTGGGATGGACCATATGGATGGAAAGAGGAGAGGTTAAAGGGAAAGGACCCCACCATGTGGCCAGGTGGGGAATAGGTGGCGAGGAGGGAAATGGCGTAAAAGGCGACCGACGGGGAAGGGGCCCACAGGGTTAAACAAGGAAAGGCAGCGGGAGCCTGGATCGCTTGAGTGCCATTGATCTGGGCTCTCCAATTGCAGCCATCGAAAAGATACACCTTGGATTCCGGACCCCCGCCCCCCCTCCTCTTAAAGGTAGAAAGGTGGGGGGGGTTCGGAATCGCCTCGCGCGTCGTTGATCCGAGCGCTATGATCTTGCCCGTTGGATAGATTCACCCCGGATTCTCGACCCCCCCCTCCGCTTAAAGGTAGAAAGGTGGGGGGGCTTCAGAATCCTATGTACGTCGTTGATCTAGGCGCGGGGATGCTTGCCGTCTGGATCTTCTTGCTGCTTAACGCGGGCGCATTTTGCATCCTGGATTTAGGGTGAGTGGGATTTTAACCCATTCCTTAGCACTTTGCCCCCTGCTACAAGAAATATCACTAACATTTGGCTCCATGGGGGATAGAGTCATCCCTGTGATGCTCTAAGAACTCATTTTGCAACTTCAATGCCTTGTTGTTGGGCTATGGAGTCAAGCTCAAAACATCTCGCTTCTGAAAATATAGGCCGAAACAATAAAGCAAAACAAAATAAATGCTATGTGCTTAAAGGAGCTTATTTATATACAGTACTAATGCTGATAAAACATCTTACATGGGCTAGGTGAAAGAAAACTTCCACCATAGCCATCCAAGCAGCTTCCTGGATAGAAGCTCCTTCCTTCTGTCAATGATCATCAGCAGATGGTGTAGCTGTGACAGCAGAACGGTTACACTCGTCAACTCCTCCTTACAGACTGGAGATGAGATGAAATAGGGCGGCTCCAAGGCATAGGAGAAACGCCACTCCGTGTATTTGCTGACAGGGTCATCGAATGAGTGGCCATTTCCAAAAAATCGATGAAATACAACCTCTTCTGGCACACAGTTGTTCACAAGCGGCCGAATGTCTCTGATATCCACTGGTGGGTGAATAACTGAAGTAGGCCCGCTGATCTCACGTGGTAGCTGCTCGCTGACTGGCTCCACGCAGTCTGTAAACTGCATCTTTGACTTCTCCTCTAGTTCTTTTTCCTCTTTTGGCTGGCTCTCCTCCAGGTCCGATTCATATTCATCATAAATAGGGACCATGGGGTGATTTTTCTTGTTGAGTGGCTCTTCAGTACTTTTATAGTGATCAAATGTAGGATAAGCTTGTTGCTCATCATCACTATAATATTCATCAAAGAGGGGCTGACCCTTATCTCTATGATTCTCCTCTATGATGGTGCTCCCATGAAAAATATCCACTTCAGGGACAGTGGGACCCACTGCTTCTGGCTGCTTGCACGTACTCTTTTCCTTGTGATAATTTTCTTTAGCGAGCAGAGGATAAGGCTCTGCGACCTGCTCTGGGAAATCCAGCATATCGAGCTCAGCCTCTGATTCATAATTGTCATAAGTGGTCTTGCTGCTCTGAAAAGAAAAAGGTGATATCAGGCTTTGTTGCTCTTCTTCCCAGTAACCATCGAAGTCGGGGGGGAACAAAACTTCTCCAACTTGCAGAAATGGAACTATCCCCCGCTCCTCCGTTTCGACCCCAAATGTAAACACATTGTGGGAGATCTTGTGAAGGAAAAGAGAGAAATTCTCTTCCACAACTACCTCTTCATTTCTTTGATCTGAGGCAGCAAGCTCATCGGGGGCAGATGCCAACTCATCTAATGAATCTCCAACAATCTCTTCAAAAGAGTTGCTCAGAGCGTCTACCCCAAGAACTGGAAAATCCTCTGCACAGTTTGCATATTTCAACCCTTCTAATTGGGTAGAGAGATATTTCACCTGCTCCATCAGCTTAATCAGGGTGCCATCCTCCTCCCTGGGAAACTCATCACTTTCATAACCTGCCTTGGATGCAGATGAATGGGGAGGAGAAAGGACTGGGTCCTGATCCAGGTCATCAAGATCCTCCCCATAGCTTTCATCAGAAACAACTTTCTTTTGTATAGAGTTGTGGTATCCCTCACAACAATTATGAAAAATTAACTCAGGGGGATACAGCCTCTGACAATAGGTGGTGAAAGCGGCATGCAATCCATGGAGAGAAGAAATGCTAGCAGGGGGTAAAGAATGGTACCATTTACACGCACTCCTGCTAACGAGAACATGAACATCTTCAGTAACACATCCTCATGATGTATCTCCCACTGACGCATGAGTTCATGAAACTCACTGAGGTGCTGAGTAGGGTTTTCCTCTTCACACTTTCCAAATATGGGAAAATAATCACCCCATTCATCTAGAGAGGGGACAACATTAGGAAAACCAGGAATATTAGAAAAATTAAAAGGAGCAAACCTGCGAGCAAGGATTTTCTCCATATCGAGCCAGTGAAGTTGTCGATCAATCCTCGAATCATGGGTTCGCTAGGTGAAATATGTGTAGCTTCAAATGTGTCTGGTCCTTGTTCACCATCAAAGGCCAGATATTTAATATTGTCGCTACCCCCGGAAGCTTTTCAGGCTGAGAAAGCAGCTGCTAGAATCTTCTCAAGAAAGCTCCTCTGGGTTAGCTTTCAGGTGTGTCAACAGTAGCCACAGCTGAAACAGTGATGTGGAAACCTTGGAGTCGCCACAGTGGAGTTGCCAGGTGCACAGTAGCAATCTTGAAGGGCTCTGATGTCTCATGCACCTTCAGAATCAGAGGCTCAATGTCATTCTGCCCAGGGAAAAATCTTCAACTTCGTCCCCGGCAACGGCGCCAGAAATGTTAGCGTCATAAGTCACTCCTGGATTGCTTGCAGGAGCAGAGCCTGACACCCATCAGTTTAATGTCACGATTTGTTTATAAGGGGTGATCAAATGGAAGAAAACTCGGAACAATATTGTCTCAACTCAGAAACTAGGCCAGGCATGCATGGGCGAGTGAGGTCTTAGATAAACTCCAAACAGTGAGTTGTAATAAGGGCGAGTAGGGGGAAGACTTGCATGATAAAAGTGTGAAGGTATATCACAAACATCAGGTTCATAATAGACTGGAGAAGAAAGCATTCGAATGCAATATCCTCTTACACTCAAACACTGAAGACCAGAGAATACAACAATGTCACAACAAATACTTTATCATGACATAACTACAACAATCCACGTGAATCATTCGATCATGAACTCTCTGATATAAGATGAAAACATAGATGGAAAAAGGAGAATTGTTTGTCATAAAACAAGAAATCTCAAACACAGATACACAACCCAAAGAACTAGAATGTTTGTTGAAACTTTACAGTTGGGAGCTTAGCTCTACCATCGATCCTTTACAAAATGGAAAAAATGCCTACATATAGCCAAAACAAAACAACAGCAGTGGAAACGAGAAGTTGCATTAAAAACTTTGTGTCTACATGTCTTCTGACAGTCTGCGCATGCAGACTCTGGATGATCATGCACTTACGACAGACGCAATGGGACTCCTGACTGCCCTACAGTGGTTTGACAGACGCAATTTCTATCAGGAAGGACTATCATTCTGCTTGTACGCTTGGTCCTTTTCTGGCCTTCTATTTATGGAAGAAGATGACGTTCAACCACCTTCATGGAAATAATAATTGCTTCATTGGGATTGGGAATGGCCTCGATCAACCCTGCCCTCTGGGACGTGGAAGACCCCCCGTGCTGCCACCTGGAACAGTTGGACAGTCTGATGGATAAGGCGTGGACGAAATGGCACGCTTGACATGGAAGGGGAAAGGGAGGTGATGGAGTCAACATTGTGAGGGTGAGATGAGAGGTGATGAGGTGGTAGAAGATAAGAGGGTCTAAGGATGGGAGCGAGACATGCGGCGGACATCGAGGTGCGGGATGGACCATATGGACGGAAAGAGGAGAGGTTAAAGGGAAAGGGCCCTGCCACATGGCCAGGTGGGGAATAGGTGGCGAGGAGGGAAATGGCGTAAAAGGCGAATGACGAGGCAGGGGCCCATAGGGTTAAACAAGGAAAGGCAGCGGGATCCTGGATCGCCTGAGCGCCATTGATCTGGGCTCTCCAATCGCAGCTGTCGAAAAATACACCCCGGATTCTGGAACCCCCCCCTCTGCTTAAAGGTAGAAAGGCAGGGGGGGTCTGGAATCACCTCGTGCACCATTGATCCGGGCGTTATGATCTTGGCCGTTGGATAGATGCGCCCCAGATTCCGGACCCCCCCCCCTCTGCTTAAAGGTAGAAAGGGAGGGGGGCTCCAGAATCCTATGTACGTCGTTGATCTGGGTGCGCAGATGCCCGCCGTCCGGATCTGCTTGCTTCTTACCATGGGTGTATTTTGCATCCTAGATTTAGGGTGAGTGGGCTTTTAACCCATTCCTTCGCACTTCACCCCCTGCTACAATAAATATCGCTAACAGGTACATACCTCAGCAACTTGAGGAATCTGCTGACATATTCCTCTATAGTGAGTTGCCCCAGTTTGAGTTCATACAATTCTATAGTCTTTTCGTCGAAATATTTTTCCGACAGATACTTCTTCCTGAAGTATTTATCAAATCGTTCCCAAGACAGGTCCTCTTTGTGAACCCCTTTCATGTTCTTAAGGTATTCCCACCAAATGGAAGCCTTTCCATTCAAGTTGAAGGTGGCCACTCGGGCCTTCAAATTTTCTGAGAAGTCATGGACACTGAAATACTTCTTTAGTCCAAGCAACCAGGCCTCTGCTTTCTCTCCCTTCTTTATTTCACCATCGAAGGAGGGTGGTTTGGCCTTCCTGAATTTTTCAAATTTATGACCCTTGGAAAGCTTTCGCTTCTTCTGTCTTCTTCGGGAATAAGAACTAGTTCTGCTACTAGAAGAACCCTTCGAACCGCCAGCTTCCTTCCCAAAGGAATCATTCACCGCTTATCCTTTACCTCTGGGATGGACCTTTTTTGAGGTTCTCCTCTCAGTGTGGCCATTGATATGACCATGTTTATGTATTTTAGGATCATGCTGCATTTGTCTTTGTAGTTCAGATAATCTCTGTTGTAAAACTGTGTTAATTTCTATTTTCTTCTCTTGTTCTTTCATCAACCTCTCATTGTCAGCCTTGTAGCTTTGTAATTCGACCATGAGGATCCTCATAGTCTCAACTAGATCTAGAGGGGTCCCTACTTCCCTCCTTTCTTCAGACTCTTCATCTCTATTGTGGGATCCTTTCCCCACCTCTTGGTGAGTCACCATTCTATGCATCTATAATTTCCTGCGGTTGATCGTCCACTTTGTGTGCAAAAGAAAAACGTTGGTTGTTAGTCAATATTTATATTCATTTATAACCAGTATATAATTCATATTTTTCACATGCACACACACACAATAGGAGTTTTCATTCTTAACTTTGACTTTTGATTAAAAAGGTTAAGACAGGGGGTTACTCCTTTTAGGAGTGTTTCGAATGGAGCTCCTGCGCAACTCGTTCATGAGCCCAAGCAGGCCAAGTGTTGTAACCATGCTCTGATACCAATTTGTAACTCACCCACCATGGGGCTAGAACATTTTCGGCTTTATTTGCTTATTCTCAAGGGAAAACACTCCGCGAGCTTCTAAGGAGCCTAGCGCAAACCCTCCTTTCCCTTTAAAGTCCCCCATATGACCGTGGCTATGCCCATAGTCCTTACCGAGAAGGCACTTCTGCTATTGTGATACGGGGAGTCATGAGATAAGCCATCCCTTTCTATCTTGACTTTTGAAGGGTCGAAACCCGAAATCGACCTAACCGCTTATCGAGATTAATAGCAACCTGAAATAAGTTTGGTACTCTACCCTTCAGGGTTTCCTCCGTCAAGATTTCAGGATGTGCAATGACAAGAGGTCTCGCACCTGGGTTTCCCGAGAGCCGAAACTATGAAACCTTCGTACATGTATATATATCGCTCATCCTATTTCAGGGTTTCCTCCATCGGGATTTTGGGATGTGTGATGACAGGAGGTCTCGTACCTGGGTTTCCTGGGAGCCAAAACTCCGAAAAACCAACTCTAAACATGCTCCACTATTTCGAGGTTTCCTCCCTTGGGATTTTGGGATGTGCGACGACAGGAGGTCTCGCACTTGAGTTTCCCAGGAGCTGAAACTCCGAAACACCAACTCTAAACATGCTCCACTATTTCGGGGTTTCCTCCATTGGGATTTCGGGATGTGTGACGACAGGAGGTCTCGCGCCTGGGTTTCCTGGGAGACGAAACTCCGAAACACCAACTCTAAACATGCTCCACTATTTTGGGGTTCCCTCCATTGGGATTTTGGGATGTGTGACAACCGGAGGTCTCGCGCCTGGGTTTCCTGGGAGTCGAAACTCCAAAACACCAACTCTAAACATGCTCCACTATTTCGAGGTTTCCTCCATCAGGATTTCGGGATGTGCGATGACAGGAGGTCTCACACCTAGGTTTCCTGGGAGCCGAAACTCTGAAACACCAACTCTAAACATGCTCCACTATTTTGAGGTTTCCTCCATTGGGATTTCGGGATGTGTGATGACAGGAGGTCTCATGCCTAGGTTTCCCAGGATCCGAAACCTTGAAACACCAACTCTAAACATGCTCCACTATTTCAGGGTTTCCTCCATCAAGATTTCGGGATGTGCGACGACAGGAGGTCTCGCACCTGGGTTTCCCAGGAGCCAAAACTCCAAAACACCAAACTCTAAATATGCTCCACTATTTCAGGGTTTCCTCCATCAGGATTTCACGAGTCGGGGTTTCAAGACTGGTGAATACATGGGGCCCGCACTTAGGTACCCTGGGTGCTGAAATACCGAAATATAATTACTTCTCCACACTCTATCTTTTCGGGATTTCACAAGTCTAGATTTTAGGACTTGCGAGTACAAGGGAACCCGCCCTTGGGTATTTCGGGTGCCGAAACACCGAAATATCAGAATTTAGCTACACGCTATTATTTCAGGATTTCGCATGTCGAGATTTCGGGACTTGCGAGTACAAGTGAATTCTCCCTTGGGTATTCCGGGTGCCGAAATGCCGAAATATCGTAACTCATCTGCACACTATCATTTTGGGATTTCACAAGTCAGGATTTTGAGACTTGCGAGTTAAGGGAATTCGCCCTTGGATATTCCAGGTGCCGAAATGCCAAAATATCATAACTCATCCGCACACTATTGTTTTGGGATTTCACAAGTCATGATTTCGGGACTTGTGAGTACAAGGGAATTCACCCTTGGGTATTCCAGGTACCAAAATGCCGAAATATCGTAACTCATCCGCACACTATCATTTCGAGATTTTGCAAGTTGGGATTTCGGGACTTGGGACTACAAGGGAATTCTTCCTTGGGTATTCCCTGATACCGAAACTCCGAAATGTCGAAGTCTAAAAAGGACCATTCTCTCTCATGCAGGGTTTTTAAGACTTATGCCATAAAATCCTCCAGCAGATCCTTGGATAAACTTTCAAAAAGGGTGTCCCTGTGGGGAGATCTATCCAAGGCATTACTTGAGACAATTAAGGGAATAAAATTTCCCGAGAACAGACTTGAAAACTGAATCCGTTCAGAACATATATATATATATATATATATATGAGTCATAGGTGGCCTTCCCAATATAAGCATACATCCACCATTTCTAATCAAAATACCATACAGACAGTCTTATATTGAAACCATTCATAATCGCACAAACCATGAGTATACATATCAAAATATTAATTTCAATATATGAGATATAATACTTATCAGAAAAACACCAGGTTTGATGCAACTGCTAAGAGGGGTGCTCATTTCCACCCAAGCGTAGGCTCAACAATTTCGAATGGATTTACCACTAGCCACCCCAGATCTTAGACCACGATGTTGTGAGACTGAGTCTCTATTCATCAGAGAATGAAGGTTACTGTCCTTATTCTCTTCTTATCAATCACCCTGTATATTTTTCTAGAGTCCTTCCGATTCCTCCCCTCTTACAATCTCTATCGCAACTGCCCCCTTCCACACCTCTTTCTTGCCTTTTCTTTTCCAGCAAGGTTGTGTGTGGCACGAACTTCCCCGCGGTGGTCAGGTCTGAGGCTTCCACAGATGGGCGGTTCACCCCCATTCCTCATTTACTCATGAGGAGCCTCTTCACCTACCAACCTAGTGAGTAATTCATTTCGGGGCCAGCGAGCCGCTCTTGATCTTTGGGCTAGTGAAGACCAAATATGGTATTGGTTTCAATGGAAGTTAACACCACCATTCCAAGTGCCTTCCACCACCTTTCATCAGCCATCGTGGTCTCTTTTCAACACATCCCCCTCCCAGCGGTCCTACAACATATATTCATAACGTTATTTACATTCGTTGACCTTTTATACTAAGGTCCATTCAAAATCACACATTCACATCTTTGAGTCTGCCATAGTTCTTGGCCAGTATAGTTATTTTTACATACTGGGGGAAATAGGGTGTTACACTGCTTCTTGCCAGTTGTAATTGAGAAAACTATCCTCATTGAGAATTAATCCAAGTGCAGACCAGAGATTCCACATTCATCCAATTTTAGTTATGGGTTCTTATGTCTTTTTACATTCTAGCATCTTTTATATATTTTTTTGATGAATTCCTAATCACAATTTAGTACAACATCTACTGTGGTTATATTTCATTCAGTTATCTGATAACAAACAGATTTTTCTCTGTATTTGTTGTTAGCAAATACAAGACCTGTGAGCTAATTATATTACTATATTTTATGCTTCATTTAAGGTTACATGATCTATTTTATTCTTATGTAACAAAGTAAGATTCTTCTATATTTGATGCCTGTCTTTGTCTAACATCTTTATGTTTTTCTCTCATTACATCCAATTTTTTTAAATTTAACTGAGACACGAAAAACGACCTCTGAGATGTTATACTATTAATTCAATTTAAGGAATTTTTCTCACATAACTGAGGTATAAAAAGAAAACATTAAAGATTTCCTTATTTCTTGATGTCTGACATTATGCTTTGAGCCTTAAGTATAGACTCAGGAACAACATATTTTTGGTGTCATTGTCGGGGACGGAGAAACGATGTTATGTTTCCCTGGGAGAACGACATTGGTAAGTTTCTCTCTTTGATAGTGAACAAAGATTGAATACATTATAAGGCTATTTTAATTTTTATCTTTAACTTGGCGACTCCACAACTAATAAACCGACATTCAGTCGAAGGAATACCAGACAAAACCCAGACAATAAGAAGACCATGCCTGTATCCGACCCTGAAAAAATACTAAAACCAAGGGAATACCTCAAGCAGACCATTGCATCCACAAGTAAGGTTTACCAACCTAAACCCACACAGTCTAATGCTAAGGTTCCACTTGAACCGTTAACTCTGCAAGATGTTTCCACCCAAATCCATTTCAGAGAAACATTGTCCGATAGAATTGAAGCCAAAATCATACACCCCAAATTGGTTTTATCCGAGATAAAGGACAAAACTGATTCAACTACCTCCTTTAATAATAAAGGTAAAGATCCCATCTTGATACCTTCTTTCGATTGATATTCCATCAATTCCATAAATAAAAACTCCAACTTCCCGAAGTTTTGAAGAATATATCTTACACTCTGATTCGACTCCCGCTGGTTCTCCCGTTTATATATCTTGCAAGTCTGAAGAACCTAGTCCTCGTCTCTCGTTTCCCCCCTTTTCAGTTTTTCTGTCTCCTGACAGTCAATCCCCAGAACCCCTTTTGTTTCATCCCGAAGTAACCGAAAGGTCGTTACACATCTTCGAAAACCCTCTCTTGCTAAGAACCAAACATCAATATAGCATAGAAAAACCTCAGAAAAAGTACTCAATGCCTTGAAAAAGAGATAATTTCATATAATAAGCCTCTTCGAGGGGGAAACCTCCTTTTACCCC
>JZKD02S0389495.1:1281827-1302352 GCA_000966675.3 Picea glauca | reverse complement strand
AATGTCTCCTTGGTATATATAGGAGACTAGGAGGTATAATTACAACTAATGGCCTAAAGATGACATAAATAAAATAACATTACTAATATAATATGCCCCAATTAAGGGGTAATGCGCCAATATTAGGGCTTAACATCTCTACAATCTCTGAGTTTCATCACCTAGATTACCAATGGCTGCTGTCAGAGGAGGTGTTGCTGGAGGAGGTGGTGTCGGCAGAGGTGGTGGAAGACGTGGAGGAGGACATGGTTCTAGAGGAGGAGGAGGAGGCATTCATGGACCACCTCCACCTCCTATAATTTTTTCCAAAGTAGCTGCTAGATATTCTCCTTTGGTGTTCCCAGTTCCCCTCTATGATTTACCTGAAAACTACATGAAAAACATGTCGAAGTTTACAGGAGAGGGAGACCTAACTACGACTGAGCATATAAATTTCTTTGATCAATTCACCAATATCCTTGGCCTAGAGCATGAGGATGTGTATTCACGATTGTTAGTTCAAAATTTCGAAGGATAGGTGAGAACCTAGTTTCGATGACTGTCGACGGGTTCAATAGGATCATATGATGAGTTAGAAAGTGCCTTTCTCAGACAATGGGGAGAGAGAAAAGATCACCTTTATTATTTAACTAAATTTGGATTTAAGAAAGAAAAACTCAGAAACATTTCTTGAATTCACTCAAAGATTTAATAAATTATATAACAAGATCCCAACTAAAGTTAAACCTTCCCAACCTGCAGCAAAAGTAACTTTTGTCGGGGCTTTCAAGACCGATTTTGCTCTATTATTGAGAGAAAGGAGAGCTTCCAACCTCACTAGAATGCAAGACAATGTTGTAGAAATAGAGTCAAATATGATGGCATCTAGAAAATTAAAAACTAAAATCAAAACGGGAAATAAAGGGACTAGACGATTTAGAGAGCAAGCAAGACCCTCTGCATCTGGGAGGTCCTCGGAAGACAAAATGGATGATATGGAAAAAATAATTAAAGAACTATCAAACAAAATTTCGAAGATAGAAATGGATCAATCAAAAGTGAATCAGTTCACTAGAAAGGATTTCTAGAGGAACCCTAACCCTCAAATGCAACAAAGACAAATTAAAAACGAAGATCAAAATATTCAAGCCCCCTTTAAAAATGAAAATTTTATAGGAGGAGATGACATGCAATAATTTGAGGAGTTAGAGGAAGATATGAATAATCTGGGTGATGATTGTCGACAACCCCATTTGACGAGGCAATATTATGAAAGGTCTTTCAATGCAGAATACCAGTCTAATAATGATGACAACATAAATATTACAAAAGATTATGCTTATCAAGGAATTGTCGATAATATAATGGCCGAGATCCAACAAAAGTATAATTTAAGGCCTAGAAATAAAAATATGACAACTACCCAACCGAAGAAAATCTTTCTGAGAGGTGAAGCAGATAAGGCAAATAAAAAAGCGACTGAAACACAGAATGCCAAAATAAAAGGAGTTGACTCACAGAATGCCAAAATAAAAATAGCTAAAACACAAACTGTTAAAACAAAAGCAGTTGAAACACAGACTGCAAAAACAAAAACAGCTGAAAACAAAGCAACACAAACCTATAAATCAGAAAAAAGGGAGATAGAAGTCCAAACCAGAGAAGTTGATAAGATAGTGGGAAGTTTCAATCTAGAAAATGAGATTGATAAGATCAATATCCCTATACCTCTTGTTGAACTGGCAAAAAACCCTACATACAAAAAGAAAATTGCCAAAATGATAAATTTTTCGGATATTGAAAGTCAAGCCGATGTTATAAATTTAGAGGATGATAAACCGAATATAATATTCGGTCCACACTTTGAAGGTGCCAGAGATATTGTCGCTCCCTTTTACATTATGCTAACTGTGCATGATCATCTGCTCCATAATTGCATGTTGGATTCTAGAGCTTCCCACAATGTGATACCCAAAGCTATTATGGATAGGCTTGGTCTCGAAATTACCAAACAACACGAAGATCTATATTCCTTTGATTCGAGAAAAGTTAAATGTGTGGGTATGATTAAATATTTAGTAGTTAATCTTGCACAGATTCCAGTAAAAAAATTTCTGATGGATGTGGTTGTTGCTAATATCCCTCCAAAGTATGACATGTTGTTATCCAGGTCTTGGGGTGCCAAGCTTGGAGGATCCCTTCAACTTGACATGACATACACTAGAATCTCGATCTTCGGCGGGCAGTTCACCCACTTGTACAAAGAAACAAGGCTGGCATATACAGTAAGTGATCCACATAATCCAAATAATTACCCTGTTTATGTCACAGATCAGGATTTAGGAAATTGTATTTTATTGATTGATGATGATATAGAAGAATGTATAGAAAAAAATTGTACAGAAAAAGAAAAAATAGAAAAGACCAAAAAAAATGTATATAGTACTAGAATTTGGAAAATGTATTTCGATGGTGCTTCGTCATGTGAAGGAGAAGGAGCTGGAGTTATTTTTTTGGCACCCAGAGACGATTTTTTTATCCCCTTTCTCTTACAGGTTACAATGGGGCATCGACTACACCAATAATGTGTGCGAATATGAAGCCCTAGTCTTAGGATTAGAGGCTGCCAGGAAGTTGAATATTAAAAACTTGAAAGTTTATGGTGATGCGGAATTAATCGTAAAATAGATAAATCGGTAGTACCAGGCCAAAAACTTGAGGTTGAGGTCTTACATAAATTGTGCCTGAGATCTCATTGAATTTTTTTTTCTCATCGGTTAATGTTCACTACATCCCCAGACAGAAAATCAACAGGCAGATTCATTGGCCAAATTAGCCTCAATGTTTGTACCTCCAACTGTTTTCAAATTGAATTATCACATAGAAATGAGGCATAGACCCTCAATACCGAACAATATACAACACTGGAAGGTCTTCGAAGTTGACGAACAAATCAGACAATTCCTAGAAATGGTGGATGACTTTGTTGAAATGCATATTGACCAAGAAAATCAGAATGACCCTACTTGGATCATGCAGGAAGGGGAAGACCATCAAGAGTTCCAAGATAAGATCACCAATCATCGCATGTTAGTGCTAAAAAATAATCAGATCCCTAAGGGTCTAATTCCTTTGGAGAGATTATTTGATCACGATGACATTCCATTAAAGTCTACCTTGCAGCCTCAGCTTGAAGAGGTTGAAGATTGTGATATAGGCACCAAGGAAACTCCTAAGATGGTAAAAATATCTAAACATCTTCCCCCTGAAATGAAAATAAAATATGCGGAGTTACTCAAGCAGTATAAAGACATTTTTTCCTAGTCTTATGATGAATTAAGAACTTATGATACCACCATAATCGAACACAAAATTCCTCTAAAGCAGGGTGTTAAACCATTCAGGCAAAAGCTCAGACAGATAAATCCCATACCACTACCTGTGATTGAAAAGGAAGTAAAAAATATTATGGATGCTAAAATCATTGTACCACTCAGGTATTCTGAGTGGGTAGCCAACTTGGTCTCGGTTAGGAAGAAAAGCGGCGAAATCAAACTGGGTGTAGATTTCAGAAATCTGAATAAATCATCACTCAAAAATAATTATCCATTACCAAAAATGGATCATGTATTGGAAAAAGTGGTTGGAGCAAATAGAATGTCTATGATTGATGGATTTTCTGGCTATAATCAAATTTCAATCCACGAGGATGATAGAGAAAAAATCGCGTTCACCATCCCATGGGGTACCTTTATGTATGACAAAATTCCATTTGGTTTGATGAACGAAGGTGCCACTTTCCAGCGAGCTATGTATATTGCCTTTATCGGAGAAAGAGATAAGTACGTTGTCATTTATCTCGATGATCTAACTGTATTTTCTAAATCTGATGCAGAACATCTGGTACACCTCAAATAGATGTTTGAGAAATGTTGCAAATTCTGTTTGTCTCTAAATCCCAAGAAATCTCAATTTGCAATGCAGGAAGGTAAACTCTTGGGCCACATAGTATATCGATATGGAATTAAAATTGACCCGAAAAGGATTGGAGCTATAGATACTATCAATATTCCTAGAAATAGAAAATAAATTTAGTCATTTTTAGGAAAAATCAATTTTTTAAGAAGATTTATCCCAAACTTCACTTAAATTGTGAAATTGATTACAGATATGCTTAAGAAGGACAGTGAGGTTAAATGGATGACCGAAGCCAAAGCGTATTTTGAACACATCAATAAGGTTATAGGTGAAGCGTCGGTGCTGGAAAATCCAGATTATCTAAAAGAATTCTTAATTTTCTCATTCGCATCCAAACACACAATTGCGGTTGTACTCCTACAAAAGAACAAGGAAGGGTTCGAACAACCAATAGAATTCTTCAGTAAAATCCTTAGAGACGTAGAGTTGAGATACAATATAATGGAAAAGAAGGCATATGCAATGGTGAAGACCCTAAAAGCTTTCAGGACCTATGTATTACATTCTAAAATAATTTCATATGTACACACCAGTTCCATTAAAGATATATTGGTCCAGCCCGATAGTGATGGAAGGAGGGGACGATGGCTTGCTAAAATTCAAGAATTTGATCTAGAGGTGAAACCAACAAAGCTATTCAAAGGACAGGGTTTGGCTAAGCTACTAGACGAATCTAATTTCAAAGCGCTTGGAACAAATATCCTGCAAGAGTGCGAAGGATTTATGGACATAGACGAATTTGACGATCAAATACCTACAACTCAAATCAAGGAGAAGTTTTCTTCTTTAGCTTGATATAAAGATATAGTCTCTTACCTTTTAACTCTGTAATGCCTAGGTGATATGACTCTTTCTAAATCCAGAATGTTGAAGTTGCACACAGTAAAATATTGTATCATGGAAAGCCAATTGTATTGGAAGGACCCTCTGGGCCTTTTATTAAGTTGTTTGGTAGAATATGAAACAAAGAGAGTCATAAATAAATTTCATGAAGGAGTGTGTGGAGGACATCACACATGGAGAGCAATGGCCTATAAAATCCTGAGAGTAGGATATTATTGGCCTAAATTATTCACTGATGTAAATGCTAAATTCAGAGCCTGTAACCCCTGCCAATTATTTTCAACCAAACAAAAGCTTCCCGCGTTACCTTTGGTCCCAGTTAAAACAGAAGCTCCGTTTCAACAATGGGGGCTAGATTTTATCAATGAAATCAATCCACATTCTAGCACACAACACAAATGGATCCTAACTACTAAAAATTATTTCACCAAATGGGTAGAAGCTATTTCGACTAGAAACACTACGGATTCAGTGGTGATAAATTTCTTGGAGGAAAACATTTCTTGGAGGAAAAGATAGTTATAGATAATTCTTGGGCATTTAAATCTATGGCCATGGTCAGTTTCTGGCAGAAGTACAATATTGTACTGGGCCATTCCACGGCATACTATCCTCAAGGAAATGGATTAGCTGAATCATCAAATAAAATCGTAATCACCATAATTAAAAAGGTGTTGAACAACAATAAGAAAGCCTGGAATGTGCAATTGAAATATGCTTTATGGGCAAATCGGATAGGCACCAAGGAATCGATTGGGATGTCCCCATTTCAAATGGTGTATGGGACTGACGTGGTACTACCCATAAACCTGGCTCTTCCTGTAATGAAAATTTGGCAAGACAAAAAGGAAGAGTCAAATCACGTCACCAGAAGAATAAATGAACTGATTGAAGTCCAGCAAAATAGGGTTGAAGTGGATGAAAAACTCCATAAGTATCAGGATAACATGAAAGCCTTATTTGACCAAAAAGCTAAAGACAGGGAATTCCTCCCTGGTGACCTAGTTTTAAAATGGGATGCTAGGAAGGAAGATTCAGGGAAGCATGGCAAATTCAACCATATCTGGTGTGGACCTTTCAAAGTCACAACTTCTGAAGGGAAGAATTCATTTTTATTAGAAAATCTGGATGGTAAAACCCTCAACGCCCCTATCAACGGGCATTACCTGAAGCATTTTATGCAATAATCGGTTTCCAAACTCTCATTGTACATACCGGCTTGTTTTCTTTGTTTTGATTCGCAATTTTTCACTTTTTTGGTAAGTTTTCACTTTCACTGTAAATAAAACCAGGTTAGCTGATTTCATAAAAATATATATATATATAAATAGGTAACACATAGAGTTCTGTTACACAAAAATTCCTGACACTCTTCATGTTAATGTCATGCAGGATACTTGCTGATAGCCGAGAGATCAAAGACATCAGAAACCGACATTCATGTATCAGAACATTGGCTCTCTTGAAACAGGTGACAAATGAATAATTTGCTTGGTTGAAAATAAAATAGTAAATCAAAGGTATGAGTTCCTGCCCTGTTTAAATTTTCAAAGATATATCACTTAGTATGACAGAGGTCTCATATGTTCAAATATTATCACCTAATCTATAACCAGAGGAATGAAAAATTACTTTTAGATTATCAAGAATTTTCTCTGGATAAAATAAAAATGAAATAAAACTTATAATTAAAAATAAGCAATAAGGAGACCTTAAAGAAAAAGTTTCAAGAATCAAGAAAAAAATTTGCATAAGATTGATCGTGCTTACAAATATTTGAATCTTCATTATGTTCCCCTGCTCATTTTCAAGTTTATTTTTACTTGATTCCTGACACCATCCCATGGTCTTCATAGAGGAAAAAGGGTATCTCCTTAAATTTGAAAACTCATAAACGAATCTTCAAAATGAGAATAGGTAAAAATTTCTTTTAATTCCTCTAACTTTAATTGAACAAAAAGTATGTCTAGGCTAATCCTAACTATCTTAGCCCTTCTAATAGGCTTAAATTGATTACCTTCGCTCAAGGAAAGTCCCTAAAAAATAAAAACACCCCATGAGAACTTCCCTATAGGCGAAGGTGTTTTGAAGGTCAGAGGGGGATTAGTCCAAAGTAATCAAAGTGAGTTGACAGACCTATACTGCTAAATTATAAATAGATATCATCCCTGGTGTATTATATACAAATTGATTGCCCGCACTTCATGTTTAAAAAATATAAGACAGATGGTGAAAGGAAATTCATAAAATGATTGCCCCCATCTAGTCCAAAAGAGATGATGAAAGGAAATTCATTAAATGATTTCCCTCATCTCAGCATTTAAATGCAAAGTCACTAAATGAAGTGGTGAAAGAAAATTCAATGTGGGAAATTAGATAACTTCACCAGGGTACTGAACAGGGTCACTGGTAGTGAAGCAATGTCTACAATATCTGCAAGGCTGTTATACATGAATTATAACATACTCTGGTAACTAGTTCTCTTTTCGACTAGATCTACATCCTAAGCTAACATGGGACTCCCTGACTAAAAACATTGAAATTACTTTACCTTGATGCGAACAAAATCGAACAAAGCCTAGTAGAACGATTAAGGTTTTTTTTATTATCTTAAGAAAATCTAAAGTCAATTTTAAGAAAAGGAAGTCGTTGATAAGCCTAAACTTGAGATTAGTGAATGATTAAGTTTTGAAGGTTTTCAAAGATAAGGATGAAATCCTAAGTCCATTTGTGTGTCTTCTTTCGGAATGTGTTTCACAGAATGAAATAATGACTCCATTTACCCAATAAAGGCACTTGGTCTACTGTTCTTCTTGTCCCTCAGGGAGACGAGATCCCTAGATGGATCTTATGTTGGAACACATGTTTTTATAATATTTAGACTCTAATAACTTTCATTCCTTTTTAAATAAGAACAAGCGCGCACCTGCATATCACCGTTGATGAAATCTTCCATTAAAATCCAATGATCTGAAATACTTAAACATTATGGAGCCACCCACTAGTTAAAAGGTCAAATCGCTAAAGACGGTTTTCAAAGCATCGGGTTTCGGGGTTTCGCAGGCCTAATAGTCCAACATGTAAAGAGTCTCAAAGTCCCGACATGCAAAATCCCGAAACTGCTTTAAGTTTTAAGCCATGTTAATTAAAGCATTAAAAGCAATTAATATTAATTAATCACATCGCAATTTCACGATTCATGGATCCTTCCTTGAAGGACCACCAGAAGTCCCGATACCTGAAATTGCGAAATCCTTGAATTTAATCATGATTAATTAAAGGATTAAATAAAGTTAAAATTAATTAATTACATCGCGATTTTGCATATCGGGAATCATAGCTTGGACGGATACAGGATAACACGGGGTCTGAAACCCCGAAATAGATTAAGGTTATACACATTTAATTAACAGGATAAACTTGATCTATTAACACATTAAGCAATCTTATCTCCTATTAAGTTTACGATTGATTTTAAATGCGGGTAATTTCAAATTTTCTCTATGCTTTTCCCAGATCACAAGATATCGACCATTAATGACAATGATAGTTGATTTACAGAAATGATTTCAAACAAGATCTTGCTTTATCGCCCAAATCTTTTTACTAAAGGAATTAAACACATTGTCAGTGAAGATCTATGCAGATCGATACACTTAAGGCAAAGAAGATTTTTCATTTTTGAATTACATTCTCGTTTTCATAGAGCTAGTTTAGCGAAATAATCAGTTTTCTACATTCTCATTCTTTGTAATAGATAATAGAACTCTAAGATTTGATACCATGGCTCCACAGAAAGCACCTAAAGTGACTGGTGAAAGTTCGAGACAGAATGAAGACGTTATCTCTGACACATTGCCCAGAAGCATAGATACAGTTAAAACTTGGATGCATGTATTCAACACCTTGCAATGCGAACTGGTAAATTGCCCGGATGATTCAAGCGACAACGAAAGGGAAGACTTGTCTATCAAATACAATATTATTGCTCAGTCAAAGTTACATAAGGTAGAAACAAGGTCGTGGCTTTTACCCTACAACGATATGATTGGATGGGAACTGGATCATGTAGATATCCCAACTAGAACTATATTCAATCCTCAAAAGGTAATTGTTGGATCATTTCGGCCAGAGGACATACAGGTGATGTACAAGTTGTCTCCAACACCAAACTACATTTACAATGCCAGTTTCTTAGTGGATTTTAACAAGAAGGAGTGTGATCAATATGAAAAAAACCTTTCTAACTTGATCAAGGACTGGTGTTCGCACCCTGAAAAGTTCAGAGCCGATACTCACGGGACATACTCAATCTCATCGTTAGAACTGCAGTTCATGTATATAGAAATGATGTTGTGTAGACTGTATGGGAAAGAGAACACAACACATTTCTTTCTGCCATGGGTACCCATTATACACACAGTAGCGGAAGGGTATTCTTTCGACTGGGTCAAAATATTGTTGGACAATCTGGCTAGTGAAATTACATAATACTGAGCACACAACAAGGGGCAATCAACTTCATTCTTCATGTCATATTATATTATGGATGCCGTCTGTTTCATGACACCTTTCCCGCCGATGGGTTGGAGCTGGACTCCAAGTAGCGCAGAACCAATTCACATTTATCATTCAAGACTCTGGGAAGACAAGGCGAAAGATTTATTCTATGAAATCTGTAACTGGGTAGTGGTGTCGATGCACATTGTTATATTCGAGCATCCACCGCCTAGAATTTCAGACAAAATTGTGGCTAACTTAGACAGAATGGCAGACTGGTACATCAAGGAACACTTTTCCTATATCAGGGTTTTTGGCTATTTAGTTCCTCCATATGCTCTGTTGCAGTTTTTACCAGACCGACTAGTATGTCGTGAGGTTGCACAACAAACTGTACTCGGCGAGATCAACAAAGAGATCAAAACAGTGCAGAAAAAGGTATGGCCATCTTTTCCCTTACATATTGGCACATTTTCTCTATTGGATTTCGGCCACTCCAAAGTGGATATCGCAGCCTTAGAAGAAATAAAGTTGGTCAACATTGAATTCAAGAAGCATGACCCTCAGAGGGTCGTGGGAAACCACATGGTCAATTGCAGTCTGAAAAGGTATGAACATGAAGACTCTCCTCAAGATGAGATTTTCCAAGGAGCGGGATCTTATTCGTAGGTCTTAGGCCGGGTTCGAGCTCTATCACCTGATAAAATGGTTGAATTCTATGACTTCCAGATGCACTGAAAAAGTAGCCTCCCTAAAGTTCTACAAGGAGGAGTCCCGACATCTCCAGCTAGACAGCAAATGGAGACCTGAAATCCAGAAGTTGTAAGCTCTAGCAAACAAGTAACCTGGGAAAACTTAAAGGAAACAGAGGTATCAACTCAAAAAGAATATACCCCGACAACAGATGTGTCAGGTAATAAAACCAAAGATAAAGAAAAAACACTAACGAAGAAAGAAGAAGATAAGCCATTGTCTACACCAGATAAATCAACTATAGACGCGACCGGAAAACAGTCATCCACAGAAATCAGCAACCCCATTCAGTCTGTCACACCTTTACAGTTTACTAGAGGGAACCCCGATACGTAGGCAGTATTCATAGAATATCTCACACCAATTCCTATGGAAGAGAGACCCCCTACCGATTTCTTTTTCAGTAAGAAAAGGAAACCTGTGGTGAAGAGAGAAACACACCAAAGGGTGGGTATAGCGGTTAAAAGAATCAGAGTACTAATTGATGGAGAATCATTAGAAGAGGTAGAATTCACTAAAGAAGTAGCAGGTTCATTGGGGGCTTATGCAACAACCAACCAATTTTTGGTTGGAACTTTAAAAGAACGGCTGAAGCAAAAAGACATGTTAATAAACCAGTTACAAAACCAAATAATGACCATAGAAAAGAACATTAGAAGCGAAGTCAGCAAAGATCTCGAACAGGCTAGAGCTAGTGACAGACAAGAAATCCAACAGCTTAAGTCCAACCTTGAGGAGATACACAAGATTGCCCAAGCAAGCCAAGGACGGTTCATCCAACAAGAGGAGTTAGTACGACAATTGCAAGCCAAATTAAACTCAACAGAAAGCATGGTTATAGATATAACATTGTTCCAAGCTTGGGCACTGGAAGTGCGAAAAAAACTAGAAGCAGCAAAGATGAGCCTTCTCTCTAAGGTAGAAATCATCCAAAATCATTTTTGGGTGATAGATCAAGCATTATGTAACATTGCTTTAAGAGAGAGAGAGAGGCTATCATTGCCCGAATTACCTTCCAAGAAGCAGGTATATCATCAGCAAAAGAAGGAATAGCTATGGCTTCCAGATTGTTCATCTCGAAGAAAACCAGAGGCGATATCCTTCTAAAGACTTGGAAGTCTAATATAGTTGAAGGTAGGAGAATAGCTAAGGAAGTGAAAGAATCTTGTGAAGGATATTTTTGTTCACTCAACAAGAAATTATTAGGCCTTGATAAGGAAGATAGCTCTGGAATATTGGGTCAGATTGATATAGCCAAACATTTGCTCGACATTAAGACAAATATGGAAGAAGCCCAAGATGAAATCTCACAGATAAAACAGGTTGATATTGCTCAAATAGATAAATGGCTAGTGAAGCCTAATCTACAACTACATTCTATTATTTCAGAAGATAGATAAACAGAACAGAGATTGCCTCAATTGGAAAAGAAATTATACACTTTTGAGGCTAATAACTTAACAAAACCTTCCAGGTTGGTAGCTCAATTTGTGGGCAGATGTATTGAATGTATTGAGCAGGGAAAGGGTAATACCTCTGGGAACAAATGATACAATCTATGTACATTATCTAATTCAGAGCTAGAAAACAACGGAGGAAAATGTCTCTGCTAGCACGAGAAAGAGACAGAGGAGAACTAGATGAAGTGTTCAACCTTTCTCATTTTGTAACTGTTACTTTTAGAGATAAGGGGATTCCAACCACTTAGGGTTGTGAATTTTTGTATAAATGCATATTTGAAAGAATGAACAAAGGCTTCTTCTTACTGGTTGTAATTGAGAAAAATGTCCTCATTGAGAAATAATACAAGTGCAGACTAGAGATTCCACATTTCGTCTAGTTTGAGTTATGTGTTCTTATGTCTTTTTACATTCCAACATCTTTTATATATTTCCTTGATGAATGCCTAATCACAATTTAGTACAACATCTACTATGGTTATATTTCATTCAGTTATCTGATAACAAACAGATTTTTCTATGTATTTGTTGTTAGCAAATACAAGACCTGTGAGCTAATTAGATTACTATATTTTATGCTTCATTTAAGGTTAGATGATCTATTTTCTTCTTCTGTAACAAATTAAGATTCTTCTATATTTGATGTCTTTATTTTTCTAACAGCTTTATGTTTTTCTCTCATTACATCCACTTTTTTTAAATTTAACTCAGACACGAAAAATGGCCTCTGAGCTGTTATACTATTAATTCAATTTAAGGAATTTTTCTCACATAACTGAGGTATAAAAAGAAAACTTAAATCTTTCCTTATTTCATGATGCTTGACATTATGCTTTGAGCCTTAAGTATAAACTCAGGAACAACAAAAGCTACTCAAACTTCAATACTCCCTCTTAGCAAGGAAGGTATTCTTTTGGCACGATCATCACGACTGCTTCTGCTCTTCTGTACACTTTACCATTGACTTGTTGAATTTCCACAAATTTATATTGAAGAAGTTTTGTAACCACATCAACATCTAGGGTCTCATCATCCATCCAAGATTTATGTCATCACAGGGATTTCACTAACCATCTCACATAGATTCTGGCATCTAGTTCCAAAATAAACTTGTGACCTCTGGTTGGCACACTAGGAAACTAGTCCAGAATGACCAGACATCTAATCATGAGGATTAGGTGATGTAGTGTGCACACACTACCCATCTAGTACAAGGATAGGAAACACCTCCAACCACACATGTTGGCCCACTAGCTTAAAAATATGGGGAACTAACCAGCCCTAAAGGCATGGCATCTCCTGATCTTATGCGAGTTCATATTGATTGGTGCCACAATTAGTAACTTTGCATACCAGACTTTTTCATTGGAGTAGCAATCTGCATACTAGGATTTATCACTGGGGTAGCAGTAACTTGGTGTACCAGAATTTATCACTAGGGTAGCAGTAACTTGGTGTACTAGGCTTTATCACTGGGGTAGCCATATACGTACCAGGATTTATCACTGGAGGTAACAGTAACTCGGCGTACTAGGATTTATCATTGGGGTAGCCATCTACATACCAGGATTTATCACTGGAGTAATAGTAACTCAGCGTACCAAGATTTATCACTGCAGTAGCAGCAACTCAGCATACCAAGCTTAATCACTGAAGTAGTCGTAACATGCTCGTGAATGACCACCCATTGCTTATTCCACATGCTGAAACTATTTCCCTAGATCACAACTGTAACTCATCACTCCCTCTTACTAGGGACGTCCTTCTAGACCACACCAAGCTTGTCTTTGAAGTACACAAACTTCACTTTCGATAGAGGCTTGGTCAACACGTCAGCTATCTACTCGTCTGTAGAAACATACTGGAGCTCTACTACTCCCCTTTGTACCATATCTCTGATATAATGGTACTTGATCTCAATGTGCTTGGACTTGTCATGGAACAATGGGTTCTCTGCCAACTTCACACAACTCTAGTTGTCACACCAGATACAAGTCACCTCTAACTTGAGATCAAACAATTCTGTAAGCAACTTTTAAAGCCACATTACTTCATTGCTAGCTAAACAAGATGCTATATACTCTGCTTCATTTGTACTAAGCGCCACACTAGTCTGCTTTCTGTTGAACCATGAGATCATAGATGATCCCATACTGAAGCAAATTTCAGATGTACTCTTCTGGTCTGCAACACTATTAGCCCAATTTGAGTCAGTAAATTCTTGTAGGCTTATCTCACGATCTGAAGCATATCTGAGTCCATAATCAATTGTACCCTTCAGGTACCTCAACATATGTTTTGTTGCAACCAAGTGAACACTTTTTGGCTCAACCATAAATTGACTCAATGTGTTCATCGCAAAACATATATTTGGCCTCGTTTTCTTTATGTACATCAACGAACCAATCATATGTCTATACATGGTGGCATCCACAGTCTCTAAATATGTATCACTCAACAACTTCAAATTTGTCACCATCGGTGTAGGCATGGCCTTGCAATCCATCATTTTGAACCTCTTAAAAATCTCAACAACATATTTTCCTTGGTTAAGGAAAATCTCACTCGGTCTCTGCCATGCCTCTAGACCTAAGAAGTAGTGCATCATGCCTAGGTATTTCATCTCAAACTCTGCAACAAGCTTCCTCTTACTATCAGTGATAAGCTTCTCTTCTTCTGTTAGAAACAGGTCATCCACATACAATAGTAGTATCACTGGTCCACCATCCACAACCTTGAAGTACATGTTGGAATTTGCTTTAATCTTGGCAAAGCCCAAGCTCATCAGGAAGATCTTAATTCTATTGTACCATGCTCTGGGTGCTTTCTTTAACCCATACAATGCTTTCTTCAATATGCACACATGTGTCTGATAGTCATGTGTCTAAAAACCTTGTGGTTTCTCCACATACACTTCTTCTTCTATTACACCATTTAGAAAGGATTTCTTCACATCCATCTGGTGTACCTTCCACTTCTTTACTGCATCTAATGAAAGTATAGCTCTAATCGAAGTGTATCTAGCCATAGGAGAAAATGTCTCCTTATAATCTATTCCTTCTTTTTGGGGGAATCCACGTGCTACGAATCTTACCTTGTACTTCTCAATACTTCCATCTGTTGAATGCTTCATCTTGTAAATCCACTTGGAACTTACAACTGTCTTCTCTTTCGGTCTTGGAACCACATCCCAAACATCATTCTCTACAATGGACTGGTACTCTTCAACCATGGCATCTTTCCATTCTTTGTTCTTTGTAGCCTCTTCATAACCGGTAGGTTTTGCATCAATGATGTCACTAAGCAATGCAAGATTGCTAGAGTAAGGTTGTGGCCTATTGATTCCTTTGAAAAAACCATCTAGAGAACCATACTTCTCTACATATTGAATGATTTCATGAGCCCAATATGGTCTTCTCTTCTTGGTATTCATCTCTCAGGATGAATCAACAGGTATCTGTGGTTCTTCCATATCATGGTCTTCTAGTACAACATCATCACCTTTATCTGTACCTGTAACTTTGGGAACTTCAGGCTCCTCCTCATGAACCTCATCTGAATGATGTTCTCTTGACCTACTTAAAGTTGTATCCTCATCAAAGGAGACATCTTTGCTAGTCTCAATCTATCGGTGACCAGGGATGTAAACTTAGTATGCCTTCGATGTCTCACTGTATCCAACAAATATACCCTTCTTGCCTGAAGGGTCCAAATTTGATCTCTTGTCCTTGGGGACACGCACACATATTGGACAACAAAAAGTCCTCTAGTGGCTGACCTCCGGTTTTTCACCTGTAAACATCTCTTCTAGTGTCTTGTTCCCAAGTACTCTGTGGGGAATTTTTTTCTGCACATACACAATGGTCCCGGTTGCCTCTGCACACAGATGCATCGATAAATCTTAATCATGAATCATGGCCTTCACTGCTTCCATGATTGTACGATTCTTTATTTCTACCACACCATTCTGTTGAGGATTGTAGGGAGTAGAAAGCCCTCTCTTAATCCCAAATTCCTTACAAAATGACTTGAATTCATCTGAAGTGAATTCACCTCCATTATCTGATCTCAAAATATTTATTTTCTTTTCAAACAAGTTTTCAACAAGTGCCTTGAACTCTTTTAACTTTTTGGACACTTCATTTTTATCCTTCAAAAAGTAAATCCAAGTTTTACGTGAGAAATCATTAATACATGAAACATAGTATACATACCTGCTAAGTGAAGTGGTTGACATCGGTCCACACACGTCTGAGTGTATAATTTCTAAGACTCCCTTATCTTTGCTATCACTGCTTGGAAATGGTTTCTTCACGTTCTTTCCTTGTGCACATCCTTTGCATACTCCTTCATGGTCCACTTGGATTTCTAGAAAACATGTCACCATCTTACTCACAATCGTTAGGGCTTTGTAATGTATATGGGAAAATATCATATGCCAAAGTTCACTTGGAG
The DNA here is from genome assembly GCA_000966675.3 of Picea glauca. Taxonomy (NCBI): domain Eukaryota; kingdom Viridiplantae; phylum Streptophyta; class Pinopsida; order Pinales; family Pinaceae; genus Picea; species Picea glauca. Next base: position 1,286,384 of record JZKD02S0389495.1, on the reverse strand, counting down.
TAACTGTATTGTGTACTAATGATGAAACATAATGTCCTTTTAACTTGTATAAGCCTCCTTCTTGTACCCCAATCACTACGTCATCATCAATATATTTTCCTCTAGGCCACATGAGGACTTCACCATCAGTGAAAACAACTACAAATCCTTTCTCATCTAAAGCTGAGATAGAAAGGATATTCTTCTTCAAACCAGGTACACATAACACATCCTTCATCTTCATATGTTTTTCGTAGTCTAACTTGTAGGATGCTTCTCCTACTCCTTTAATGGGATATTGATAGTCATCACCTAGCTTCACTTTGTGAGGTGAATCTTTCTGAACTAGATCTAATAAAGATTCCTTATAACTAGTCATGTTCTTGGAAGCACCACTATAAATGAGCCATGTGTCACTTCCATGAGTGACTATACCTGTAAGAGTTGATATCAAAACATATTCTTCACTTGAGTCTTATTCTTTGGTTTTCTAATGATCATGTTCATCATGTTCTATGGCATGAGCATGATGTCTTGTATACTTTCCTTTTCTGACCTAACCTTTGGAGTTGGGAAAATTTATGGCAATGTATCCCATGTTATGAAAAATGAAGCATATGTAACTTGAGAAATCCTTCTTGAACTTGTGTGACTTTTGTAATCCATGAGGTTTCTTATGTGAGTGAACTTCCTTCTTGCTCTTTCCTTTCCATGTATGTGCTACTAGGGCTTGATTTTCTTCATTGTCTAGTTTATCTTCTCTTGTTGTCAATCTAGCTTCTTCCTGAGTACAATCCTCCCACAATCTGTTAAATCTTGTTAGCCTTCTTCTTGAACATATGCCTTGAATGAATTATTCCCAAGATTTGGGGAGACCATTCAAGGTAGTCATCACCAACTCAGCTTCTTCGATTGTGTCTCAAATGGATTCTAGTTGTTCTTCGATATGAGACAATATTGTGACATATGATTGGATAGTTTCTAAACTTTTAATCTTCACATTCTTGAGTTGTGTTCTCAAGGTCATCTTTCGGTTGATGTTCTTGCCTTCATATAATCGGGATAAGTCATTAAACATTTTCTTGGGAGTTGTTAATGATGAGACATGGGGGATCAAATGATCCTTGATAGAATCAACAATGATTCTATTTTCCCTCACTAGGTTCTTTTTTTACTTTTCTTTGGCCTCATCTTCATCAAGTTCTGGAACTTCTTCTTTTACAAAATCTTCTAGATCATTCTCTTCTAGAATGAGCATCACTCTATACTTCCATGCTCGAAATTTATCAACACCTTCAAGCTTCTCATCAAGCTTGGTACTCAGTTCCATCCCATGCTTGAACAATACAATAAAGAGATCAAAATTTTCAAAGAAAGTTTTTGTACTTACTAGAGAGTGTTATGCCAATTTGACCAGTTCCAACTTCAATTCTGCAACTGCCAAGACTAGGGTTTATAAGGAAACCCTAATTTTTCAAAATATGAATTTTGGAATTCTACTCCAAGGGATAGGTGTTCCCTCCTAAGGTGAGTTCCTTAGTGGTATTACTTTGACCATTGTCCTTCAAAAAATGGGTGAAAAATTCTCCTAGGGTTTTTGTAGTTGCAGGTAGTTCCAGCAGCTACAATAGTTGCAGCTTACAAAAAATCATCAAACTGATAATCTAATCCCAAGGAAATATGCTCTAGGGTTAGGGGAGTATCCCTATGGTGTTAGTTTCCCCAACGAGCTCTTCTAAACTGTGAAAATGGCTTCTTTCAGGCCCGCTCTGATACCATGTTAAAATTCTTCTTAAGTAATTAAGTGTGTATAGTATTCTTTAACTTTAGTCTATTAAAACAATATATGCATGCATAAAGATCTTTGAAAGACATACATCAAAAGTATACACAATATATATCCTGGGAAACCCTCGTGGGGGAGAAAACCCAACAAAACTTTTTCAATATAGATTCTTCAACAACTACAATGTCTCTCTTAAGAGATATCTCACCAAAACAGAAGATCCACAAGAAACCCTAACCCAAATAGAGTAGCGCACCACTAGACCAAGATAGTCCTTCACCAAATAACCAAAACCCTTTACTGAGACATCCCTCTTTTGTAGATGTGTCACTCCTTCTGTGTAGCTGCGTCACTCTCCAAGACTTGCACACTATATGACAGAGCTAGTTGTGTGTGTCTCCAAATGAGGCGCTAGGCCTCTTATAAATACTAATTGGATTGCCCAGAATAAGGTTAGGGCCGACCTGTCCACTTTACCCTTCCAATTTGCTTTTGACTTTTCAAGGCACAATAAGGCCTTCTTTTACAAAGTCACAATAGGGACAACTTAACAAATATAAAATAACATTGATCTTAAGGGTTTTGTCTTGGTCAAATACAATATGAATATAATGATAATATCTTCCGAAGTTACTCAAACTTCAACATTTAGTAATAAGGCTCAAATTAGTTAGTATGCCCTTATTATAAATGGACTTGTAGGTAGTTAAGATTCTCTATAGATAGCTATGTATTGAGTAGAAGGTTATGAAATGTTTTGTCAAGAATTTTTATTGTATTTGAAATATTGGTCTTGGAGGTTGCCCCCTTGAAGAGGCAAGTGAACATAACTCTCAATTTTTTATTATCAAGGAGATTTTTCTTAGGGTTTATCTCTATTTTCTCTTATGTTCTTCACTTTTGCACTACATTTTATGTAATTGCTCTAATTTTTGGGGGTTAAATACACTACACCATATGAAAGGTTTTCTAGATTTATATAAATTTATTTAAAAAATAATTTAAAACCAAAATTTGATGTTCATGTGGCTAATTAATTTAATTAAATTGATAACAATGAGACATTCCTAATTCTTTCACCAGAGTTTAATTCTTTCTAAATACATGATTACTTGATATTCTCCTCCACCAAAAAGCATAGAATTTGATATAATATTATTAAAAATACATTTTAAAAGTAAAATATATTATATTTTTATTGATATGGATAGGATCAAAATATTTAAAAATTATCAATTCCTTGTTTTCATAAGACATTTAATATGAATGGGGATATAAAAGTGAAGATGTCTTAATAAATTTGTGTGGTGTCTATTCCTTTTTTCTTCTTTACTGTAGAAAACTTTTAGTTGGTGAGCATATTGTCCTTCACTAGTGTTCATTGAAGATTTCAATTCCACCTTGAGTGGTGCCCATTCATTTTTATTGTCATGATCATCTATTCTCATTCAATTTTTCTTTAGCTTTCTTCCTGCCAGCGTCTTCTATTCCATATGCATTTTATAGTTGTGGACTAGCACTAAGGGGAAAGCTCTTACGAATTATACATTTATTTTTTACCCCACTTGAGCTTGGCACAATTGATGGTCGACCACTACAAAAATGTGTGTTTAGAAATAAGAAAAAAACAAGTATTAAAGGGTTTTATATGTATTATTATATAGACATATTTGCACAATATCGACAACAACATGTTTTCCATTGCAATCTTTTCCACAATTTATCTGGGCTTATGAAACTTTAAACTCATATATTCCCTTGTAGTTTGCATCAATAGCAATGACCATCCTTCCCATTTCTGTAGATTCTATTTACCAATTTCCAATTGCTACATCTCCTCCACCATTGTGTCCACCTCTGTATCCACTATTCCAAACAATAATTCTTACTCTGGTGTATTCATAAACCATCGTGGTCTTAACGTGAAGAAAACATTTATGAGCTATCTCCACCACTGCCTTCTTTCATATTCTTACTATGGTGTATTCATAAACCATCGCGATCTTTCTAGATAAAAATAATTTTTTGTATACACATTTACATATACTAGAGAAGCCTTGGGAAGATCTAAGCAAGAATTTTGTTTTAGGATTACTAAGAACTCAAAGAGGTAATGATTCAATCATGATCATTGTGGACATATTTTAAAAAATATCACATTTTATTACATGTTAGAAGACAAGTGATCCTACAATTATTATTATTATATTATTTAAAAAAATATTTCAGTTGAATGGATTACCCAAGAGTATCACTTCAAATAAGGATGCTAAATTCCTAAGACATTTTTTTCAATACCTTATGGAAAAGGTTGGGGTCTTGGTTATAGATTAGTTCTACATATCACCCTCAAATAGATGGAAGGATGGAAGTTATGAACATATGCCTTAGTAACTTGATAAGATATTTGGTAGGAGATAAACCAATGTAGTAGGATATGATCTTAAAGCACAAGTTCCCTATGACAATTTAGTCAATAGATCTATAGATGTTATAACCCTAAATTGCACCACATATGCTTACCTGGCATCAGGCCAACTCATATCCCTTCCTTGCCAAAACTATGCTGAACAAACTCTTGAAAATCCTCTTTAGTCAAGACATACGCTCCCTAACCCATTACTACATGCGTGTACACGCTAGCAGGCCCACTACAACCCGCGTGTACCTAACAAAACACAAAAATAGGAAAGTTGCCGATGGGACAAAAAGCTATGGGTTAGTTAACTGAAACTCCCAGCCATGCATGGCCGAGAGTTCGTCCAAAACCCTAGCTCCTTCTAGCCTATAAA
>JZKD02S0389495.1:1254529-1271959 GCA_000966675.3 Picea glauca | reverse complement strand
TCTTGCCCACATATAAAAAGATCATGGACATAAACATGTAAATACATTTTTGCACACATAATCCATAAGACACAAAAAGAGATAAAAACCATATATAAACATTATAAAATCCTCAAAGTACATAGATGGGCGCAAGCGCCTCAAAAGTGGGAACAGTAACGAGTCACCAGGCTTATGCCCTCAAAAAATATATACAACAAGGTGCTCCTGGCACATAATAATTCTAAAAGTCTGTTCAGGGCCTATGGGCCCTGTTATAATCATCTACTGCACGGGCTAAACGCCTAAACAATCGGACCCATGTCCGAGGTGCCCCCATAACATGAGTCTGCATAGATGGCAGCAGGTCCTCTATCTCTACCATCGGAACTGTGTAAGTGAGCGTAGTAAAGTTCCACTCAATTCGCCTCAGGACCCTCTCGGCCTCCCCTGCTGGGAGGTTCCCTGCTACTGTTGCTCCCCCAGCGGCGGCAGCTGCGGCCTCTGGCCATGGGCGACGCCTGTTCCGTGCATAGTCGGCAGGTCGCACGGGTCCCACATTTGCATGCAATAAACGTTCACCCATCAAATACTCTGGCATACAAAAACATGATATATATATCAAAAAAGACATAAAAATTACATATGCAAACAAAAAAACTATACAGGTGGAGACTTACCCATCTCCCCTCACTCCTCACCAGGAGGCACTGGTATCTCTGGATCTCTAGAGAAGTCGATCCCCGCATATGGGTAGTCCTCGATAGCATGGATCTGTCATGAAAACCATGCAAAAAATTCGGCGTCGAAGGCCTCCACGGTCCTTCCGCCACCTTGTCGCAGCAGTAACACTGCCCATATGCATACTGCGGAGAAAGTGGCCAGATGTCCTCATACTGTTAGCCGAGGACTGAAACATGGAACTCTCTCAAAAAAGAACGAACACAAGATAGTCCCGAACCCGAAGTTCCTCTGTGTCCGCTGTCGGCAATCTGTTAATTGCCTCTTCATACACTCCAGCAGTGTGGTACTCCAATCAAAAATTTGTGCATTCATGCACTGGATAACACAATTCATCTGTGCGCGCGAAGCCTGATGCACGGCTGCAGAGCCGGTAATCCACCCAATAAGAAATAATATGGTCTGTAGTGTGAGGTTGGTAATCCTACTAATTGAAACCGAAGAACATATACGATCGTTCCCAGCCTCACAATACTCAGCTATCAGCTCTGAAACCTTGCTCGGCCCCGTAGGAAAAGTCTGAAAGTTGATTGGTTCCCCTCTCCTTGAGAGTCCAATCAAAAAGTAAATATCCTTGGTGGTGGGCACCAAGGATTGCCCCTCTAGCATAAACGCCTCTGCATCAGGGTGCCAGTAATCAATCAAGGCGTTCAGTAGCCTTGGTTGCGCGCACATGAACAGACATAAAAAGAATTTTAACAAACCGCACTGCATCAATACAGCCACAGCGTTCGGATCTGCAAAAACTAACTCATTGGAGGCCTCGTGCTCCCTTTCCCTCCACTGGACATACATCCTGCCAACACAACAAGGTAAAGGAGGGTCAATACTTGTTTCCATTTATTTTTTCATCAATAGGGGAGGGTACACGCGGCCTATAGAGGTGACAGTCGCGTGTACCCGTGGGCTGTCTCTGGACAGCCCACGTGTACCTAGGGCCGACCTTTTTGAGGTTGACGCCCACCCAAAAAATAAACTAAAAGCTAAAATGGAAGTATTGAATAGCTAGATAAGGGAGTTTGTACTTACTTGGTCCAAGAAGAAGTCTGTTTCGTCCACTGTAGCTCCCGGAATCATGATCTTTGGCAAAGGGGGTCTTTTGGCTCCAGAGTCGATTTCCAAATCAACAATGGTGATAATGAGCTGCCAGCTTCTATATATAGACTTTTTGGCCTCTTTTTGTCACTTTTTTGGCCCCCCTTATCAGTTTATTTATACCAAAAACCATTTAGAGTGATCCAGGAGTTATGTGGGAGGGATTTGATCAGGTATTGGGACAATTTTTTATGAGTTTCGAAAAAATATTGACGGTCCTAAAAAAAAATTATTTTTTCAAAAATCAACTTGAGCATATAGGGTAGGATATTACCCCTACTTTTGCATCTCGTTGCCTTTTCTCATGCTATAGGATCGATCCCATCCGATTGTGACACAGAACCGTCATATCTGCTCTAGAAGTGTCGCAACTTGGTGGTAGAGCTTACCAAAACATGGATGCCCTAGGTAGGTCCTGGTTGCATTATGGTGTCCATGTCGTTTCTAACAACACTGTAGGCTCAGGAGTCCATATAGTATTTCTTGAATACGAGTTTGAGCCTCATTTGCATGGGTCTTTTTCACTCTTTGTCTTACCCTCCGGACTCCCAAAACATAACGGGTCTCCTTTTAAGCCCTTTTCAGACCCTCTAAAAATGAAAAGATTGTTGAGCGATCTTGTGGCCTTTCATGCTCGTTAAACTGAAATTTGAAGTCATGTCTGTCCGGCGGTAGTTTACCCCTTTTTCGGTCCGGATGGTCAACTGTACGAACAAAGGTATACTCTATTGAATTCCTATTCTTTAGAAGAGTATCCTCAGGTATAATTTTATTCCTTTTTCGGGCCTGGGGGACTAAATTTACGAAAAAGAAACCCCCACAGAGTCCATAGTTAAGCTGTTTTCAGACTCCCTAAAATTGAAAATATTGTCGAGTGACCTTATTCTTTCACACTCGTTAAATTGGTCCAGAAGAATATTCCTGATGGAGTCCATAGTTAAGTTTTTTTCAGACTCCTTAAAACTGAAAAAATAGCCGAGTGATCTTGTCCTTGTCACACTCGTTAAAATGGTTTTGAATTGACGTCTAATCAATGCTAGTTTATCCCTTTTTCGAACCGACTAGACTACTGTCGAAAAAGGTACCCCAGCGGAGTCTCCTTTTATGCTTTTTCAGACTCTCTAAACATGAAAAACCACTGAGCTTACCTTCTCTGGGCTCGTTAAACTTACATCGAAGGATGTTACCATTGTGTGTTCTATCAACTGCATTTTCATACCTTATCCACCAGCCTTGTGACAGTTTGCTTCTGCGTCTTAACACCTTTGGCCGCCGGAGGATTTTTCCCGAGTATCATTTTCCCAGAACATCAGTCTTGTCTTTACGCCTTGATATTGTATGTTTGCAGTACTCGTTCCTCCATTGTAACGTAATATTCCTTTAATCTTTTCACAAATCATCAAAAAGAACAAAAAAAAATCAAATATACCCCAAAAAGAGGATGAGAAAGGTATTTTCTTTATTGGCAGCATAATGAGTCACCCTTGGATAAAGCACATCTGTCCATTTGATTATCAGACTATGGGATGTAGTACGACCTTAGGAAGCTTTTTCTCGCTATATAGAGTTGTGTCCTCCACCGTTTGGTTACTCTTCCAAACATATGGAGAGTTTGTGTTGCCTCCTGCTTTGTAGACTTATCATTAACAGATATGTTGCCTGAGTCTTATCACTTGTCGTGCTATTATCCAAGGGAAGTTTGTCACTAAGCCTGAGTTGGTCCCTCTGCAATATGCCTCTTGTCTGCATACCTGGCCATCCTAAACATCCAATCAAGTCCTTGTTCGAAATCACTGAAGCCTTCAGTCCGATCATCAAGATTATCAAGTCCATAACCAACGAGCCATCGAAGACCTCTGGGTAGTGCAGTCGTACATTCATATTACACTCCTACCCGAGTTTTAGAAGATTTTGAAGTTGTTTCTCGAGCTCTAAAGTACAGCCATCAGGCCGCATCAGCTTCTGGGAGATGGATACTTTATATGTATATCTTTCTGATTTCGAGATGTAGCTCCGCGGTGTATTATTCATGGCTACTCTTTATAGTTATTTGACATGGAACTATAGTGTATTTGATTGGTAGCCATGGTTCTATTTTATCCCGAGCATGGGTATGCTTTGTTATTTTGCAGACGGCACCTCCTAGTTCTTGATCCTTGGGCTCACTCGTTCAGCACATCAGTACAGATTGGTAAAATATTGGTAATGTATTTCAGCCATCAGATGTTCTTCTGACCTCACACATTAGGGGGCATCTGTTATAACCCTAAATTGCACCACATATGCTTACCTGGCATCAGGCCAACTCATATCCCTTCCTTGCCAAAACTATGCTGAACAAACTCTTGAAAATCCTCTTGAGTCAAGACATACGCTCCCTAACCCATTACTGCACGCATGTACACGCTGGCAGGCCTACTACAGCCCGCATGTACCTAACAAAACACAAAAATAGGAAAGTTGTTGACGAGACAAAAAGCTATGGGTTAGTTAGCTAAAACTCCCAGCCATGCATGGCCGAGAGTTCGTCCAAAACCCTAGCTCCTTCTAGCCTATAAAAGAAGGGGTAGGGGTACCATTTGGAAAGGAAAAATTATTGCGAAGAAACTCTGCCCATTTTCCGAATCCATTGTCCCAACCCTTTAGCCTTTCCTCAAGCCAAAGGAGAATTAACGCAAAGCAGTTGGAGGACAGAAGAGGAGGAGCCCAGAATCAAGATCAAGGAGCGGTGGTCGATCTCAACTTTGATTGTAAGTTGATTCATTTTGAAAATAATAAAAGAATACTTTTCCCATCCCAATGCACGAGTTATCTATGATTTGTTTTATTTGTGCTTAATTTCTAACCCTCAAGTAGAAGACTAGCATTCATGCATAGTTGTTTGCTTTGATTACAGGTTATCTTTGGAAGGAGCAGCGCAAGCAAGCGGTCGAAGCACAATGGAGGATCTACACCAAACATCAGTAAAAAGGTTAATGGTTCCTTTCCATGTATGTATCGTGAAAAGAGGGGTTTAAGTTTTGGGTGGTAGGTTAAAAATTCATTTCTTTACGGTCAAAATATGCATGCACGTCTGACCCTAGTTTGCTAGTCCATAGGGTATTTTTCCCAACAACAATAGAGAAGACACCTTTTTGGAGCATGCATAGGAGATCACCATAGGAATTGACATATTTGGTGATCTTTGAATTAGTAATGGATCATCTAAGGAAGGAAAGGTTTCCTAGGGAACTTATAACAAACTAAATTATAATAAGATAAGACCATGTAAAATCATTAGAAAGATTTCTAGTAATGCATGTATAAGTTGGATTTACTTTATTAATTGGACATTTCACTAGTTTTTAATGTTGTAGATATTTATGAGTATCATGAAGAAGTTTAAGAAACAAAGGTAGTTGAGAAAGAACTAATGGTAGATTGGCAAGAACATATTATAGTAAATAAGCTAGAGGAAATTGAGATGTTGTTGTTAGAAAGGGTTTGTTGGGTGACAAGGAATGAGTATAAAGAATACCTAATTAAGAGAAAATATTGAGGTTCAAAAGATGCATCATGGATTTTTGAAGAAGAAATTGGTTGACTCGGATGGCTATGTTTATTTGGTAAATTTGCAATCCATCCCTCGTGAGTAGGATGCTCACAAAAATTTTCAACCAGGGAACTCTCATGTAGGAGCCTCCCTAGCTAAGTAAGTTATCTTGCATACATTTTGAATTCATATGTAGGTATGGAAGTCTTAAAAGAACTTCAATTCAAATTTAAGGCTCTAGGTATTCCTACTTCACCCTAGGCATGCATAATAGTGCTTTAGGTGAGGATTTCTTGAAAGGTTGGAATACGAGTAATTTTTATTTCAAGTATAATAAGAGTTAAGGATGGAATTGGAGTAGGACATGAAATGGATTTGTAGTGAATTGAATGAGAATTCCCTAAAGCACTTTATAAAATTCAACTTAGGTCATTGTCCTACCCTTATTTGTGCATTTTAGTGTTGATTATGTGCATTTTGCTAACTAATGAACATTGAATAAGTTGACATGGTGGCAAAGTTATATCTTTGAGTTAGTGATCATTTGACAAATTCTGGCAAGGTTTGTTAAGAACTTGGTTAAGTCTAGCTTAGTACATTTTTTTTCCCAAAATGATTTATTTTGAAAAGGCTTACATGGATTTTAATATACTTCATAAACATTTGGGCCTATGTGTAGTGAAGACAAATTTTGGGGAAATTTTACATGAGTAAATTTAGCCTACATTTGAAAATTCAGAAATTGTAGGAAGGTGGAAAATGGAAAGACAAATGTCTTCCAATATGAATCATCCAATTTGGACCTGAATTAGAGCCCATATTTGCATTTTTGTGAAGTCCATTAAAATTGGAAATTTGGTGCAAGTACCCAAGTTGGCAAATCAATGACTTGTAGAAGAAGGGTAAGTTGCAAATTCTAGAATATGGATTTTGCACAAGAGATGAAGTACTTAAGTCTCATGTCCTTTTTTTGTGATAGATCTTGGAAGCCTATTTGATGTGCATCTCCCTGAGCATGCTTGGTCTACAAGAGGGACAACATTTAGTAAGCAAAATTAATCACATGGTAATTGTGTGCATTTATGTGCACACAAGAAGTTATGAATAATGGAAGATTTGGAACCCAAACTATGAGAGGACATCGTCTCCAAGAACATTAGGCCTTTGGCTATGCTAATGAAATATGAACCAATGGGGGAAGTTGGACCAAATGATGAAACCACCAATGATTGAAATTCCAAATATATCGAACTCTTGTCTTTTTGCATATAAGGTTTGTTATGGAGCAAAAAAGATCATATTTGGCTCTTTAAGGATTTAGTATTTGGCCTTAGGGTTTTGAGAAAGTTTGAGATCCTTGTATCCAAATTGATCCCTCATTTTTGCATTTTTCTGGCATTCACATTGATTGAATAAACACTAAATTTGTTAATCCTTTCTATATAATTGAATTTATTTGTTGTGTATGATAGTTTTTTTTCATTGAGTATTTTGATTTGTAGTGGTTACCAAACCCATGCGCTCACACAACTTCTCTATTGTCTTCTTTTATACTAGGTCTCAAATGACTAATGGTTCATTGATGAATCTTCTTATTCAATTCCCCATTTTTAATCCATTTCATCATGACACAATATCGACCCTTATCTTCACTTGTAATCTTTGGAACAATGCTTCTCCTTCTAATAATAACATGTCCCTATTTTTGCAAATATAATAGAGGAGTTTGATGTTTACTCTTAGTTCATCTAATAATAATTGTTTTTGAACTCTTAACATTCTTCCAAGATTCTTTATGAAGACACAAACCCCTTAAGATAATAACCATACAAAATCATTAATTTTACTATTGTTCTAAAGAGTAGCTTCTTGAATTTCCAACTCAAGATTCAATTTGTGTGCATTAATTTTGCCTAAAATAGAAACCCTTCATGTCTCCTATTACACTTTCTCCTTACAAAAATCCAAATTACTTATAATCAAAATATAAATACGAGAAGAAACTACCTCCTACTATTTCATCATTATATATGATAATTATATCATCTCAAATAGTTATTGCTATTATTTTTGTTTTCCTTTTATTATATTTTATTTAAAATCACTCAATCAAAAAAATTAAAATCCATATATTTAATTTTAAAGCTTTTAAAAATTCAAAGACCAAAGAACCTTATTAAAATCGATATATTTAATATTAAAAATTCAAAGACCAAAGAAACTTATTAAATCCATATATTTTATTTTAAAGCTTTTAAAAATTCAAAGACCAAAGAACAATATTAAAATCTATATATTTAATATTAAAACTTTTTAAAATTCCATGACCAGATAACTTAAAAGAATGATTATTTAAAAAGTATTTTACATGTCGAATGCAAAATATTCTATTAATAGATATTTTAATATCAAAATAGATAAGAAAAATATTGACTCAAGAGTTTGAAAAGTTTGAAACGTCTCCCATTATTTTATGTTTAAGTAAGATAAAGTGGAGAACTGCCCCACACCTAATTTCGATGGGCTCAGCGTTTCCTTACAGCGAAGAGCATCTTGTCCTTTTCAATGGAAACATTTCAAATATCCCATGATATATGGCGAACGCTGTCCTACCATGTCGAGCATATTGTCAATTTGTAATGCGTGCATCCTATCGGTTTGGAAAATGCGTTGAATATTCGATTGTAGATGTCGGTTACTAGGGTTTAATGAATCACCGTGCATAAACCATAGGTGAAGGTTTAATGTGTATATATAGATAATTTAATGTGTATATATAGATAACCAGTTTTTTTCACAGTGAGTTGGTAAAATTTATGATAATTTACTACTTGTTATTTGTAAATGTGGGTTAACTTATTCTTGTTATTCAAGGAAAACCATGTTATCTAAAATGAACCATTAATTATAAGAAAGTAGATTTTCACTTTTTTCAAATATCTTTAATTCTTAAGTTGTCAACTTATTTTCTTACATAAAAAAATAAAATCTAATAAATTAAAAACAATTTTAAGAATATTTCAAATTTTATAATTATTTAATTTTCTTTTCTTTTAATTTAAATTATTTTTCAAATAAATGACAAAATATATTAAAAAAAAAATCAAAATGTATTTAATTTATAAAAACTATTTTATAAACCTAAGTCCGTGATTGATGAGAGATTTTGAACCGTGGGGAAGTCCGGTCTTGGTTTGATAAAACATTTTTAAGGGAAATATAAAAATGAGAGAGGTACCAATAGAACATTTTTAAGGAAATATAAAAGTTGGTATTTGCTAAAATATTTTTAAGAGGAATATTCAAGTGAAGGACTAAAGATCGAATGATCTCTAATATCATTATTTTTTTGGTACCGTATGTGGTGAACCTTTGTTTTGAGTAGCATCCATTCAATTTTAATTTGAATGGATAATGGTGTCTAATGTCAAATACCCTATTTCAATTTCAATGGATAATGTTGTCTAATTTCATTTTTAATTTGAATGTGTCTAATATCAAATACATACTTCCAACCCCAACCCCCCCCCACCCCCCCTCCTCGATTGGTCTAGTACATCCCAGTTCACTTTCCCTTGTCCCTACTTACTTTTTTTCACAAGCCATACATCAAGTTGTCGAATGAGACAATTTTTTGAACTAGAAGAACAAATAAATAGTTGGTCCCATAAAGTTTGATTGAACCAGTTGATCGATTTCCTCTGCCCAGATATCTGTCAAAGGCATAAGCTAGGGTCTTCCAGTATCGCAAAGAGATACTTGGGCCGAATCCAACTTTTGTTGGAACTGAGTAGCAACAATATTTGTTGTGCATATTGGTGGATGAAGGGCAACGAGTTGTGCCTCTAGATTTTCCACGTGATATTTTACAACTAAGAGCTTAAATCTTAGGGGGGTGTCATGCCCTTAAGAAGAAATAGTGGGAATATGGGCATATAAACTTTCTAGATCTCCCACAAGATCAATGAATGTTGTACTGAGCTCTGTGCGCTGAACATGGGTGATGGCATGTGTTGCTTGTTCGGTTTCATAGCTCCTCTGCAATGCTTGATGATCTTGAATATGCTTCTAGTAGTGCTCGTGCGTCTAATTGTGCGCAATAGAGTGCCAACAACAGAACCATTTGTTGGGTCGTTTTCACACTTGAACGTGTCCTTCCTTATGCCAAGGGATTTAGACCCAAGGTTTATCTAGAGTCGACCAAGAAAAACCCCAAAGCATCGACATATCAATCCTCGACTGAGGTCAAAGAAGGTCTCACCCGAGATGCAAAAAGGATCACAGAGACCATAAGGTTTTGTGACATGGAGGAGAGCTAAACATACAACTATCCATACACACTAGAAAGTATGTGATTCATATCCGATAACTCATGAGGACTGAGAATTAAAACTACACACACACATATCACAATAACACATGATAAACACAGGGTAAATCAAAACTTCCACAACATTACTATTCCTTTCATTCCATTCAATACAAACATATAGTATACATCAAAGAAACCATGTCCGAAAACAACAAAGCTTCATTTCTTCTCTCTATATCTCCTCATAAATATAGAACGATGTGCAATGTGCAACCTCTTCACACTACAGACATATGACAGACTCAGGTGTATATTCAATGGAATTACAATATTACAACAAGATCAGAGTGAGCTCGACATCAATAAATCTATGTATTGTGCAATACTATCGAGCTCTATTCAACAACATCCAAGTCTATCTTTGTTGTCACTACTTCCTTTTATATCTTTCTTCTACTCGGGAGCTCTGTCTCTCCTTGTTATGCTCCACTCGCTCTACTGATAAATTGCCTCGCACACTTCTGACACCTACCAACACTCCACGTAGGCTTTCTACATCAAGGTAATCTTAACTTCTTGGCTAGCTCAATCTCTGGTTGTCCCACATCCCGTTATGCTACTGACAGTAATCATTCAGGAGGATTTCCCCATGATTGCTTTCTTGATTCCAGCGGACATCTTCTTGGTTTTCGATGCAACTAAAAAAACTCGTACCAGCACATGCTTCATAGACTTTAAGTTGGGCGTGATACGTCAAAACTCGGCCCAACGCTCACTTCTGGTCATTCCTCGTGCAAAAATTGGAATGAGTGCGCACAAATTCGTCTGTGCGCGCACGCGAAATGAACCCAAAACTTTGGGTGCCAAAAAGAAGCTACTTTTATGTTTTCAAATAAAAATCCAAATATGTAGATAGTTGTAAAATTATCTAAGACACCCTCAGAAACTTGAATTTCTCAAATTGCAGGTGGGTTAAGACCTGTATGTGCATTTTTGTGAAGCCTAGCATGCATTTCTGCTCAAGGGAAGAAATTACACTTTAAAAGAAAAACATGTATTTCTTAAGTGTGAGTGTGCATTTTTATATGTGGAGGATATAACAAGCTTGAATTAGGGTTTTATGCAACAATAGAAACCCTAATCCTAATTGTCTATATCATCATATATCGAGAACATTGTCATCTACATATGGCTCAACCTTTTTGACTTTTTAATCTAACACATATGCCTACTCCTTGTGTTCAATTGCATTGTAAGAATAACTTTCAATGTACAACATCAATTTGATTTTTTTTTAGTTTATTATCATTTCGTTGGACCTCTAACACCCATGCACATCATTGAATATACATCGGTCTTCTAATGGAATGTTCCCACCTGGCTGTCACAAGCCCGACGAATGTTGAACGTTGTAGTGTCTCCACTATGACAGACTTTACCCACCCTAGCGTCATGTATCCAATGTACTTTTACCGCCCTAGCATCACCACTGCGACATACTTTTCCTGCCCTTATGTTGCCACTCTAATATATTTACCACACCATATTGTTGGACCGCCGATGGACTATGCCCTCCCAAGCGTCACAGCTCCGACAGAGGCAACCCGCCATAAGGTCACAATTTCAATGGTGTGCGCATCGGCTTTCCGATGGTCTTTACGTGTGTTATCTTCACACTAATGTCTAACGTCGCCAGTATTGCGATGACCGAACGGTTTATGAAAGATTCCTGATAATTCCACATGGCAACCTCTTGCATCGAATGAATGATATCTATCTATGCTCGTTGCCATTACGACAAAACCATGCTTGATTAAATCTCTCCACAGCTGCCACGTGGAAATTTCCTATGTCATGTGTTCGAAAAATGGATAGTGTCGTTGACAAGGCAATGAAAGTGCTTCGATGAACTAATGGAATTGGTTTTGTCGGACTACAGACATTCTTTCATCAGAAGGGCATCAAAACGTCATTAGAAATCGTGCCAAATGTACTAGTGATGAAATATGAATCAATGGAGGAAGTTGGACTAAATGATGAAACCACCAACGTTCTTCTAGGCTTTGAGGAGGACTAGGAGGTCTAAGGTTCAAAACAGATGCCTTGAGATTTTCATAATTGTAGAATACTCTCTCAGATTACACAATTGCTTCTGTTGGGATTGATACACATTAAATATGCCCCAAGACATGTATAACTAGGTGGATAGCTCTACTATTTTGGGATGACCTTCAAAATAATTATCTACTTTTTCCCTCGTAGTTTTCAAGACATTTGCAACTAGGCTTGGATGGTCAGTATCATGTCTCGACTCTATGAGGATATTTTTACACTATCCAATATTGATACTTGCAATATGTTTATACCATATTGAAAAGAATATATACTAATGTTAGTGTGTTCATGCCTCTATAACACCGTTAATGTATTTTTTGAATTCAGCATGGGAAACTGATGGTAGATCGATGGGATTTGAGTGTTGTTTGTTTGGAATTTAATGTGGTTTTAAAAAAATTAAGAGTAAATATGAATTCACTAGAAACTCTCTTTTATATTTTTATTTAGTTTTACTTCAACGATTCATTTCCCTATCATTGCAAAGAGAAATAAGGATGGAATTTGAAAATGGCCTTTCTTGACGGGTACGGTATAGAGTTATTTGTCTTGTTTAGTGATTGAGATTATGGATTATTATGTTAACAATTTAGATCCAAATAATTGGATACTAAAATTTTGGATTATAATTCAGTCAAATTTCATAACGATTAAACTTAAACATATGATGCAGGAGCATCTCTCCACATCAGCCATCTAGCCAACCAGCCATGTCAGCAAATTCAAATTGCGTGCTAAAGAGAGGCGCAACCCTCATTTAAAATTTGAATGAATGTAATTAAATGTCTTAGGCTTTTGAGCCATGAAGTCGTGCCTTCGTGCAGGTTGTAGATAAGATAACTTTAATGCTTGTAAGGTGAAGATCTAGTTCTGATTTGTGGACTAGACAACCCATTCAATGTAATTGAATAGGGTAGGTAGATTGGAGGGAAGAGCTCGAAGAGCCCTCTCGGGTAAAAGATCTTTGGGATCTAATTTTATAGTAGTAGAGTTGAGTTTTTTTTAGAGAGAAGAAGAATCTGCAAGTAGAGAGCAGAAGAGAAAAGAGTTGAGACCTTATTACAGGCCGTGCTCAGGAACACTTTGTAAATACAAGCATTTTCCATTTTAATACAAACAAGTAGTTTTCCTGCAATTATTCTGTGTTGAATGAATGTCTGTGAGTGTTCTTCATATGTTGTAGATGTATGCTGTAGGTTTGCATTTGCAGAAGTTGGTTTGGTTTCAGGCTTGAGGGGTCTTTGAGGTTCATGCCAGGAGGGCGTGACAAAGTACTACAGTCTCTGGATACCAGTGCATAGATGCACTTCTGAATTCTGCGGGTTCAGACAAAAGCATGCCAGGTGGGCACAGGAGCTGAAGTCATCAACTCGGGAGGAAGACCTCAAGGTTGTTGAACACCTTGGAGGCAAGGCTATTGAGGAAAACACAGTTGTAGACAGAATCTCTGAGGATTTCTGTAAATCTCTACCAGGTGGGCATTGAGCCAGTGCAAGGGGTGCACAGAGGAGGAACTCTACTATGAGTTCAGACAGAAACCAAAATCACTAAGGATTTTGAGAGCTCTGCCAGGAGGGCAGTGAGAAGGTGCATAGGTGCACAGGAGAGGACAGAACTGCTGGACGTTCTGTGAGAAAACACTCTGCCAGGAGGGCATCGAGTAGACGTGCATACAAGCACAAGGAATAGAACTCTATTTTGAGTTCTGGAATTAGGAGAAGAGAAGGATCTATTTCCATAGAAGCCTGGGGGAGGATAAAGCTCAAGACGGATAGCACTTTCGTGTGCAATACTCTACAGGAATGCAGAGGTTGAAATCTTCAAGTATTTGAAGAAAAGCTCAGGAGGAGTTAGCGCTTTCATGCGTGCGGCGAAGCTCAAGGTCGAAGAGTTTGCAGAGAGAAATGGAGCAATGGTCGAGGCCTTTGAGAGTTTGAAATTATCCCAAATCTGGGAAGAAAGTGCGCAAGCTCGGGAGGCGCAACAGCTGTTGTCGGATCTGCCGAAAGGATCTGGACCATTGAGAGTTCCACATCTAGGGAGCAGTAGAGCAAGCATACAGAAGGGACGGATTTGAACCGTCGGATCTTGATCCCAATACCCATTTGAACATCGAGATAGCGGCGTTCGGGATATCGAAATTCCTAAGGACGAGAGTTCGGGCACTCGGCGTTGAAAGTCCCAAAATAGCGAGAGGGAATCTGAGTCGTTCGTCTGGGAGTGGACGTGTGTCACGCGATCATCTGCTGGGAGATCCGGCCACAGGGATATCGAGAGATAAGGGATTGTGTCATCGGGGAATCGCAAGTCGCGAAATCCCAAGATTGAATCAGGACCGTCCATCACAGGAGGATGCATGGAGAAAAAATGAGAGCTCGGGAAAAGTCCCGAAAGGAAAACCATTTCAGGAAATCAGGGTTCGGCATTTCGCGAATCCTAAAGACAGGAGATACACGCATTTCGGGAACGGAAGTTCCAAAATCGCGAAAAAAGGAGAAAAGATCCGTTGTGGGGCCAGATGATGTCATTTCGTCATATTGGAGGTTGGGAATCAGAACTTCGGGAGTTCCAAGGGAAAGAACCCATAGGCATTTTGGTGTTTGAAAACCCGAAATCGCAAAACGACGAGGATCATCCATCTCGAGGGGACGCGTGGCAACAATCTAGGTTTTCGGAGAAAATCCCGAAAGGAAAGGCCATTTCGGCATTTCGGGAATCGACACTTCGGGAGTTGAGAGACCAAGAGGTCAGGTGCTTGAGTCCTGAAACCCCGAACGGGATTGTGGTCATATAAGGGGAGTTCATGTGGACCAAAGGTATAGCCCAGGGGGCTAACTGAAGTTAAAGTCGTTTTGGCAAATTGGCATATCAGAGATCGGGAGATCGAGAAGACAGAGGTTCTTGACATCGGGAATCTAGAAACCTTGAATCCTGAAATTGCATTTCCTGTTGAGGAAAGGGCAGTAGTCGGAGTGTAGAAGACTGAGAGGCAAAAGAGCAGGACCTGTGGATCGGATTTTAACAGAGATTCCATTGGGAATCGAAAGAGTTGCTTCAGCTCACGAACTGATTGAACGATCCTGTGAGTAGATGTAGAGTGCATCTTGCATCTGCACCAAGTGGTATCAGAGCTTGAATCTTGTCTGTAGATTTCAGGCAAGGGAAGCGAGGAGAAGGCAAAGGAAGACATGGTTGCTGAAGACTTTGTGATGGTTGTTTGTAGGTAAGAAACAATCAAGAAGACAGTCAGGAGGACTATAGGAGAAGCTGAGATACTCAGGGTGTAGAGTGACAGCAACAGATTTGCTAGGAGGGCAGACAGAGTGATCAAAATCTGGACCAGGGGTCAAAATTTAGCTCAAAAATCAAAGTTCTCATAATTACCTCAAAACGAACGGGTGTGTAGCCCTCATCGTCATGAACCCAACGCAACTTGTTTGGGTTCAAATGGATGTTGGATGAGAGAGATATCGTGATCTGTTTGAATTGCCAAACAGGTAAAAAAAATTATGCTAACTGTGCAGTCCGTACGGATGCTGACGTGGCAGAGGTCGTACGTCCATACGCTGAAGTGGCATATGATGACATGGCAGTTTTGGATTGGTAGATGAGGGTGAATGACATTGCAACACGTGGCATTTATTGAACAAATGGTGTGGTGCCACGTGGCCCAGTCATGGGCTACCACGTGGCACCATGGCAATGGTTGTTAGTTCAAAAATTTATGGAGTCCGTGGGGATCAAACCCCGGACCTCCCCACCGGTCAAGTCTTTGCAAAGTCTACCCTGCCAACACGCCGCATGGTGTTCCTTATTATACATATATGTTTAAACTTATTTAAATTCAAACTATTGTATTTTGGCGCGGGGGTTGGGCTGGGGCTTAGCCCCAGCCCGCGGTTTCGGTGATCACATATGTGACCAGTGGTTATACATTCGCGCGCACACCTTTCAAATGGATTCTAGCCTCGGTCACACACATTACCATGTGACCTTGTCTCTCTGTGCACGGGAGTTTGGATTTGGTTTAAACGGTTTAACCACGTGCCCAAAAAGTGGTGTTTAACCATTGGTTTTTAAAAAAACTCAGCCCTTTTTGTTTGAGAGCGTGGTCGTATGGAGGACCACATGACCTCGGCCTTGGCAGTTAGGGGCTGGGAGCGCCCTAACTGTTTGACAGTTTGATAGTTTTTGCGATTGCACTCGGTGCTAGGTTTTAGCACGAGTTTTTGAGCATGTTCTAGGTTGAGCCACAGGAGGTGTGTTTTGGCGAACCAGAGACAACAAGCTTGAAGGAGGAAAATGGCAGGAGGCCTATCTTCTTCATTTTTTGGCCAAATGAGGTGCCGAAAAAACCCAGCTAGGGGTTTTTGGACGTTCTGAATCCATTGTCACTATTTTCACAGCCATTTGAATACTTCTTTTGTAGGTTTTTTAACCATTGAAGTTTCAGGAAGCTCTAGGGAGCTTGAAGCCCTCATTGTTTGAGGTCATGCTCAGATGAGCCTATGTTTGTTTTCTGTGATTGAATAATCATTTTTGGCTAATTTTTATGCTATGAACACTTTGGGATAGGTTTCAGATCCATTTGAGGACTTTTATAGGTGTTTTTGCCAAAGAGAAGCTCAGGGAAGCTTAAGGCCACATGTAGAAGAGGTCATGCCCGGATGAGACATGATCCGTTTTCAGAGTTCTATTAGTCATTTTTGGGGTTTTTATGTATTCTGATCCCAATGGTACAATCAGTATTTCCATTGGAGTTGAGAATCACCTTGTAAAAGAATATTTGACAAATTAATCCCAGAGAGCCAAGTCCATTGATGGAGGCTCAAGGAGATGTAGCCCAAAGACGGGTGAACTCCTTTATCATCTTGTTATTGTTGTGAGATTGATGGTTTATTTGTTGCAAGTTATGTTGATGTGTGTTTATTCAAAGTACATATTTAACCATTTAAAACATTATTTCCTCACACATGAACATTTAAAAGAAGATGCATAAACTTGGCACATAATTTATCTTGCATATTTTAACACATGGAGCAAGGTCATGTAAAGTTTTATTTTAATGAAGTAGAGGGTGCTTGCATAGCATAACAAGTCAGCCCACTATTTTCAGATCAGGTGGTATCAGAGCATAGTTTGTTTTTCTCATGTGATTGCCATTGATAGCTAGAGTTTTAGATGTTGGTATTTGTGCAAGTTTTGTGTTGAAGTTTGATATCTTGCAAGGATGGAGGAAGCTTCAAACATTGATAGTTCTCATACATCTTCATTATCTAAGTTCTTTGACAAAGAGATGTTGAAGGAGTTATTAACCATGAGAGATGTGGTGAAAGAGATGTGGGAAGATAGAAAGGAGAGCATTGTCCTTGAAGATCAGTTGATGACCATGAAGAAGGAGAAAGACCAGCTTCTTGAAAGGTTGCATGAGATGGAGACTCAACTCCATGAGGCAAAGGAAACCCTTACCAAGTACATGCATGAACATGAGGTATGTAATGTTAGTTTATCTTCAAATTCCTCTCAAAATGAATGTTTTGATGTTTTTGAAAATCACACAAGAGGAATAGGGTCCAAGTTATTGTTAAAAATGGGCTATGAAGGTAGAGGTTTAGGCAAGCATGCACAAGGCATTGTTGAGCCTATTGTTGTTGAA
>JZKD02S0389495.1:1229118-1252483 GCA_000966675.3 Picea glauca | reverse complement strand
TTAATATTCTCAAACCTACACCTTTTGTGTGTTTTTCGAATTCACCAAAACCAACTTGATGAGAATGAGGAAAATTTGCTGAGAAACCTTCACTGCATACCTCAGATATGTTGTTCAAAATAGATGTAGAAGGCACTTCCTTCAATGCTTCTTTTCCTTTGTTGTTCTTTGAAGCTTTCACTTGAACCGTGCTCTTTCATTCCAATTAGTCTTCATACAACACCTTCACCATCTCGGCCATGGCAAACACCGAATCTCTGAACTCCTTCTCAGCTTGAGAAAGTCCTCCTGTAGATGCCATTTTCCTCCTTGGGATGTGTTCTTCCCTGGCTAACATGCAAAACTCAAATCCAAACGTCAACCTGGCTCTGATACCACTTGATCCGTCAGGATTTTTCAAATGACTATGGTTGAGTTTTTATTTGCATGTATTGATTAACCATTGGGAAACTTAACAAAAGAGCGATAAAAGAAATGAATTATACAGCCATAAACATATATGCAGATCTGAAATGTAATGAAAAACAGCAAACCATGATACACAGGTTGATAACGAAGTTCGGCACAACTTTGCCTACATCTCCGGGCCTTTTCTCTGTGAGGGAGGCTTATTTATTTCTGTTCGAAAGCTTATTAGTACATCTTTACAATGTCAAATGGCTTCTAGACTGATCTGGTCATGTTCGCCCAGATCTCTAGAATCTTGCACAAAAAAACGACACCTGAAACGGATGTCCCGAGCTCTCAGAAATCGTTCGACAGCATCTCCTCCTCAACAGCGTCCCTGCCTCAATCTGGCTTAGACCTGGCTTTGCCTCAGCATCTCTGCTCTCCAAAACCGTCCAAAATCTCTCCAAAGGCTTCCCCTTGGCCTCAAAATGGCCTTGGTTAAATAGTGGGAAAGTTGGTTGTCAATCTCCAACTTCCTCCCAAGAATTAGGCTCTAAAAAAACCCAATAACTCCCAATTATGAGTTAATTACATTAAAATTGGCTTAATTAATATTAAAAAGCCAAAGTGGTTATAAAACCCACTTTTAAACCATAATATAGTTAATAAAAACGGGCTAAGCCCCCCAAATATGGGCGCGCGCCCCTTTTAAATGGTCATATGGATCATATGGCCTAGCGCTAGCCCCAAAGGGCTAAGCGCTGGCCCTAACCACCCTTCAGCACTAAACCTTGGTCACATTGCAACACCTAACGAACCACGGGCTTAACTATATAACCGTGTGCAACCATATACAACTGTTTTGATCCGTTGTAACCATAATATAAATGGTAACGACCTCCGCGCTCTGTTGTAAGGTGTGGTCGCATGGCACATCCATATGCCCACGGAGCCAGCGACTTCACGGAACTCCCGCACATACACATTATTACATGTGGTCATATGTTAAAGCAATGTAACCGGGGTCGGGGCCAAGCCCCGGCCCGACCCCCGTCAAATAATAACACAAACCAAACATAAATATAACTTTTTCTGTATGTCTATCAAGGCACACACGGTGGTATGTTGGTTAGCGCAATTTGTTAAGGCATAGATGGAGGTGGAGGTCCGGGGTTCGAATCCCCCGGGCCCCAAATACTTTTTACATAGCCCTCATTGGCTAAACCCGGGGTGCCACATGGCAGCCCGTGATTGGGCCACGTGGCACCAAATCATTTGCCCACAAAACTGCCACATGTCGACATCTGATTGGACCACGTGCTGCCACATCAAACTACTGCGTCATCTGCCACGTCATCGTACGTACACCACGTCATCCGAGCCACGCAAGATGCTGACGTCATCCATGCCACGTGTCACCCTTCCAGTGGTGACACGTGTCACTTTAGGATTGGTCCAACTGCACACCAAAAATGCCGAATCAGCTTGACACGTGTCACGCTCTGGAGCCGCCACGTGTCCTGTACAGAATCTGCCATGTGTCGTCGTACGGAACTACCACGTGTCCCTATACGGACTGACATGTGTCCTATACGAACTGTATGGACAGGTACAGTCAGCATCCCAAAAATTTTCCCTGTTTGGCTCGGCGGACTGAATGCGATATATTCTCCATACGGACTCCGTTTGACATAAAAATTATACCACCGGAATCAGGAAGATGAGACAGACGCAATGGTGTTGGTTTCGTCAGATTCCGAGCACTTTCATTTTTGAGCATTTTTCATGCCCTGACATGCTTCTAAATCCGATTTCGGATCACAAGTATTGTGATCTTGGATATGAACGAAGAGATGGAGCAAATTCCAAAGTTGAGGAGACAAGGGAAAAACTTCCAAGAACAAATTTTGTTTCAAGTTCACCTCCTCAAGAAGGCTATAAAGGTGAAAATTCAAGAACTTTTGTTGAAAGTTCAATCCCTTCAGCATGCAAAGCTTGTGTTCAAGATGAATGCAAATGTGTGAAACAAAAGAGTTGTGACAGCGATGAGGACAAGAACACTGTTGTTGGTCTTCAAAGGAGAGCTTGTAACTCTTCAAATTCACCTCCTCAAAGAGGCGATAAAGGTGAATGTTCAAGGTATAATTCTGCTTATCATTTAGTTGCTTTTGATTATGTTAAGCATGATAAATTTGTATGTAAAAATAGAAGAAAAATTCCATGTACATATTGTGGTTTATATAACCATCATGTTTCAAAATGTTGGAAAAGATTGGCCACTTTCAGGAAACTTTATAAGCAAAGACAACGTGAAAAGAGGATGCAAAAGATTTGCACTCATTGTTAGAAGAGGGTTCATCTCATTGACCAATGTTGGACATTGCATCCAACCACTCATCCACAGCACAAGAAGCAGATGGATAAAGAGATTGGCAAGAATGGAAGAGGAGATTCCATCATCTATGTGAGTCAAGATGATTCACAAGAGGACGATTTTCAGCAGAAAAAGTCATCGTTGAGTTGGCTTGGTAAGAAATGGTTGGATTTCTTGAGCAAGTAAGGCTTACATTTTTCTGTTGTAGATGCACATTTCAGCCTTATGTGTGCATATATGTTGAGAGCATGACAAGTTGTAGCAGTTTATCACAACTTGTATGATGCAAGTTGCATGTGAATGCAATTCGTTTGAAGGCATATTTGTTTGTTGCACAACTTCGCCAGGAGGATGTAAAAGATGGATATGATGTTCACTTGTTACAGCCATATATATTTTTCATATTCAACTCTTATGTACTCACATGTTTTGGGTTTTTGTACTTATGTTTGTACTTGAAGGAGAGTTGAAGAGCTATGCACAGGCATGTGTTTTTGTGTATGTGTAAGCAGTGAACCTGGTGATAGTTCATCATGAATGGCTCATGATTGTAACATGATTGTGTATCATGAATGTCGACTTGTCATTGGGAAGGTTGATATGTTTTAAATGAGTCTCGACTTGTGTCGATGTTGTCTTGACAACTATGTTGTGTCGATCATGTTTTTCGACTTGCGTTTAGTCGATGGTGTTTGTTGGCTTGTAAGTTGATTTTGAGTACACCGAGATGCAGGAAAATGCCATGTGCTTTGATGAGGTACAATATGCGATAGTTTGATTGAAGAGAAAAAGACTTTGTTGGTATCATTTTCAGTCTTGTATAAATTTATTTTCAAGATTGATGGTTTTCTTGGCTTGTGACAAGATGTCGCAGGAAAGTTTTTGCAGCCATTGGAGAGCGGATTGTGTTGACACCAAAGAGTTCACAAGAGGGACTTGATTCTCAGAGGGAAGGTTGGCAGTCTTCCAAGCACAAAGAGAACAGTGGGTCAGCAGCAGCCAGAGAACAGTGGTTGAGGGACATAGTCAGTTGCAGTGCAAGGCATGTCAAAGTATCCAGGTGATTGTCGAAAAGACTTTTCAAGTAGAATCAATTGATAGAACTTGAAAGCAGAGGAGTATTGAATATCAGATAGATAATCATAAGCTTTTGTGGGTCCAAAATCCTTTTAGTGGGAAGATGTGATCAAAATCTAGACCAGGGGTCAAAATTTAGCTCAAAAATCAAAGTTCTCGGAATTGCCTCAAAACGAACGGGTGCATATTCCTCGTCATCACGAACCCAATGCAACTCGTTTGGGTTCAAATGGACGTCAGATGAGAGAGATATCGCAATCTGTTTGAATCACCAAACAGGTAAAAAAAATTATGCTGACTGTGCAGTCCATACAGATGCTGACGTGGCAGAGGCCGTACGTCCGTACACTAAAGTGGCATATGATGATGTGGTAGTTTCAGATTGGTAGCTGAAGGTGAATGACATTGCGACATGTAGCATTTATTGAACAAATGGTGTGGTGCCATGTGGCCCAATCATGGGCTACCACGTGGCACCATGGCAATGGTTGTTAGTTCAAAAATTTATGGAGTCTGCAGGGATCGAACCCCGGACCTCCCCACCAATCAAGTCTTTGCAAAGTCTGTCATGCCAACGCGCCACATGGTGTTCCTTATTATACATATATGTTTAAATTTATTTAAATTAAAACTATTCTATTTTGGCGCGGGGGTTGGGCTGGGGCTTAGCCCCAGCCCGTGGTTTCGGTGATCACATATGTGACCAGTGGTTATACATTCGCGCGCACGCCTTTCAAACGGATTCTAGCCCCGGTCACACACATTACCATATGACCTTGTCTCTGTGTGCGTGAGAGTTTGGATTTGGTTTAAATGGTTTAACCACGCGCCCGATAAGTGGCGTTTAACCATTGGTTTTTTTTAAAAACTCAGCCCTTTTTGCTTGAGAGCGCGGTCCTCTGGAGGACCACATGACCTCGGCCTTGGCAGTTAGGGGCTGGGCGCGCCCTAACTGTTCGACAGTTTGACCATTTTTGCAGTTGCGCTCGATGCTAGGTTTTAGCACGAGTTTTTGAGTGTGTTCTAGGTTGAGCCACAGGAGGTGCGTTTTGCTTGAAGGAGGAAAATGGCAGGAGGCCTATCTTCTTCATTTTTTGGCCAAATGAGGTGCCGAAAAAGCCCAGCTAGGGGTTTTTGGACATTCTGAATCCATTGGCACTATTTTCACAACCATTTGAAGACTTATTTTGCAGGTTTTTTAACCATTGAAGTTTCAGGAAGCTCTAGGGAGCTTGAAACCCTCATTGTTTGAGGTCATGCTCAGATGATCCTATGTTTGTTTTCTGTGATTGAATAATCTTTTTTGGCTAATTTTTATGATCTGAACAATTTGGGATAGGTTTCAAATCCATTTGAGGACTTTTATAGGTGTTTTTTCCAAAGAGAAGCTCAGGGAAGCTTAAGGCCACATGTAGAAGAGGTCATCTCGGATGAGCCATGATCCGTTTTCAGAGTTCTATTAGTCATTTTTGGGGTTTTTATGTATTCTAATCCCAATGGTATAGTCAGTATTTCCATTGGATTTGAGAATAATCTTGTAAAAGAATCTTTGACATATTAATCCCAGAGAGCCAAGTCCATTGATGGAGGCTCAAGGAGATGTAGCCCAGAGAGGGGTGAACTCCTTTATCATCTTGTTATTGTTGTGAGATTGATGGTTTATTTGTTGCAATTTATGTTGTTGTGTATTTATTCAAAGTACATATTTAACCATTTAAAAGAATATTTCCTCACACATAAACATTTAAAAGAAGATGCATAAACTTGGCACATAATTCATCTTGCATATTTTAACACATGGAGCAAGGTCCTGTAAAGTTTTATTTTAATGAAGTAGAGGGTGCTTGCATAGCATAACAAGTCAGCCCACTATTTTCAAATCACAGAGACAACAACATGGCTACTGAAGGCCATAGATATGCTCGAATGAAAATCCCATAGCTGATGAGCACAGCCGAAAGGGGGAAAGAACTTGCCGACATCAGGGTAAGAATGGAAGAGCTTGAATTGAAGATGCAGTAGAAAGCCAAATCAAGATGGGAATACGAGTGGCCCATGATGAAGACAAAGGTAAAATGTCCAGTCAAGGAGTTGATGGCTAGAAGACAGCGTAGGCTGTTTAGAGGATGGTTGAGGCATGCTGAAAGCCTCGACGGGCCTGAGGAAATGGTTCAGATATGTGAACTAGAGACTGGGAAAATTCTCGGTGAAGAGAATAAAATGGGATCAGTTGAAGATCTCAAGAACTACCAAGAGGGAAGAGAGGAAATTCCAAATTGCTAGGCAGGTAAAGAGTTGAGATCACTACGGGATCTCACAGACTGTCATGAGGACAGCCAAGGAATTTCACATTACCAGCTGGGCAATGAAATGAGGTCGCTGCAGGATCTCGAAGACTGCCAGGAGGGCAGTGGAAGCATCTCAAATTGCCAGGTAGGCAGAGATAAGAATTCAAGACTATATGAAATTCTCATGGACCTAGAGGTGAGTTCGACTCAGCAAGGAGTGGTGATGAAGATGGGATCGGTTGATCTCATAGTCTGCCAAGGAAGCAGCAGGAAAATCCCATATTGCCAGGTGGGCAGGGATGAGTAGGTGAGTTGGAATCAGCCAGAGGAGCTGACAGATCAGGTGAGCTCAGACATGGGATTGGATCAACAGATGCAGCTGGCAGAGGAGGAAGATCGGAGGAATCTTTTGATGATTGGGGGAATTCGGATATTCCTACCATTTTCCCAAGAGGAGGTAGAAATCTACGTTGCAATTGATAAGGCAACAACAGCAGAAGAAGGACAGCTAGATGAGACTGTCAAAGAAGAATTGGAGTAGACTTTGGAAGCTGCCCAAGCAGACGAAGAAGATGATGAGCATTATGAGGAGTGTCTCAATGCTTTCAGCTAGGAAGCTGAGGAAGTTGCAGCACTGAAGCTGACAGCAGAAGTAGCAGAAGAGGATGATGAGCATTCTGAGGAGTGGCTCAATATTTTCAGCCAGGAGACTGAAAGGACTGCAACATGGGAGTTTGCAGAAGCTAAAGAAGAAGAAGAGGCAGATAGATTTTGCTTTGCTGATCTGTATGAGCAGATTGAAGCCCTGGAGAGAAGGGTGAAAGTGCAGGGCATAGACATCCAACAGGTGAAGTTGAAAGCTGATGAAGAAGGTGTGGGAGATCACAGTGATCTGCCCATGTGCCAAAAAACTTTGCAGCTGAGGAGGCTACTTGAACAGAGCCCGCCACTGGAACAGCTGGATGTAGTGATCGGGGAGATCAGGGAGTTGATGATCCGATCAACAGGAACTACCAGCAAGAAGAAGTTGGGTAGAAAAGAAGCAACAGTAGCAGTAGCGCAGAAGAAGTAGCAGCAGCAAGAAGATGGAGCAGATGAATAGCTCCAGAAATTTGTTTGGGATCCAGGAGGATTTCAACAGCTGAGATGGGAAGCTCATGAGCAGGAGCTCATGATTTTCCAGCTAAGGAGTATGATGCAGGAGCATCTCTCCATGTCAGCCATCCAACTAGCCAGCCACCTTAGCAAATTCAAATTGCGTGTTGAAGAGGCACAACCCTCATTTAAAATTTGAATGAATGTAATTAAATGTCTTAGGTTGTTGAGCTTTGAAGTCGTGCCTTCGCACAAGCTGTAGATAAGATAGCTTTAATGCTTGTAAGGCGGAGATCTAGATCCAATTTGTGGACTAGACAACCCATTCAATGTAATTGAATAGGGTAGGTAGATTGGAGGGAAGAGCTCGAAGATCCCCCTCGGGTAAAATATCTTTGGGATCTCATTTTGTAGTAGTAGAGTTGAGAGTTTTTTAGAGAGAAGAAGAATATGCAAGTAGAGAGCAGAAGAGAAAAGAGCCGCGACCTTGTTACAGGCCGCGCTCATGAACACTTTGTAAATACAGGCATTTGCCATTTTAATACAAACAAGCAGTTTTCCTACAATTATTCTGTGTTGAATGAATGTTTGTGAGTGTTCTTCATATTCTCTAGATGTATGCTGTAGGTTTGCATTTGCAGGAGTTGGTTTGGTTTCAGGCTTGAGAGGTCTTTGAGGTTCATGCCAAGAGGGAGTGACAGAGTACTGCAGTCTCTGGATACCGGTGCATAGATGCACTTATGAATTCTACGGGTTCAGACAAAGGCATGCCAGGTGGGTATAGGAGCTGAAGTCATCAACTCAGGAGGAAGACCTCAAGGTTGCTGAACACCTTGGAGGCAAGGTTGTTGAGGAAAACACAGTTGCAGATAGAATCTCTGAGGAGTTCTGTAAAGCTCTTCCAGGTGGGCATTGAGCCAGTGCAAGGGGCGCACAGAGGAGGAACTCTATTGTGAGTTCAGACAGAAACCAGAATCACTAAGGATTCTGAGAGCTCTGTCAGGAGGGCAGTGAGCAGGTGCATAGGTGAATAGGAGAGGACAGAACTGTTGGACATTCTATGAGAAAACACTCTTCTAGGAGGGCATCAAGTAGACATGCAGATAGGTACAAGGAATAGAACTCTATTTTGAGTTCTGGAATTAGGAGAAGAGAAGGATCTGTTTCCATAGAAGCCTGGGGGAGGATAAATCTCAAGACGGATAGCACTTTCATGTGCAAGACTCTGCAGGAACGTAGAGGTTGAAATCTTCAAGTATTTGAAGAAAAGCTCAGGAGGAGTTAGCGCTTTCATGCGCGCGGCGAAGCTCAAGGTCGAAGAGTTTGCAAAGAGAAACGGAGCAAAGGTCGAGGCCTTTGAGAATTTGAAATTCTCCCAAATCTGGGAAGAAAGTGAGCAAGCTCGAGAGGCGCAACAGCTGCCGTCGGATCTACTGAAAGGATCTGGACCGTTGAGAGTTCCACATCCAGGGAGCAGTAGAGCAAGCATACAGAAGGGACGGATTTGAGCCATCGGATCTTGATCCCATTACCCGTTAGTCGTTGGATCTGATAGGACTTGCGAGGGAGTTAAACCCTCATACAACAGAGCAGAGGAGACGAAAGTCCTGAAAGGCATTGACACATCGGGATAGCGGCATTTGGGATATCAGAGTTCCCAAGGACGAGAGTTCGGGCACTCGACGTCAAAATTCCTGAAATAGCGAGAGGGAATCTGAGTCGTTCGTCTAGGAGAGGATGTGTGTCGCGCGATCATCCGCTTCGCAGATCCAAGCACTGGGATATCGAGAGGTAAGGGATTGTGTCATCGGGGAATCGCTAGTTGCGAAATCCCAAGATTGAATCAGGACCGTCCATCATAGGAGGACGTGTGGCGGAAAACTAAGAGCTTGGGAAAAGTCCCGAAAGGAAAACCATTTTGGGAAAGCGGGGTTCGGCATTTCGCGAATCCTGAAGACAAGAGATACGCGCATTTCGGGAACAGAAGTTCTGAAATCGTGAAAAAAGGAGAAAAGATCCATTGTGGGGCCAGCTGACGTCATTTTTTCATATTGGAGGTCGTGAATCGAAACTTCGAGAGTTCCGAGGGAAAGAACCCATAGGCATTTCGGTGTTTGAAAACCCGAAATCGCAAAATGACGAGGACCATCCATCTCGAGGGGACGCGTGGCAAAAATCTAGGTTTTCGGAGAAAATCCCGAAAGGCAAGGCCATTTCATCATTTCGGGAATCGGCACTTCAGGAGTCGAGAGACCAAGAGGTCGGGCGCTTGAGTCGCGAAACCCCAAAAGGAACTGCAGTTATATAAGGGAGGTCATGTGGACCAAAGGTATAGCCCAGGGGGCTAACTGAAGTTAAAGTCATTTCGACAAATCGGCATATCGGAGATTGGGAGATCGAGAAGACAGAGGTTCTCAACATCGAGAAACTAGAAACCCCGAATCCTGAAATTGCATTTCCTGTTGAGGAAAGGGCAGCGGTCGGAGTGCAGAAGACCGAGAGGCAAAAGAGCAGGACCTGTGGATCGGATTTTAACAAAGATTCCTATGGGAATCGAAAGAGTCGCTTCAGCTCACGAACTGATTAAACGATCTTGTGAGCGGACGTAGAGTGCGTCTTGTGTCTGCACCAAGTGGTAACAAAGCTTGAATCTTGTCTATAGATTTCAAGCAAGGGAAGCGAGGAGAAGGCAAAAGAAGACAGGGTTGTTGAAGACTCTATGATGGTTGTTTGCAGGTAAGCAACAATCAAGAAGACAGTCAGTAGGACTGTAGGAGAAGCTGAGACACTCGGGGTGTAGAGTGACAGCAACAGATTTTCCAGGAGGGCAGACAGAGTGATCAAAATCTGGACCATTGGTCAAAATTTAGCTCAAAAATCAAATTTCTCGGAATTGCCTCAAAACGAACGGGTGTGTATCCCTCATCATCACGAACCCAACACAACTCATTTGGGTTCAAACGGACGTCGAATGAGAGAGATATCACGATCTGTTCAAATCGCCAAACAGGTAAAAAAAATTATGCTGACTGTGCAGTCCGTACAGTCCGTACGGATGCTGACATGGCAGAGGCCGTACATCTGTACACTGAAGTGGCATATGATGACATGGCAGTTTCGGATTGGTAGCTGAGGGCGAATGACATTGCGACATGCGGCATTTATTGAACAAATGGTGTGGTGCCACGTGGCCCAGACATGGGCTGCCACGTGGCACCATGGAAATGGTTGTTAGTTCAAAAATTTATGGAGTCCGCGGGGATCGAACCCCGGACCTCCCCACCGGTCAAGTCTTTGCAAAGTCTGCCCTGCCAACGCGCCACACGGTGTTCCTTATTATGCATATATGTTTAAATTTATTTAAATTAAAACTATTGTATTTTGGCATGGGGGTTGGGCTGGGGCTTAGCCCCAGCCCATGGTTTCGGTGATCACATATGTGACCAGTGGTTATACATTCGCGTGCATGCCTTTCAAACGGATTCTAGCCCCGGTCACACAGATTACCATATGACCTTGTCTCTGTGTGCGCGGGAGTTTGGATTTGGTTTAAATGGTTTAATCACATGCCCGACAAGTGGCGTTTAACCATTGGTTTTCAAAAAAGTTCAGCCCTTTTTGTTTGAGAGCGCGGTCGTATGGAGGACCACATGACCTCGGCCTTGGCAGTTAGGGGCTGGGTGTGCCCTAACTGTTCGACAATTTGACCATTTTGGCGGTTGCGGTCGGTGCTAGGTTTTAGCATGATTTTTTGAGCATGTTCTAGGTTGAGCCACAGGAGGTGCGTTTTGGCGAACCAGAGACAACAAGCTTGAAGGAGGAAAATGGTAGGAGGCCTATCTTCTTCATTTTTTGGCCAAATGAGGTGCCGAAAAAGCCCAGCTAGGGGTTTTTGGACGTTCTGAATCCATTGGCACTATTTTCATAGCCATTTGAAGACTTCTTTTGCATGTTTTTTGACCATTGAAGTTTCAGGAAGCTCTAGGGAGCTTGAAGCCCTCATTGTTTGAGGTCATGCTCAGATGAGCCTATGTTTTTTTTCTGTGATTGAATAATCATTTTTGGCTAATTTTTATGCTTTGAACACTATGGGATAGGTTTTAGATCCATTTGAAAACTTTTACAGGTGTTTTTTCCAAAGAGAAGCTCAGGGAAGCTTAAGGCCACATGTAGAAGAGGTCATGCCCGGATGAGCCATGATCTGTTTTCAGAGTTCTATTAGTCATTTTTGGGGTTTTTATGTATTCTGATCCCAATGGTACAGTCAGTATTTCCATTGGAGTTGAGCAACAGCTTGTAAAACAATCTTTGACAAATTAATCCCAGAGAGCCAAGTCCATTGATGGAGGCTCAAGGAGATGTAGCCTAGAGAGGGGTGAACTCCTTTATCATCTTGTTATTGTTGTGAGATTGATGGTTTATTTGCTACAAGTTATGTTGTTGTGTATTTATTCAAAGTACATATTTAACCATTTAAAAGAATATTTCCTCACACATGAACATTTAAAAGAAGATGCATAAACTTGGCACATAATTTATCTTGCATATTTTAACACATGGAGCAAGGTCCTGTAAAGTTTTATTTTAATGAAGTAGAGGGTGCTTGCATAGCATAACAAGTCAGCGCACTATTTTCAGATCAGGTGGTATCAGAGCATAGTTTGTTTTTCTCATGTGATTGCCATTGATAGCTAGAGTTTTAGTTGTTGTTATTTGTGCAAGTTTTGCGTTGAAGTTTGATATCTTGCGAGGATGGAGGAAGCTTCAAACATTGATAGTTCTCATACATCTTCATTATCTAAGTTCTTTGACAAAGATATGTTGAAGGAGTTATTAACCATGAGAGATGTGGTGAAAGAGATGTGGGAAGATAGAGAGGAGAGCATTGTCCTTGAAGAGCAGTTGATGGCCATGAAGAAGGAGAAAGACTAGCTTCTTGAAAGGTTGCATGAGATGGAGACTCAACCCCATGAGGAAAAGGAAACCCTTACCAAGTACATGCATGAACATGAGGTATGTAATGTTAGTTTATCTTCAAATTCCTCTCAAAATGAATGTTTTGGTGTTTTTGAATATCACACAAGAGGAATAGGGTCCAAGTTATTGTTAAAAATGGGCTATGAAGGTAGAGGTTTAGGCAAGCATGCACAAGGCATTTTTTAGGATATTGTGTGACTTGGGCCTATAGAGTAGTGGGTCTTGGTGGACTATTTGAGGAATTCTTCTTTTTCAATTCATTTCATCATGGATATGATATAATATGAATTGGTATTTTGAATTGTAATCTTTACTTGTGTGGTAATATGATTTCAAATGATTAATAGTTTGTTTGAGAAATCTTCTTTTTCAGTTCTCCATTTTTAATTCATTTTATGAATCTTTATCTTGAATTGCATTCTTTGTTTGCAGTTGTAATATGTTATTATCAATATGTTTTATTTTGATAATAATATTATAAATTGACATAATTCTAATTCATCTAATAAAAATTGTTTATAAACTCTTAACTTTGTTTCAAAATTTTTTTAAAAGGCACACACCCCTTAACATAATGATTATACAAAATTATTGTTTATACTAATATTTTAAAAAATAACTTTCTTTATATCCAACTTTATAATTAAATTCATATATATTAATTTTATTTAAAATAAAATTTTTCATATACTTTCTCCACNTAATATTTTAAAAAATAACTTTCTTTATATCCAACTTTATAATTAAATTCATATATATTAATTTTATTTAAAATAAAAGTTTTTCATGTAATTTCTCCACACAAATTTTTTAATTATAAATATAATTAAATTCAACACCCAACATGGGAGAAGAAACCATTTAATATGTCACCATAATAATTATATCATCCAAAATACTTGTTTGTATTAATTTTGTTTTTATTTGTATTAATTTTCATTTAAATTCATTATCAATAATAAAAAAAATTATATTTAGTTTTATTTTTTTTTTAAATTCAATGACTAGAAAACTTTAAATTTGAAGGAAAGTTTATTCATAAGTGTAAAGTTTATCTAATAAGTATTAACTCCTCTTCCATGCAAAGTAATTTTCATTAATAAATATTTTAATATTAAAATAGAAAGAATTAATTCATTAATAAATATTTTAACATTAAAATAGAAAGTATTGATATAAATTTGAAATTTTGTAATTTGAAATAATTGTAGTTTAAATTTTACATGTTTTTTTTATTTTTCAGCAATTATTACTCAATTATTACTTCAATTTAATAACTTAATTGTTGGCTAAATTACACTTTTATACACTTTTATATTTGCAATTTCTAAATTTTTAATGAATTTTAGACACAACTAATAAAAAAAATTGTAATTGGAATTTCTGCCATTATTTTGATTTAGGTTATCTCTTCTAAATTTTTAATTAAATTTTAAATAAAACTAATAAAAAAAAAGTGATTAGAATTTCTGCCATTATTTTGATTTAGGTTATCTCTTTGTAAGATTGAAGTGAACGGGTTCTTTGTAAGATGGACGGGCACATATGAAACCCTAATTATATTGTATAAGATTGAGATGGACATTTTGAGCATCTTGTCCTTTTCAACAGATACGTGTCAAGCAAGTGCTATAATCGATTGAATTGGACATTATAATCCATGCTCTCTGGCAAGCGCTATCTGAAAATGTCCGTACTAACCTCATTTGAGTAGGTATGTGGGTGAATAAGTCGGTGAAAATTTCTTCGAACTGAGAGAAAATCGCTGTGCTATCAGATTCTAACAAAAAAAATGATGATTGAGATGGAAGAGTGATCAGAGAAATGTCTGTATTGACTTGACTTGAAAAAATTGGGTAGAGAAAATCGCAGTGCTATCAGATCCAGATGGAAAAGTGATCAAAGAAATGTACGTATTGACTTGACTTGACTTGAGTGGGCGAATAAATCGGGTGAAAATTTCTGCATTAGAAAGAAAATTTCAATGTTGTCATATTCTAACGTCCCGTCCTTCAGATCTTGCTAGAGAAAATCACAGCAATATCAAATTCTGACGAAAATGGTGATCGAGATGGAAAAATGATCAAAGAAATGTCCGAATAAATTGGGTGAAAATTTCATTACTTTACTTGAGTGGGCATATGGCCGAATAAATTGGGTGAAATTTTCTTCACTGAAGAGAAAATCGCAGTTTTATCAAATTCCAATGAAAAATGGCGTTGGAGTTGGAAAAGTGATCAAAGAAACGTACGTATTGTCTTGAATTGACGGGACGAATAAATCAAAGAAACGTACGTATTGTCTTGAATTGACGGGACGAATAAATCGGGACGAATAAATCGGGTGAAGAAACGTACGTATTGTCTTGAATTGACGGGACGAATAAATCGGGTGAAAATTATGACGGACACATATGAAACCCTAATTATATTGTATAAGATTGCGATGGACATTTTGAGCATCTTGTCCTTTTCAACAGATACGTGTCCAGCAAGTGCTATAATCGATTGAGTTGGACATTATAATCCATGCTCTCTGGCAAGTGCAATCTGAAAATGTCCGTACTAACCTCATTTGAGTAGGTATGCGGGTGAATAAGTCGGTGAAAATTTCTTCGAACTGAGAGAAAATCGCTGTGTTATCAGATTCTAACAAAAAATGATGATCGAGATGGAAAAGTGATCAGAGAAATGGGTGAATAAATTGCAATATGGGTGAATAAATGGAGTGGGCGAATTTTTAATTGAGTGAGCATATGGGTAAATAAATTGGGCAGAGAAATGTACGTATTGACTTGACTTGAGTGGGCGAATAAATCGGGTGAAAATTTCTGCATTAGAAAGAAAATTTCAATGTTATCATATTCTAACGTCCCGTCCTTCAGATCTTGCTATCGAAAATTACAACATTATCAAATTCTGATGAAAATGGGTTTAAATTTTTTTAACAATATATAAAAATTGCAATATTAATTAGTTAGTTTAAATGTTTTACTTTTTATTTTTAGTTAATAATTATTAAAATTCTGTAATATAATATATAAAAATTGCAATATTAATTAGTTAGTTTAAATGTTTTACTTTTTATTTTTAGTTAATAATTATTGAAATTCTATAATATAATTATTGATAAAATCACAATTTTATATTTTTAAAATATATAAAACATTTTCAAGAATCAAAATATACAACCTCAACTACTAAAATCTGCAACTAGATTTAAAATAGTTAAAAAAATAATAAAAAAATTAAAAACTACGTCTATAGCGACTGCTCTCATATCGTGCAGAGCATCTTGTTTTCGATGCATACGTGTCACCTCCTAATCCATGTTATATGACCGACGCCATCAACCTTGAAGACGAATGAGTGTGGGGTCCATCTGCATGTTATCTTCTAGTTGAATGCGTGTGGGGTTAGCCTACCTTAGAATGTGAAACAAAAAACAGCTTGACGCGGTTGATGGTCACCCTATCTCCTTAAAAATGCATTGATATTTCAAGTGGTAAACAATATGATATAGTTTTAGTTTGGAATATATATATATTTTTTAAAAGATAGTAAAATTTATTATAGTTTTGGTAAAATGTATTATAAATTAGTGGTCAATTGATAGTGATTGATAGTTGATTGTTTGTTTTATGTTTTTTTTTTTAATCTAAAGACATAAATCTCTACAAAATTATAATTTTTTTATATCTCAAATATAGGTTGATTTTTCATTTTTATTATTTAAGAAAAACTATGTTATGAAAAAAAAATTATTGGTGGTTTATAAGGAGAAAAAATTTTATTCCTTCTGGATGCCTCTAAGTCTCAGATCATTACTATGTTTTCTTAAGTACGAGCTCTTAGCCAATTAGACTATGTTTTAGGTCTTACTCTAGGTTTTCAAGACTTTTTCATATTTGCAAGAAAGTCAATATCTCCTAGCGTCCAATGAAGTTAAAATAGCTAGTTCATGAGCTTTCAAGTAGCATCTAGCTTTAGTCTCATACATTTAACCTCTTGTCCACTAGAAGGAATATCTCATTTTTTTCCTTCTTTTTGAAGGTGGCAAAACCTATGATAATTTACTTGTCAAGAGTGAGGACATGTTGTCAACCAGGAGTGAGGACATGTATCACCAATTGCTATTTTCAAATGTGGGTTAACTCATCATCGTTATTCAAGGAAAACAATGCTACCTAAAATGACCCATTGACCATCAATAAGAGGGTAGATTTTCACTTTTGCTAAATACCTTTAAATCTTAAATTGTTAACTTATTTCCTTACATTAAAAAAAGATAAACTCTAATAAATTAAAAACAATTTTAAGAATATTTCAAATTTTATGATTATTTAATTTTTTTTCTTTTATTTAAATTATTTTTTAAATAAATGACAAAATATATTAAGGAAAAATAAAATCAAAATGTATTTCTTTTATAAAAACTATTTTATAAACCTAAGCGCATTGATGAGAGATTTTGAACCGTGGGGAAGTCTTGTCTTGTTTTGATAAAAATATTTTTAAGGGGAATACAAAAGTCATGGAGGTACCAATAGAACATTTTTAAGGGAAATATAAAAGTCAAGAGGTATTTGCTAAAATGTTTTTAAGGAGAATATATGAGTGAAGGACTAAAGATCCAATGGTGTTTAATATCATTATTTTTTTAGTATTTTTTTTCATACAGAAAAATTTCACTTTATATTCAGTAAATATAAGAAAAGGTAAGTTACAATGCCACGGAAATGTGGTTACAGTATAGACTTCCATGTAGTTTGAGAATAGTAAAAAAAGTTACAACGAATCATCCAAACAGAAGATAATAGTAAAAAAAGTTAAAATAACAGGCCCAAAGACACCCAGGCCTCCAGCTTTGAGAGCACTGTGCACAAGAGACCATCCAAATCTCGTCCAAGATAAAAAAAAAAGACTTAGGCTAGAAAAATCTGGAAATTCAGTTATCGATCAGAAAAAAGCTCCTTCCCCTTCCTCAACAGGGAGCTCATGTGGATGAAATAGAGATTTGCAAAAGAAGGAAAAATTTATCAAAAGAGTTTTAATTCCAGAACTGAGCCCACATGTCCGTCCTCCATTCAGGTGTATTTGATTTTGCCTTTCGACTACTCCAAGTCTTGCTTTGAGAGCTCATCCGCCTCCTGGTTGAAGTTTCTATAGGTGTGGGTGAATTTGAGAGCCGATAATTCCTTAGTGAGGGCCTTTAGTCGCTCTTTCCAGAACGTCAAGTCCATGACCTGTAGGTCACATTATGATTCAACCAGTCTATGATAATCCTTGAATCCCTGAACACCTGGAGGTCATAGATGTGCAGACGGATTGCCAAGGTTAACAATGCCCAAACTCCCAATAGTTTGGCTCTGGTATTCGAGCCTAGGCCACAATTCAACATCCATCTATACTTTGTGTGATTATTTACCATGATGACTCCTCCTGCTCCACTAGTCTGCCCTCTCCTTTAAGCAGCCCCATCAAACTGGCCAATGGATCTTCCCTCGTTTAGCTGCGGAGGAATTTTTGTCTTCCAGATAGTTTTTGTTGTCATCTGTGATCTTCCTATCTAGCCCAGAATCTTGTGGACCACTAAGACCTTTGAAGCCCAACCTTCCTCAAAAATCACCAAGTTTCTTTCCAACCAGATCTTCCAGCAAACTATCAAAGGAAACATGTACCACTTTGGATGACTCCCGCACCAGTCTTTGAAACACCCTTGTAGATTTAAACCCGACCAAACACCAATTACATTAAGAATTTCTATCACCTCCTTCCATACTTGTTTGGTAAAATTGCAATGCAACATCAAGTGTAAGGTTTATTCTGAGTCTTGTTTGCAGAGAACAAAAAATCTTGGGCCAAGCTTCCCTCTTTTTTGCAAATTTTCCCAAGTGATAATCTTGTTTTCCAACAACAACTAGGTAAAGAGCTTAATTTTTGGTGCCATGTCCCACTTCTAGAGGGAATAGTGCCACCGGTTTTTGTTGGGATTCCAAATCTTTTACGTTATGGCATCATAGGAATTTTTTGCAGTGATGTTCCCCGACACATTTCCTCTTGTAAAAATTAACTCGTTCGGGGATTTTTTCAAATAGATGTTTGCATGATCCAAGGCTCTACAGAAGTTGTCCCATTCTGCTACTTTTGTGCCTACCAACCCCAACTCTAAATCTGATTTCTAGTGAGCCATAACTACACCTTGTCTCCCTCAATCTGATATCTGGTATAGGTAGTGGAAGCCCTTCAATCTGAGAAAATCTATGAGGCCTTGTGATAAAAAGGAACTCTTTCCCAGTCCAAGTATCATATCTTCTCCAAGTCTTATGGACATGCCAGAACCTGGCTTCCATGTTGTCCATTGTGCCACTACTTGAAATGATTTTAGGAGGCTTCTCCATGAATTTGATACTTTTGTTGTACTTACAGAAGGGCTTCTAAGCCAAGTCACCACCGAAGTGGAGGGTAAATATTTATCCTTTAGTACCCTGTTCCATAGTCCATCCTTCATCATACATCACCACAAGATGTTTGTTGCCATCACCCTACTAAACCAGTATAAGTTCTTGATACCCCAACCTCCAAAGGATTTTGGTTTTGCAAGATCATTCCACTTACAAAGGTGAACACGTTTCAGTAACCCACCACTCGACCACAGAAAATTAAACATCACCTGTCTGATTTTGTTAAGGACAAAGATGGGGAAATTTGTTATAGCCAGCCAGAATGTAGGAAAGCTCTCTAACACTAATTTGACAAGTACGTACCTCCCACCCAAAGATAACCAGTGATGACCCCAAAGTCCTATCCTTCCATCAAATTTTTGAATAATCCATCTCCAGTCCTCTACACGGTAATTTGTCGGCTTTAAATAAAAACCCAGGTAACGAAAGCCTATGTTTAGCTCCGAAAAATTGAAGGGGAAAATTGCCTTATAGCCGTCCAAGTCATGTTTCTGCAGTACTGAGTAGTGAAAAGAAGATTTGAGTGGGTTTATGACTAGTCCTAATGCTTTACAAAAAAAGGACAAAATGTAAGCAATTTCTTTCCAATCAAATAAATGAGCTCTAGTCATAATCAGTAAATCATCCACAAAAATTAAGGCAATAAGCTTGATAATTCTTGAAGTATTTATCCTGGTAATTTTTCCTTCGGCTTGTGCTTACTTGAGCATTAAGCTATGTCCCTCCATAACCAAAATAAACAGTAAAGAGGATAAAGGGCAGCCTTGTCAAAGCCCTCGACCACTTCGGAAGAAAGGGGAAGGCCCACCATTTACCAAGACCGCGAAAGAAGTTGCAATGACACAACTCATAATCTAGTTTGTAATCAAGAGACTAAGTCCCATCCTTAACAGTATCATCCAGAGAAAGTCCCAGTTTACATGGTCACATGCCATCTAGAGATCCAATTTCAAGATTATAGCTTTCAGTTTTTTTGTTTTAATGTTGTGTAAGCATTCTTGGGTTGTTCCCACCGCATCCAAGATCTTCCTACCTTTTAAGAACCCAAGATACTCCACTGATAAAGTCTTTGAAAGGAACAGATTAAGTCTGTTTGCTAGGGTCTTTGCGATAATTTTGTATGCCATGTTGCATAATGTTATAGGTTTGAATTCCCTAAAGTTGGAGGGCTTATCCACCTTGGGTATAAGGACTAAAAAAGTTTTGTTTAAAGACCTTACCATCAATCTAGAGCTTCTTGACTCCTCCATAGCTTCTAGAATGTCATCCCTGATTAGATAAAAAAAGTGGAGAAAAAAATTCCACCGTCCACTCGTCCGGGCCAGGAATTTCGTCCTTAGCAAAGATCTTAAGTACCGAAATTAATTCTTTGACCGTGTAGGGTTTTTTGAGCTCTTGAACATCCTTTTCAGTGAAAAGGCAAGGGTAATATTGCACTGTCCTCACCTGTTCGATGATAGAATTTTGTCCAATATTAACATAAAAATATTTGAAGTGTTTCACCCCTACAGTCTCTAGTTCCTCCTGTCCACTATGACTATTGTTAGCTTCATCTTTTATCTCCCACAACAATTTCATGTTTCTTCTATGGCTAGCATAATGATGGAAACTTTGTGTTCTGGTCATTATGTTGTAACCAAATGGCTCTGCTCTTTTGTCTCCACGTTTCTTCTTCATCTGGTAGAAACTTTTTCCTTTTTGCTTCTAGCACTTTGATATGGCTATCAAATACCACCAGAGCATTCCCATTGGCTTTAGTTAGATATAGCTTTTCTAAATCATCCTCCACTTGGAATAAATCAAAGTGTCTCCTCCTCTTTTGAACTTTCTCTGAGCCCTCACTTTTTGTTTTAAGGTTGTCAGTTTTCCAACCAATCTCCTCATCGCTAAAGGTTCACCATTGAATTTAATAGTATTACAGACCGTATGAACAATATCACATAAACCCTTCTCTTCCATCCATATTGGATTCAATTTGAACGGGTGAGCTATTTTGCGCTAGACATCATCAATATGTAGAACAATTGGAGCATGATCCAAAATGTAGAGGTGAGCTACCCAGGTTCTGTACCTCCCTACCGAAGAGACTAGATCTTCTGACATAAAAAATATGTCCAACATTTTAGCTATACCTTTAGACCCACCTCTTCCATT
The DNA here is from genome assembly GCA_000966675.3 of Picea glauca. Taxonomy (NCBI): domain Eukaryota; kingdom Viridiplantae; phylum Streptophyta; class Pinopsida; order Pinales; family Pinaceae; genus Picea; species Picea glauca. The sequence continues at coordinate 1,231,665 of JZKD02S0389495.1, read as the reverse complement.
TCCCCAAGTTGACCCATATGCACTAGGGATAATGTTGACCAGTCCCTGGTATCTAAAGGTTTCTTTGAAGTACTCCGCCAAAGGATTTGGTCTTGATTTGGCTCCCCACACTTCATTGGCTGACACAATGAATTTTAGATCCCTTGCCAGAATAAGGTTTTTTGTGTCTAGAATACCACTGTTGACCATCGTATCCCAAAACACTTTCCTGTCAGTGCAAGGGTCATAGTAGTTAATAAGAGTAATCATCTGATTTTCCTCGTGAAGGGTTCCATTCAAGAGGATGCCCGCACAAGTATAAAAAAGAACTAGAGACAATTTTGTAGGGTTCCATGCTACACACAGGCCTCCTGACCAGCCTACAGAATCAATGCCGCAATAGTACCAATTTGGCAGCACTTTTGTCACCAGAGCTCGGGCTTTTACTTCCTCAACCATAGTTTCTTTTATAAAGAGAATGTTCAGAAAAATGCAAGTTAGTTCTCTATGGAGGGATGTAAGTTTTGGATCCCCTCCAACTACCCTAAGGTTCATAGAAAGAAGAATCATTATTTATCCCTGGCGAGGGATTTGATTCCTCTAAGAGCTGCAATTTCTATGATAAAAATGCCACTAGTGGTTACATCCCCTCTTCTTTCCAGATATTTTTTTCTAACACTTCTAGTCTTTATGGGAGAAGCATCTGTTCCTAGAGCCCCTGTCCATGTAGCCTTATTCAATTATCTTCCAAGTCTCGTTGTCTCATCTCCCTCAATCCCTGTAACTATAACTTCTTTCCCTTTGCTAATCATTGTGCACCCTTCATAGATAGTGGGGGGGATTTTTGTCACTATGTCCTGATATGACAGAACTAGAGTCTCTATAAATTCCCCCATGGAGCTCTCACCTATTTTCGTCTCCCACCTCCCTGTTGTCTCAGTCCTCATCCCATCATCAGTCGCGTATATCCCCACTTCATCAATACAATCTAGGGGAGTGTTTACGACCTGCTCAAAATCTCTCATGTCCAAGTGTGAGTCAGCTTCCCTCCCTGACTCCCTAAAGGGGCTCTTATTTTTATTAAGTTCGGAGCAATCCTCTATAAGGGAGTTTGTAAGAAGATTTAAGTGTACCATATCTGAGACAGTCAATGTGTTGTAGAAAGAAGGACATAGAGATTTTAGCTTTCCTACCTCAGTATTTGTCACTGCAGTAGTCACAACCTCCTCTTTTGTCGTGGTGTCTCTCCCACTCCAAGAAGGATCCACTACCAATGGGTCACTAAGTACCGTCTTCCTAAGCATGGACGATTCTGATTCATCGTTCGCTAGAAACCCTTGGAAGTTTTTTCATAGGTGTCCAGTCCTTCTACAAAGGGAGCATCTGAATGGGAGCCTCAAATAGTCCAATTTCAGACCATAAATCTTCCCTCTCCACTCTATATCTAGTGCTTCCATTAACCCATTATGAATCTCAAGTTCAACCAGAACTTTCCCCATCCTCCTGTCCACTCCATTTAGTGCCTCTTCGTCCACCGACAGGAAACGACCCAGTTCATTCCCAATATCCTTAAGCGCTCCTTCATTCCATAGTTGTAGTGGTAGGCCTGGAAGGAGGACCCAAATATGTCTAAGTTGGAAGTATTTCATCGTTGGGTCAAAGGAAACCCTCCATATTCTCAGCATGAGGATACCTCCTTGTATGATCCAGGTTCCCAATAATATTTCTATGGAGTCCTCCGTGGATTTAAAAGTAAAATAGTACTAGCCCCTAGTGAGGAACATCATCTCCGAGGTATACCCCAACAACGGTGACTAGATGTCTGACACCTAGTCCTGAACTGTTTGTTTGTTTAGTGCTCTATAAGTGAACCTTTCCACCAGAGTGCATAAGGCCAAGTTGCAGGTCTCCTCCAGTCCTATATCCCCTCCAAGGACCATCTTTTGTCTACCCTTTTTTGGTTTCCAGGCCTTCATGTTCCAGGCTCCCCTATTTGTCCTGGGGAGTACTCCAAGACTAGAGGGAGTCTCCCTGACACCTATAGACACTCTTTCCTCTAATACTACATTTTCTTGACCTCACCTTCTATCCTTCATAGCATCAGTTGTTTGAAGTAAGGCCTCTCTAGGCTGGGATTTGGGGCCTTCAGTGGTTGTAACATTTCTCTCCTTGGGATAAGACCCCACACTCTTACCGAGTTATGACACTACTTCGAAAGACCTGACGCTACTTCCACCTTTCCCAGACCTACGTTCATAGTCCAAGATAAGTAGTTTATCTTGCCTCCAGAGCTCCTCATATCCCTGACTCAAAAGAGCACTTACCTCGGCTTCTATAGAGTGTGGTTTTCAACTTGAGCTACCTTAGTTGACCCCCACTTGTTATGCTCCAAGGCTTCCTTCCACCAAATATTTGTAACCAACTTGTTGCTTCTAACATGCATGTTAAGGCAATGCCCCACTCGAAAAGACTTCCTTCAACTTTATTTTAACTACAGGTTATATCAACAAAAGAACGTTTAGGGATTCAACAACTCCCCAATCAACCAAAACTACATCTTACTTTCTT
>JZKD02S0389495.1:1160292-1172761 GCA_000966675.3 Picea glauca | reverse complement strand
ATCAGAAAGTTTGTCACATACCTTAATTTCCAATCCAATTTTTTTTTCATAAATAAATATATATATATATATATATATATATATATAGATAGATAGATAGATATAGATATTCAACCATATTAATCTATTACTTCTCGTCATTATAATTGTCGCATATAAGTAAATTATGCTTTCTTTATCATACAGTAATCTCACTAGTCTTTCATTGTTTTGTTATAACAAGGAAACCATAGATACTAATTGATTTCCAAAAAGTCCTTCATAACTTCTCGTCACCTATTATAGTATCGTATACTATAATGAGTTGAACAACTCGATTCTTAACAATATAGTTCTAAAAGTTATCCTAAGTCTTATTCCACTAAGACTAGGTACTTGATAACCTATATATATATGTTTTTATTTGTCATATCTATAGTAGCTACAATTTGAGGACATGATCGACGCCATGTATAAGGTTCTCGCGAGGATTATTTGTTTTTCTATCCCCCTTATGGCTATATGTTCTCACTCGACTCTATATCATTGTTATCATAACTTTTAATCACATCATACCTTATACACGTCCATGTAATTCGGCGTATAAAGTTTTGTATTACATTTACCTTATTAAAGTATCTCATATCTATATATATAATCACATCATACCTTATACACGTCCATGTAATTCGGGGTATAAAGTTTTGTATTACATTTACCTTATTAAAGTATCTCATATCTATCTATCTATATATATATATATATATATATATAATGGATTTTATTAAATGTCAACCAATATATATAAGACTGTTTCATTGTATAGTCCAATGTATAACATATATTAATGAGTTTCATAGTACAACATATATTAACGGGTTTCATTGTGTCATCCAATGTATAACACTTGGCATACGAAGGAAGACTCATACGTAAGTGGATTTATTGTATATTTTTACGAGGATTTAAACTCGTATTAGTATCATTTCTTAATTTAATTTCCTACCAACTTTCCTTCATTAAACAGTGTGTCATATGGTGTACTTATCATGCAATGATCCTAGATGCACCACCTATTGGGTTTACTATCTTGAGGATATTTTCTCGACGACTATCCTGAGGAAGTATACATGTAGAGTCATATCGCTTACAGGTGTTAGGGTTTTCTTGTTGGATCCTTAACCCTTCTGACCTTTCCCTAACTTGGCTCATTTCATACTTCTCAGTTTTTTTTTCTCTACTCCTTGATTCATCCTGAGAGGTTTTAAGGTTTTACAGGACCCTCACGTATCTTTTAAGAGTCCCTTGAGTTATAGTGTGGAAGATCTATTTATCTAGAACCTTATTTAATTTCCAGTAGAATTATTTGCACAAGAGTCAGGGCATGACGTCTTACAGTTGGTTGGTCAATATTGTCTCTAACTGGTAAGAGATTATAATATTCTATACTCGTTCTGGTTTCCTGTATGATTCGTAAGTTTTATGCTTCTAGCTTATTATCTGAGCCATTCAAACTGTTAGTTCACAGTCATGTGTAAACATTATTTCATCAGCTCTGGTTAAAAATGTCTCGGTAACATTTACCTTGGTGAACTTCTTGTCTCTATACTTATCTACTATATAAAGTCGTGATTGTAAAATTGTAATTTGGTCGCAGTAATTTTTTTCTTCTAGTTAGCCTATGGTCTGGAGAATTTTTCCCTTCGACCTCAGGGACTTATCATTCAAATCCAGTTATCCTATGAAATCTATGGTTTGAGTTACAGTAACAGGTTTTACTATAGGTTTATAATTCCTTTGTTTTATTTCTCTTGTTTCTGGTCTATTATTAAAACCTTTTCAAATTGTTTATTTGTCCTGAACCTAGTTAGGACTCCTGTTAAAATAATTGTGGTGTTCACACAGAGTAGTAATTTTCTTTAGTTTAATATTTAATAATTGCATCGTGAATTACATTCTTGATAAACTTATTCTTGAGTATTTAACTAATGATGGGCCCTACTTATTGTTGTGAGGGGTACCCATCAACTATTCAACAACTCTATACACTTGAGTCTAGTTCGAAAGTGATGGAAGCAGATACAAGGGCGTTATGTACATCCATGGTAAGTTCATCTTTGTTTACATGTATAACTTTTGTTGACTAAATAAAATTTGTACAACATTCTAACTTGTTCACTATTATTGTGTAGGTACCGAGGAGGTTGGTACCATGGAGACTCAAAAATACCCTTGCTTGGAAAGGTATTTGGGTTCCATTCCTTAACTACATTCAAGTTTGGCATCACAACATGTGACTGATTTGTTATTACAACTAGTCGACTGAATAATTTTGTATAATCATTCATGAATTCCATGACTTAGGACTGTTGTATATGCATTTTACAATTCTGTAATGTCATGTACTCTATTTACGATTCTTTTTTGGTTATATACAGTCATTATTTATATCATTGTTAGACTCGGTTTACTTACCATTGTTTCCCTTGTTGGACATAAACATTCATTACTCGTTAAACTATGTTTAATATGTAATGATTCCCTTTTCAAATATATGCATAGTTTGTCTTGGTAAACTTTTCTTATTCTGTAACGATTCCCTTTCGAAAATATACAGTGTATCTTGTTGAATTCTATAACGATTCCCTTTCAAAATATATTCAGTGTATCGTGTTGAACTTTGTTTAATATGTAAAGATTCCCTTTCAATTATATACATTGTATCTTTTTGAAACTCTGTCTCTTCAATATAGATTTCTTATATGAATACAATCTTTGTTTTAGTAACTAGGTTTTAACTATGAGTTTTATTGATTTGCTACTGGAAATTCGATTTTGTTTGTAGATCTAGGATCGGAATAACTATTGTTTTTCTTTCACAGTTTTTTTGCATGAAACTATGATATGCATCTATATTTTCATAACAAGCACTTAAATCTAATACTGTTACATTTTATTTATGCTTTGTAACCAATGATTTTGGCCATAGTAACACACAATAAAACACGACAAACATTCAGATCAACATATTCATAACAAGGAAGTAAAACCTAGAACTTGGGGAAACCAAACGTTGAAGACTATGTTCCTCCCAACCTTAGACTAGAGTCTTTGTCAAGCTTTGTCACCCCTGAGCTGAGTTCAAAATCTAAGGGGATGCCTACATGGCCTCTTACAAAATTATGAGTACCAACTTGTTGTGTGTAATCTAAACAAAATCACCGTGTCAAGTTAGTTCAGTGCGTAAACTTCTCGAGTTATTAGTTCACATCCTAGGAATGGCGTCCCATCCCCTTGTCATGACTTCTTTTTATTTTTCCTAGGACTTGTGACACTTGTCTTGAGCCTCCTTCTCACTGACCACCTGTCATATTTAATTCTACGCATGTTCACAGATTCTTCTATAAATCTGGAATGTGTCTTTTTAAAGTTGAGTTAACTCCACAACTTGTCTCAGTCTGTTGCCACTTGGCCAACCACTTTGGATTCCTAACTCCCTCTTTAACAGTTGCTTCAATGTGTTCCCCTTTTTCCACATGTGTTTATTTTCATAAAATAATAAGGTTTTACAATTTAGATTTGGTCAATTGACCAAATTGTCTTTTGGAAAAATAATTAAAATTCTAAAATAATAATAGAAATAATAATTAAAAGTTTAAGTCGTTGGATATCACAGTTTATATAGGAATTTCATTTGAAATTTCAGTGGTATGTGTGCATCACTCATTGAGTGTATGAATAAAGGAATCTTTTAGTGGACAACAATTGTAGAAAAAGAGCTTTGACATCTTAAAGAAGAAGGTTATCGAATTACCAGTGTTATCCTTACTAGATTTCGACAAATTTTACTATGTGGATTGGGATGTGAATGGATTGGTAATTGGAGAAATACCAAGTCAAGAAGGTAAGCCTATTGCTTCCTTTATTGAGAAGTTAAATGAAGCAAAATTAAAATACTATGTTTATGATCAAGAATTCTATCCATTATTCAAGCATAGAAGAAGTGTAGACATTATATTTTACCTAAGAAATTTGTGTTATAAAGTGACCACCAAGCACTTCGGTATATTAACATTTAGGGAAAGTTGCATTAGAGACATATGAAGTGGTGGAATTCTTACAAACTTAGTCATTGTTTTTGAAGCACTGATTGAGGAAGACTTAAATAGGGTGGTTGATGCATTAAGTAGAACAATATTGTTATTAAGTATTGTGGTTCTTGAGGTTGTTGGTATAGATAATATGAAGGGCTTATATGAGGATGATGTAGATTTTATGGATGCTTGGAAATCTTGTAAAGAACCATGGTCCATGGAGTGTGGAGAAGACTCCATATTTGGATTTTTTTTGTTTAGGAAGGATTCTAATTCAAGAATCAAAAGTTGTGCATACCAAGAAGCTTCGTGAAAGAGAATCTCTTCGGGCAATTACACAATGGAGGTTTGGGTGGTGATTTTGGCAATGTCAAGGCTATATCTTTCATTGAAGAAATATAATTTTGGCCAAACATTCATAGAGATGCGAGGAGATTGGTTGAAGGTTGCAAAATATATCATCTTGCAAAAGTAGGGGGCCAAAATACATGTTTGTATACACCTTTACATATACTAGAGAAGCCTTGGGAAGATCTAAGCATGAATTTTGTTTCAATATTACTAAGAACTCAAAGAGGTAATGATTCAATCATGGTCATTGTGGACATATTTTCAAAAATGTCACATTTTATTACATACTAGAAGACAAGTGATGCTACAATTATTATTATTTTATTATTTTAAAAAGTAGTTCAGTTGAATGGATTACCCAAGAGTATCACTTCAAATAGGGAAGCTAAATTCCTAAGACATTTTTTTCAATACCTTATGGAAAAGGTCAGGGTCTAGGTTATAGTTTAGTTCTACATATCACCCTCAAATAGATGAAGGATGGAAGTTATGAACATATGTCTTAGTAATTTGATAAGATATTTGGTAGGAGATAAACCAATGTAGTAGGATATGACCTTAATGTTAGAATATAGAATATCGTGTGCTCGTTTTACCATTGACGATACCCTCATCACCCAACCATAGGTCGAAGCCTCCCTCCGAGCACCTTAACCTTGACTGAGAATTACACCGGAAGTAAACCCTAGGCTAGATAGCCAAACAAAGGGTAGCACACCTTTCCCCAAGGATAGCGCATCAAAAAAGGATGATCAGATAGTCCAAACCCTAGCCAAGAGATATTCAAGCCAATACTAAAAACTTGCTACTGCTTCAGCTGCACCTGCAGCTCTTCTCCACATGTGCACACCAAACTAGGAATTGCAGTGTGCACCAACCTTGGAACTGCAATTCTGAGATGTGTCAAATGAGAATTGGTGCCCTATATTTATAGTGGTTCTACCAGTTTTGCTGGGGCCGACTTCTCCTTTTGGATATGTGTCTATTCAGTATATTATTATTATTTCTGGCCGACTTCTTCTCTTGGAGGCTAATAACCTAATATTAATTATCTTCTTGAGCCGACAAGACTTCTAGGGTTATTAGCCAACTCATTTTCCAGAGTCTCCTATTCTCATCAAGTTCACACATGGAGGTAAATACCTCCCACAACTACCATAATATTAACACTCCCTCCTAGCTAGGGAGGTATTACAGGTAATGGTCTTGAGCACAAAAAACATACCATTTACCCGGTAGCATCAACATAGTCATTTAGACTACCTCATGACTAGATCATGAGCATCACCATCACTATCAGCTGCATCATCTCTCGAAACCATACTTCATCTGAGTAATTAGATATGATGCTGGATAAGCCACTCTCACCATAGAGTGATACAAGAAGAGTAAATGCTCTGAACTGTTTTCCATCTGGAAAATCTTTGTTCATCATTCATCTGGATGATGATTATTTTCAATAAACTGCTGATAGTCTTCAAGGCAATTAGAACAAGGCTAGAATACAACTGTGTCTATTCATAGTATTACATAACTACAATTCAGTGGTACACTACCACACCAAATAACACACAAGTACTTGATCAACAACGTATGGTTGCGAACAGTGGAACATAGCCACCACAGTAGTCCTCATCCACTTTCATACAGTCTTCATAAAAAACATCTGATAGCAACCTACATAGAAACAATGTTATGATATAAAATGATTTGTCTGGGCCAATATTTCACTCACATCTATGAGCTCTAAAAGAATATCTACCACAATAGTCTTCATCTACTGTCATATAATCTTCATAACAAACATCTGATAGCAATCTGCACAGAAAATATTGTTAAATATAAACTGAATCATCTGGGCCAATCTTTCACTCACGTCTGTGAGCTTTGAAAGAATATCTGCCCTCAGTTTAGAACATCAGCAACAATGGGGTATCTTCCCTATTCTTCTCAAACAAGGAAGAAAGATTGTTTCTGATTTCTGAGCATGGACTATTCCTCACCCTGGGCCATTCTTCCTACACTAATCAAAGTGCACCCTGGATAGAATGTATAAACCCTAAGGAATGTATGAGTCTGGACCAATCCTCACCCTGGGCCATTCCTCCTACACTAATCAAAGTGCACCCTGGAGAGAATGTAAAACCCTAAGGAGTGTCTGTCCTGGACCATTTCCCACCCTGGGCCATTCCTTCTACACTAATCAAAGTGCGCCCTGGAGAGAATGTATAACCCTAAGGAATGTCTGTCCCTTATTTATGATCCTGGACCATTCCCCACCCTGGTCCATTCCTCCTACACTAATCAAAGTGCACTCTGGAGAGAATGTGTAACCCTAAGGAATGTTTGTCCTACATCAACCTCCAAAACAGACCATTTCTCATGTTAACCACAATGATAAATCGTTGTCCGGCTAGGCGGGTCAGTCTTCTTGAGTAACCCTCAAGAAGAAAGACTACCCTAGACCACTCCCCATGTTAACCACAGTGGGAATTCACTGTCTATGATACATCAGCAATCAGACTACCTCCCATGTTAACCACAATGGGAAGTCATTATCCGTCAGAAATCTCAATCCACTTTCTGAACAGGAAAGCATCTGTCCAAGATGGACTATTTTTCAAATGAATTTCTTCATTAATGTTTTCAGTGCTCCCTCCTAACTTGGAGAGTCATTTCTTCCTTTTTCAATAAGAGGGAAGTTGTTTCCATGAGCTCCAACTTGAGTACGCAAACTCTTTCATCTTGGATAGAAGCTTTACCAAAATGTCTGCTTATCTGCTCATCTGTGGAGTTATGTATTGGAGAAATCAGTTTCTCCTTTCTAGAATTCATCATGGATAATGTAATGCTTTATTTCAAATGTACTTTAGTCTGGAACACTCTGAAGGCTTCATGTAGATCTAAACAATAGAGTATATCATATTTAGAGGACAGGTACATATCCATGTGGCGCTTCTTCTGTCATCATGAGATCTTATCTACTAAGTACTCATCTTGATGTTATAGGAAATCTTCACCACTCTTCTACTGTGCACTGGAGGTTCTCCACCAAGTTATCTTCTTATGTCTACATACAGTAGTCTCTTTCTGGTATGCCTCAAGGTCTTGAGATTGCTCTTCATACACTCTTTATTCAATTTCTCTGGAGAACATTCTTTGCATTCATCTGATTGTAGAACTCCAACTCATGGATGTTGTGGATGATATAATGACTTATATAGAGATAAGTCTAGTGTACTGGAACAAGTAATCATCATAGTATTCTCCCTCCATCTGGGAGAACCTCTGTTTCTAGATCTTTCAATTATTTTATTCATAAGTTTTCCATACACAATTCTTCATCACGACTTTCAGTTCTTCTACTTGATTGCTTTCATATCAAGCTGGTAATCTTGTGATTCTTGATGTAATGACTGGTTATTCTGGTTTCTCTTTCTTTCTTGGAATCTTCATGTTCTTCTTCATGTTTTTCCTTAGCTCTTGGGTCCATGGAATTTCTTATAGATTCCATGTTCTAGAGATTCCACTTCTTCCTTTCATCATAGGATCACAAATCTAAATGGACAACCAAGAATACTTTAAGGCTTTTCTTCGAAGAGGTCTTCTTCTGCGGTTGATCTGAACATGTATTGTCTTTCATGGCTGCTACCATGGATATATGCATTTCATCATCTTCAATGGATCATAGGATTAGCTCCCTCCTAATCCTTGCTTCATGTGCAAGTGCATATAATCTGCTCCCTCTGTCTAATAGAGTCCATGCTTCCATCTGCATCCTTATTGTCTTTTGCAATATATGATTGACTCTCTTGTCTAACAGAGTCCACGCTTCCGTCTTGTTGTCTTCTACAAAACGTCATAAGTCTCTTTCCAATTTCCTCTTGATTACTGACTTCTTCTTTTGAGTCCTTTCAAGATTGATTCTGATTTTGGCTTATCTTGTAATAGCTTCCCCATGATTTGTATTTCATTCTTTCATGTGTAATATCTAATGATATCTATTTTCATCTTGTTTGTTCTTCCATAGGTATAGTTCTTCTTGGAACATATTATCTCCCAAGAGATAGATATACAAGATATGTACAAAGATGATGCAAACGAGATATGTACAGATATGATGCAAACAAGATATGTACAAAAAATAAGAAGAGTATTGTTACCTTTTAGTAGAAGAAGTTTCTTCCATCCTGCTTAGTCTTCTTTGTAGGTTCCTTTTCTTCGACAATTGATGCTTCGTGTTTCTCCTTCCTTGTGTTCATGCTTGCGGCAAATGCATCCCATGTCTTGGGAAGACCATTGAGTACTATGTTCACCAATTCCTTCTCTAAGATGATCTCTTCAATAGATTGTAGTTGATCTCTTAACTGAGAGATTCTCACAAAGTATGATGTTATGATGTCATCATCATTCATCTTCATGTCACAGAGATCATTCTTCAGACTCATAACTTGTCCAATGTTTCTGACCGAGAAGAGATTTGTTAGGGCATTGTACATCTTCTTTGATGAGTCAAGATGGGAGATGTAGGGTATCAAGTGGTATTTTATGGAATCCACTATGATACTCATGAAATTGATGTCAACATCTTTGAACTTCTCCATAACTGCAACGTTCTGCGGTTCCTTCTCTTCTCCTTCTTCAAACTCTGGCTTCACGATCTTTCCTTTCACAATATCCAACACTTTATTCTTAGCAAGGATGAGGTCAATCCTTGTCTTCCATGCTCTGAAGTTAGAGGCTCCATCTAACTTGTTCTCAGACTTCATTGAGTTCATCATGGCTTGCTTGACTTGGTCAAACACTAGATTTGACCAGAAATCCAAACTTCATGTCTTGGCCTTCTGAGAGTGCCAGGAGATGCGCTGGGCTAGGGTGCATTGATCTATCCAGAGATTAGGTCAATCCATTCACTTAAGGTGCTTCAATAAGAGGATTAGGGTTTCTGCAACTGCATCTGCTAGTAACCCTAGCTGCAGTGTCTTGGAAGCTGCTTCTGCTAGTAACCCTAGCGGCAGTTCCTCAGCGAGCTCAATATCCTAGCGGCTATGTTTCCTTCCAACGTTTAGACTGTCTGAAGGAGGTGTGGGCCCATAACCTGTTAGAATATAGAAGATGGTGTGCTCGTTTTACCATTGACGATACCCTCGTCACCCAACCATAGGCCGAAGCCTCCCTCCGAGCACCTTAACTTTGACTAAGAATTACTCTGGAAGCAAACCCTAGGCTAGATAGCCAAACAAAGGGTAGTGCACCTTTCCCAAGGATAGCACATCACAAAAGGATGATCAGATAGTCTAAACCCTAGCCAAGAGATATTCAATCCAATACTAAAAACTTGTTACTGTTACAGCTCTTCTCCACATGTGCACACCAAATCAGGAACTGCAGTGCGCACCAACCTGGGAACTGCAATTCTAAGATGTGTCAAATGAGAACTGGCGCCCTGTATTTATAGTGGTTCTGCAAGTTTTGTTGGGGCCAACTTCTCCTTCTGGATATGTGTTTGTTCAGTATATTATTATTATTTCTGGTCGACTTCTTCTCTTGGAGGCTAATAACCTAATATTAATTATCTTCTTGAGCCGAAAAGAATTCTAGGGTTATTAGCCAACTCATTAGGGTTTTCTCTTGCTTTCCAGAGTCTCCTATTCTCATCAGGTTCACACGTGGAAGTAAATACCTCCCGCAGCTACCATAATATTAACACTTAAAGAACAAGTTCCCTATAACAATTCAATCAATAGATCTATAGAGAAAACACCTTTTTAGAGTATGCATGGGAGATCACCATAGGAAGTGATAGATTTGGTGATCTTTGACTTAGTAATGGATCATCTAAGGAAGGAAAGGTTTCCTAGGGAACATATAACAGACTAAAGTATAACAAGATAAGACCATGTAAAATCCTTAGAAAGATTTATAATAATGCATGTATAAGTTGGATTTACTTGATTAATTGGACATTTCACTAGTTTTTAATGTTGTAGATATTTATGAGTATCATGAATAAGTTTAAGAAACAAAGGTAGTTGAGAAAGAACTAACGGTAGATTGGAAAGAACATATTCCAGTAAATAAGCTAGAGGAAATTGAGACATTGTTGGTAGAAAGGGTTTTTTAGGTGACAAAGAATAAGGAGTATAAATAATACCTAATTACGAGAAAATATTGAGGTTCAAAAGATGCATCATAGATTTTTGAAGAAGAGATTGGTTGACTTGGATGACCATGTTCATTTTGTAAATTTGCAATCCATCCCTCGTGAGTAGGATACTCACAAAAATTTTCAACCAGGGGACTCTCATGTAGGAGCATCCCTTGCTAAGTAAGTTATCTTGAATTCATATGTAGGTATGGAAGTCTTAAAATAACTTCCAATTCAAATTTAAGGCTCTAGGTATTCCTACTTCACCCTAGGCATGCATAATAGTGCTTTAGGTGAGGATTTCTTGAAAGGTTGGAATAAGGGTAAATTTTCTTTCAAGTGTAATAAGAGTTAACGATGGAATTGGGGTAGGACATGAAATGGGTTTGTAGTGAATTGAATGAGGATTCCCTAAAACATTTTACAAAATTTGACTTGGGTCATTGTCCTACCCTTATTGTGCATTTTAGTGTTGATTATGTGCATTTGGCTTACTAATGAAAATTGAATAAGTTGACATGGTGGCAGAGTTATATCTTTGAGTTAGTGATCGTTTGAAAATTTCTGGCAGGGTTTGTTAAGAACTTGGTTAAGTCTATCCTAGTACATTTTTTTCCCAAAATGATTTATTTTGAAAAAGCTTACATGGATTTTAATAAATCTTCATAAACATTTGGGACTATGTGTAGTGAAGACACATTTTTGGGAAATTTTACGTGAGTAAGATTTAGCCTACATTTGAAAATTCAGAAATTGTAGGAAGGTGGAAAATGGGAAGACAAATGTCTTCCAATATGAATCATTCAATATGGACCTGAATTAGAGCCCATATTTGCATTTTTGTGAAGTCCATTAAAACTGGAAATTTGGTGCAAGTACCCAACTTGGCAAATGAATGATTTGTAGAAGAAGGGTAAGTTGCAAATTCTAGAATATGGATTTTGTAAAGGAGATGGAGTATTTAATTCTCATGTCCTTTGTTTTCATAATAGATCTTGGAAGCCTATTCGATGTGCATTTCCCTGAGCATGCTTGGTCCATAAGAAGGACAACATTTAGTAAATAGAGCACGCTTGGTCCACAAGAGGGACAATATTTAGTAAACAAAATTAATCGCATGGCAATTACATGCATTTAGGCACACAAAATAAGTTATGAATAATGGAAGATTTCCAGAACCCAAACTATGAGAGGACATCATCTCCAGGAACATTTGGCCTTTGGCCACCTCAATGAATTATGAACCAATGGGGGAAGTTGGACCACCTCTGTTGTGTATGCTAGTTTGTTTTCATTGAGTATTTTGATTTGTAGTGGTTACCAAACCCATGCGTCACATAACTTCTCTATTGTCTTCTTTTGTTTACTCTTAGTTCATCTAATAATAAGTTTTTGAACTCTTAACATTCTTCCAAGATTCTTTCTGAAGGTACAAACCCCTTAAGATGATAACCATACAAAATCATTATTTTTTCCGATGTTCTAAAGAGTAGCTTCATGAATTTCCAACTCCAAGATTCAATTTGTGTGCATTAATTTTGCCTAAAATAAAATCCCTTCATGTCTCCTATTACACTTTCTCCTTACAAAAATTCAAATTATAATGATAATCAAATTCAAAACATAAATACTTACAAGAAAAAACTACCTCCTAATATTTCACCATTATATATGATAATTATATCATCCAAAATACTACACTTTCTCCTTAAAAAATTCAAATTATAATGGTAATCAAATTCAAAACATAAATACTTACAAGAAAAAACTACTTCCTAATATTTCATAAAATCTATATATTTAATTTTAAAAAAACTTTTTAAAATTCAATGACTAGAAAATTTAAAATTTAAACTACCTCCTAATATTTCATAAAATCTATATATTTAATTTTAAA
>JZKD02S0389495.1:1102256-1146215 GCA_000966675.3 Picea glauca | reverse complement strand
CCAAATTTTCCCCCACCATTTCTGGCGAGTACCTCTTTATTTTTACGCAAGCTTGAGGAGGATAACATATGCTTGTTGATATAAGCTCATCCTTCGGACGAGTCCCTCGGAGTATGTTTAGTGAACCCTAAGAAGGAGTGGTTCGGTCCCATCACGGGTCTGTCAATATTTGTTTAACGAGTCCAGAGATAGAAAACTCGAAGGTTTTTCAAGATTATAGAGTTTGGAAAAAAACTTAAAAGAGAACTCTCTCAGTTCCTTTTTTGTAAAAATAGTCTGGATGAGACCAAAAAAGAGATAAATTATCGCTCACTAGATGCTTACTTCAAATACTTTATCGAGCATGAAAATAGCAAGGTCGCTCGACGATCTTTTCATGTTTAGAGAGTCTGAAAAGAGCTTAAAGAGGACTCCAGGGGGGTTCCTTTTTCGTATAACCTTGTTGAGCCCGAAAAAGTGATAAAAGTATGCTCGATCACATTCTCAAGTATTTATGAGCGCAAGAACAGACAAAAATGACGCTCGAGGTTTTATATAAAAACCATAAAAAACAATCAAAAGCACGTGATAACAAAGAAAAACATGTTCGTATCCCTATATGGTCGGGAGTTCTGCTCCTCACATGACATTGCAGAGTTACTTCCAGTATGCCATCGAGTGTACTGAGCCTCAAGTATTCAACTGGGCAGATGTTGTGCTTCACAGTATCAAAATACAATTGACTAAATGCAGACGTGGTAACCTGAAGCAATTCGGGTATGGATCTTTGTTGGTGTCCTTCCTCAAGAGGCTTCCCATTCTGAGACTACATATTGAGTGGAATATACTGGGTCCCAGGGATCCAAGGATGTTGAGATGGTGTCAGCTCATGGCCTGGCACGTAGCAAGACCGATCTTCAAGTACGATGATATTTTCTTTGATTGGCTTCAAACCCAGATGTTGATGGTTGATGACTGCACTTATGTCGGGTTGGATTTCCGAGGAGATCTAGACTTAGCACTGCCAGAGGATACTCTGTGGGGTGACCTTGGTAAGAAGTACACGTATGTTCTCTTTTTTAAATGTTTTTGAATTTTTATATCATATTCAAATGTTTTTGTTTTTATATGTTCATCTAAAGACTAATACAAAATCGTTTGTTGATAACACAGATGTCAGACCTTACAGACCTCCTGATACTTCTCCCATCCAGTGATAAGGAGAGGTAGTGACAGCACCACAATATGCTGAGGATTATCAAGTAGTGGAACAGAATCTAGAGGGCCTTACGGCTGACATTTCAGACATTACTCTGGAAGAGGTTCCACAACGCGATCAATGTCGTACTGTAGGGGTATCAACATTTATGAGTCGACTACTCCTTAGGGTTGCTAGGGCAGTCGTGTGTCACCATGAACATCATCCATGACGTCACTTTGTAGAATCTATAAGCTTCAATTTTTGACATTTTGGTCTTCGGACAAACTTTTTGTAAGAAACTCTTTTGATCGTTATATATATAGATGGCTTCTACCGGTTTACTTTATATTGTGTGAATTTTGATGTGTTTGATTTATAAATGATTCAAATGTCTGTCCAATACATAATTAGCCAATGCATCTGTTAATGTATTTAGACATCTAGGAATATGTTGATATTCAATATCATCAAAATAACGTTCCAAGAGGTGAATTCGCAAATACACCTGTAACAAAGTAGGACTTTGAATAGAGTAGATATTACTTAACTGTAGTACTACAAGCTGTGAGTCAAGTCGCACAACCAAATGACGAATTTCGAGTGAGATAGCATCAACCAATAATTCAATAACGACGCTATACTCTGCAATGTTGTTGGTCACACGGCCGAGACATACACCTCGTAAAGATACAAGTTCGTTTGTTAGGGCATAGATTGCCCATGCAACAGAAGCAAGGTTCCGAGTACTATGGCTAGCACGATCAGTGAAGCCAATATAGGGTAGCGAAGACTCCGACATCTGGAAATCAAACACAACGTGACATAAGGGCAGAGACCAGATAACGACAAAAGAAAGCTATAGTAACACACACAAAGTATGATACATTAAAATAAAATTACTTGTGCACAGATAATTTATGCATAGTACTTCTTCAAGTACAACCCATTCCTAGGTTCACTCAAAGGGATACCATCATAATCTACCAACTCATATGCTCCCTTTTCCAAAACTCAGCAAACAATATAAGGACCTCACCACATGGGTTCGAATTTTCCAGCTCCTAACACATCTCGATCCTGTTCATAGAGAAGAACAAGATTATCTTCGGAGAAAATGAGAGGCTTGACATGCTTGTCATATTTGGCCTTAACACGTTTTTTTTGGGCTTCTATTACTAGAGTGGTGTCATGTCGAGTTTCGTCTAATCGCATGAGATACAATAGATGTTCTTATTCAGTAGAAGTGTTGGGTAGGAGTTCAACAGCTAGCTTCATAGAGGGTATCTCGCATTCTATAGGAAGAATGTCTTCCACACCATAGACTAACTGAAAAGTCGTAAACCCAGTAGCGGATTTGAAAGATGTCCGGTATGCCCACAATGTCGAAAACAACATTGTGTGCCAACTTGTTTTATGAATCTCTATTATCTGTCGAAGCATAGTTATGAGAACTTTTTTGATCACTTCGACTTGCCCATTATCTTGTGGATAATAGGGTGTTGAGTTATCCTGACGAAGACCCAACTTTTCCGTAAGTTCAAACATCATAAAATTCCTAAAGTGGCTACCATGATCAGTGACGATAGCTTGGGGAACACCAAAACGAGCTATGATATGGTTACAAACAAATAAGGATGCAGTTATTGGATAAATCCATAAGTGCAGACACAAACCGATCTCCCTAGATCCACCTGGATCTAGAACAAAGCAAGACAGAATATGACTCTTTCCCTAGATTCTAACCATTGAATTAAATAGGAGGCAAGAAAAAAGAACATACCTTATTATCGCTTCCTTTGGTCTTTGTTGCTCTTGCTTCGCTCCAGTGATCTCGTACAGTCAAGACAAAAACAATACAATCCAACCTAAGTGAAGAAAGAACAATCTATTCAATAGTCAATCTATGTATATGATCAAGGAGTTATACAATAAAGTGGAAATAACTTTATGGGAAAGGGACATATTACTGTATCATATTAATGGAAAGTAAAGATTACAACCTGAGCCTTGATGTTGAAAACTTCCTTTCGATGACCCTTAGCTCCGACACACACACTTGCTCACTTGCGCGACGAAGATCAACTCCTTTGGATGAACTTGCTGAAGTCTCTAAGCTGTTGTAGCATCAGTCCTTCACACAATTCTTTCACCAATTCTCCAATGAATCTTGCTTAACCTTCTTGCTTAACCTTTTCCATGAGAATTCACTCAATATATAGGAGTGAATGAATTGGTTACTTGGATAAGAATGATCCCAAAATATCAGGGAATCCAGTACTAGGATAACCATTCGAACTCCATCTCATCCTTCTAGAATATTCCCTTCTAGAAGCATCGAGAATTCATCTTTTTCCTTGCTTTAGAAAGAGTTCTCACTCTAGCATTTCAACACAGTGCGAACTTATCGCACCCTGGCTGAAGGAAGCCTTCGAGAATCATGCATTCTCACAGGCAAATATACTAGCAGCCTGCGAACAGTCCTGAAAAATGTGATTTCTGAAAAGAGATGAAGGTAACTTTTCTCAGGAGAAAGTTCTAATGAAGAGCCTGAGTACACCATCATCAATACATCATCATGATGACCAAAATCATGTGTAACAAAATGGCCCCCAAAGTATGAGGTTGGAACCAGTGATAACCGATAGACTTTGTAAGCTGCATGTGTGTGTCGGGAACCAGGAGCACATCTAATTGGAAACCTGTGAACAACCAAGCATCTGCAGAATATCATATATATGAATTCTAAGGTAGGCATTCCCATAATCAGATCATAGACTGATGACATTATAGACATGGGTCATGGCCAACAATCATACACTGTGGATCCATGTCGTCAAAATATAGCATAGCCACCTGAATACACTGTGGATCTATGCGAGAAATTTCAAATCAAGATGACATAGCCATGAGACATACACAGTGGATCTATGTGTCACAAATTATACATACTCCATCGCAACGTAGATCACAAAGATGATATCTAGGGTCTTCAATCTCATCGCCCAAAGTATGAATCTAACCATGTGATTACATGTGTTGAAGTCGAACATGGTAGAAACCACTTGATTACCGGTCGTTGATGAAACCGTTAACAATTGCAAGGGAAATCAGCATTGATGTCAATGAATCCCAAGGTACCATAGTACAATCCATCGAGTGTGAATAAATGAGTTGAAGTCGAACATCCGATGGAATCTTTCAATCAGGGGTCAATAATATAAACCCACTATCGAAAGCGAGGAAACCTACCATTGAGTCATGCAAGCTCCAAGGTACCCAATAATTTCTAAGTCTTGATTCCGGATAATGAGCTGAAGTCGATGGACCAAAACTCATCATAGGAGGGCCTTGATGTATCCCCCATCAATGACACGAAATGAGTAACATATTTTGAAGGTGAAACAGAGTATGATGTGAATTGGACTGGACACAGGGAAGGCCGACATGGAGAGAATGGATAACTGCAGATGGCTGACTCAAAATAGGTTTTAGATGGACTTCTCTTGAACATATAAATGACACGACCAATGATTTGGCATCATTGACTCAAAGACGACACAGGGAATAACCTTGTAGAAAATGGAATGAGAGACGAATGGATTTCCCAAACCGGCTTCAAATGATGAATAGGGGGTGTCATGTTCAAGAGCAACACTTACTTCCAATTAATACGAAAATGAAAACATATCCCTTTCCCAAATTTTCCCCCACCATTTCTGGCGAGTACCTCTTTATTTTTACGCAAGCTTGAGGAGGATAACATATGCTTGTTGATGTAAGCTCATCCTTCGGATGAGTCCCTCGGAGTATGTTTAACGAACCCTAAGAAGGAGTGGTTTGGTCCCATCATGGGTCTGTCAATGTTTGTTTAACGAGTCCAAAGATAGAAAACTCGAAGGTTTTTCAAGATTATGGAGTTTGGAAAAACACTTAAAAGAGAACTCTCTCAGTTCCTTTTTCGTAAAAATAGTTTGGATGAGACCTAAAAAGAGATAAATTATCGCTCACCAGACCCTTACTTCAAATACTTTATCGAGCGTGAAAATAGCAAGGTCGCTCGGTGATCTTTTCATGTTTAGAGAGTCTGAAAAGAGATTAAAGAGGACTCTAGGGGGGTTTCTTTTTCGTATAACCTTGTTGAGCCCGAAAAAGTGATAAAAGTATGCTCGATCACGTTCTCAAGTATTTACGAGTGCAAGAACGGAAAAAAATGACGCTCGAGGTTTTATGTAAAAACCATAAAAAACAATCAAAAACACGCGATAACAAAGAAAAACATGTCCGTATCCCTGTATTTGATCATCCAAGTCATCACACCTGCAAGAGTTTACACTCAACATAACATTAGGGATTAGGGTTTAATTGAGAAATAATCATAAAAAACCAAAATGATATAGTAAAAGTAAATAAAAGGAGTAAATACTCTTTTTACCACACCATTTTTACATTTCCACTATTGAGCTCAAAAAACCCCTCTCTTACCCTCCAAGTTCAACGTCAGATTGTGGGAGCTACGAGAGACCATTCAGTGAGCCGTCTGCGACAATTAGGTGAGCTCTTCATCCTTAACACTTTCATGGTTTAAATTTGTAATTTCATTGGTTAAATTTTCAGTTTTAAGTTAATTTTCTAAGCCCTACATGCGCGCTGCCATTCTCGCATGCAGGCTATACGGGGCCTGCGAGAATGGGGCGTTCTCACAGGTGAGCCTAAGGCCACCTGCGAGGTTCTCGCACTGTGCACACAGGGCACCTGCGAGAACCGCAAAGCCCAATTTTTTTTTTAAATTTTTAGCCAATGAAAAAAAATAATTTCAAATCATGAAAGAAGTTATTAATCCTCTTATTGTGTTCCTTATGCAGATAATTGGGCATCAACATGGTGCTAGAGTGGCGCGAAAGGGAACATGAAGAGGATAATGCAATGGCCGAAAATCATCTACCTACCATAGCTGCTTTGAGAGATTGTGGGCTCTTGAAATACTTTTGCATCCTGGGCATGAGGGCCCAAGTCAGACTATTAGAATACGTGGTGCGTGTGTGGGACCCTGATCAGCAGGTGTTTCATGTGGGGGCCCACACACTGTCCTTAGACATTGAGGACATTTACTTTTTGATTGGATTGTCCCGGCACGGGTACTATGTGAGCCTGACCGGTAGTAGAGGTGGTGGGCTACAAATGAGTGAATATTGTCATATACACTGCATTCCTAAGGCTGAGAGAAAGAAAGGAAAAGTGGCTATTTGGGGGGTACATGATTTGACCCTCCGCACTATCCTTTTCACCATAGCTCGGATGGCTGGGAGTTCTGCTCCTCACATGGTGTTGCAGATTTACTTCCAGTATGCCATCGAGTGTACTGAGCCTTGAGTATTCAGCTGGGCAGATGCTGTGCTTCGCAGTATCAAAAAACAATTGACTAAATGAAGACATGGTAACCTGAAGCAATTCGGGTATGGATATTTGTTGGTGTCCTTCTTCCTCGAGAGGGTTCCCATTCTGAGACTGTAGGTTGAGTGGAATATACCAGGTCCCAGGGATCCAAGGATGTTGAGATGGTGTCGGCTCATGGCCCGGCATATAGCAGGACCGATCATCAAGTATGATGATATTTTCTTTGACTGGCTTCAAACCCAGATGTTGATGGTTGATGACTACGCTTATGTCGGGTTGGATTTTTGAGGAGATCCAGACTTAGCACTGCCAGAGGATACTCAGTGGGGTGACCTTGGTAAGAAGTACATGTATTTTCTCTTTTTTAAACGTTTTTGAATTTTTATATCATATTCAAATGTTTTTGTTTTTATATGTTCGTCCAAAGACTAAGACAAAATCGATTGTTGATAACACAGATGTTGGACCTTACATACCTCTCGACACTTCTCCCATCCAGCGATGAGGAGAGGTAGCAGCAGCACCAGAGTATGCTGAGGATTATCAAGTAGTGGAATAGAATCTAGAGGGCCTTATGACTGACATAACAGACATGACTCTGGAAGAGGTTCCACGACACGATCAACATCATACTGTAGGGGTATCAGCATCTATGAGTCGATTGCTCTGTAGGGTTGCTAGGGCAGTCATGTGTTACCTTGAACGTCATCCATGACGTCACTTTGTAGAAGCTATAAGCTTCAATTTTTGACATTTTGGTCTTCGGACAAACTTTTTGTAGAAAACTCTTTTGATCATTATATATACAGATGACTTCTACCGGTTTACTTTATATTGTGTGAATTTCGATGTGTTTGATTTATAAATGATTCAAATGTTTGTCCAATACATAATTAGCCAATGCATCTATTAATGTATTTAGACATCTAGGAATATGTTGATATTCAATATCATCAAACTAACGTTCCAAGAGGTGAATTTGCAAATACACTCGTAACAAAGTAGGACTTCAAATAGTGTAGATATTACTTAACTGTAGTACTACAAGCTGTGAGTCAAGTCGCACAACCAAATGATGAATTCCGAGCGAGATAGCATCAACCAATAATTCAATAACGACGCTATACTCTACAATGTTGTTGGTCGCACGACCGAGGCATACACCTCGTAAAGATACAGGTTTGTTTGTTGGGGCATAGATTGCCCACACAATGGAATCAAGGTTCCGAGTACTACGGCTAGCACCATCAGGGAAGCCAATATAGGGTAGCGAAGACTCCAACATCTGGAAATCAAACACAACGTCACATAAGGGCAGAGACCAGATAACGACAAAAAAAATCTATAGTAACTCACACAAAGTATGATACATTAAAATACAAGTACTTGTGTACAGATGATTTATGCATAGTAGTTCTTCAAGTACAACCCATTCCTGGGTTCACTCAAAGGGATACCATCGTAATCTACCAACTCATATTCTCTCTTTTCCAAAACTCGGCGAACAATATAAGGACCTCGCCACATGGGTTCAAGTTTTCTAGCTCCTAACACATCTTGATCCTGTTCATAGAGAAGAACAAGATCACCTTTGGAGAAAATGCGAGGCTTGACATTCTTGTCATAATGGGCCTTAACACATTTTTTCTGGGCTTCTATTACTAGAGTGGTGTCACGTCGAGTTTTGTCTAATCGCATGAGATACAATAGACGTTCTTCTTCAGCAGAAGTGTTGGGTAGGAGTTCAACAGCTAGCTTCAGAGAGGGTATCTCGCATTCTATAGGAAGAATTGCTTCCACACCATAGACTAACCGAAAAGGCGTTAACCCAATAACGAATTTGACAGATGTCCGGTATGCCCACAATGTTGAAAACAACATTGTGTACCAACTTGTTTTATGAATCCCTATCATCCATCGAAGCATATTTATGAGAACTTTGTTGATCGCTTCGACTTGACGATTAGCTTGTGAATAATAGGGCGTTGAGTTATCATGACGAAGACCCAACTTTTCCATAAGTTCAGACATCATAAAATTCTTAAAGTGGCTACCGTGATTAGTGACGATAGCTTGGGGAACACCAAAACAAGCTATGATATGGTTAAAAAGAAATAAGGCTGCAGTCTTTCCAGTTTTGTCAAATGTCGGCATCGCCTCAGCCCATTTTGTAAAGTAATCAACAGCTACAATGATGTAACCATGCCCCCCGACCGAGTGAGGGTGACATGTCATGAAATCGATGCCCCATTTTGCAAAAGAACCAACTGAGACCACAGGGTGAAGAGGAGCAGGATGTGACTGAATTTTCTGATTGTAGGTCTGGCAGGCATGGCATTTCTGAACGGCAGTAATGCAGTCGTTAAACAAAGAAGGCCAAAAATACCTTGCGTGTAAGATCTTCTGGGCAGTAGCATACCCAGACATATGACCCCCACATGCTCTGGAATGGCAGTCATTCAGAGCTTTCTCGGCTTCGTCGAACGTTAGACAGCGTCGAAAAACAGAGTCCATTCCCCGACAGTAAAGAGTATCCCTGAGGATAATGTATGGACGAGCTTGATAGCGTATATGATGTCGTTCAATACTAGACAAAGCAGGCCAGAAAGTCTAGGTTTGGAGATATATAATGATATCCCCATACCAAAGATCATCAGTGCTGATAAGGAAAAGAGATTCATCGGGTAATGAATCTACTGCTACATTTTCCGTTGCAGAATGAGGAAAATCGCATATCAACTCAGCAAAAACTAAAGATTTCTTGGACTTGGCGCGGTCAAATTTCAAGTCAAACTCCTGGAGTATCACAATCCATTTGGAGTATTTTCCCCCTAGCAATTGACGTTTCAAAATATGTTGCATAGGGTTGAAATGAGAAATCACCATAGTCTTGCGTGAGAGGATATAGTGCCGAAAGCGTTGGACGGCTTGAACGACGGCCAAGACCAGTTTTTCAACATGTTGATACTTGATTTCAGTTGGTGTGAGACTTCAACTCAAGTAGTAAACAACATGTTTGTCGTGTGCATCATCCTCTTGGATGCGAACCATGCCAATTGTGTACTCCGAGGCAGGAAGATAAAGGAAATAATCGTGGCTATAATTGGGAGGAAAGATAAGCAGAGATCGCGTTAGGGACAACTTCAAAGCTTCAAAGGCATTGATGGCAACAGTATCCCAAATGAACTCTGAATCTTTCTTTAGTAGTCACATAAAACC
This sequence comes from Picea glauca, assembly GCA_000966675.3. NCBI lineage: Eukaryota > Viridiplantae > Streptophyta > Pinopsida > Pinales > Pinaceae > Picea > Picea glauca. Next base: position 1,136,422 of record JZKD02S0389495.1, on the reverse strand, counting down.
ACGAGTGATCTCGGCGTAATTAGAGATAAAATGACAAAGAAAGTTTGCTTTCTCCTGCAAACTTTGCAACTAGCGCAGTGTAGAAGGAGGAGGAAGATTAAGAATCACCTCAACCTTAATAGGATACACTCGGATCCCTTGACGCAAAACGATAAAACCTAGAAAACGACCGGATTCTACACAAAAAATGCATTTATGAGGATTTAAACGTACACGATAGAACCAACAGCGAACGGAAATGGCTCTGAGGTGGGTAGGGTGATCGACTCTGCGCATAGAATGAGCGGCCAAATCGTCCAAATAGGGTTGAACGATGTGCTTAATATCATGAAAAGCATAAGACATGGCGCGTTGAAAAGTTGCGCCCGCATTCTTAAGTCCGAAAGGAAGTTTCCGATAGGCAAAAGTACCCCAAGGACAAATAAAAGTAGTATTATGTTGGTCCTCAGGAGCAATGTTAATTTGATTATAGCTAGAGAAACCATCCATGAGAGAGAAGATTTCACTTCCAGCACAATCATCGACAATTTGATCGACAAAGGGGGTAGAAAAGTTGTCTTTGGGACAAGCTTTGTTAATATCCCTATAATCAACACATACACGAATACTGCCACCTTTCTTGTCAATCGAGACAGGATTGGAAACCCATTCTGTAAGAGCCACCAGATAAATAAAGCCATCTTTTAGAAGTTTCTCGACTTCAAGCTTTATAGCAGCCACTTTACGGGGGTGAACTGGACGAAGGCGTTGACGGACAGGTTTAGCTCCGGGGTATGTCTTTATCTCATGTACAATAATTGCAGGGTTGATACCTGGCATCTCTTCGTAGCTCCAGGCGAAGATGTCATGAAATTCTTTGAATAGAGATGTATAGGTGACTATTTCGTCAGCGGAACATGAAGCTCCAATATGGACATTTTCGACTATCCCAGGTTTAATGGATATGTCAATGGGAATCGTGGGCGAGATATTACTTAAGTTCCCTTCAGAAAACACATCGTGTGTACTCGCGAGAACCGTTGAGATGACAACAACGGTTGATGGAGTTGAAATCCATTGGTAGTTCTCAAGAGTGTGTTGCTCCAGAAAGAGTATGGAACAATGATGTCCATCATCCCAAGGGGTGTCCTCCATGACGGACATGATCATCTCGTCAGTGGGAAAAATAACATGAAAAGGATCGGGAGACAACTCATCAAGATAAAGGGTAAAAGGTGTTGATGATTGAATGTCTTGATAGGTAGATTCAACTGGGCTTAACGACATTGTGTTGCCGAAACGAAGATGATCTCCAGGGTCAGGGACAATCCAAGGGTCCTGTGACACAGGAAGTTCATGAGGCACGGTGGAGATCATGTTGATAGAAGCAATTGACGGGCGTGGAACATCGGTAGGTGGAATGGGAAAAGTACCCATTAACGAGGATTCCTTTAAAAGGCCTACACCGACGTTCTCATAACCCGGTGGGGTTTTAGCAATAAATGGCACGTTGCTAATATGGGTATCAGAATTGAAGAAGACAAGTTGGTCAACGGTAACAACCTTTTCTTGATGAGGGAAACGTACTACATGGAAAAGTGTTGACACAATGGCGCGCATGGAATCGATCTAGCTACGGCCAAGTAAAAGATTATAATCAAGGGGAGCATCAAAGACTTCCACTTCGACTTGGACCATTTTACCTTCTAACGTGATGGGCAACGAAGGAAGAACACCGTAGGGATTAAAACCAAATCCATTGAAGGCTTTAAGAGTGTTCTGGGATTCATTCAAAGGAGGAGATCCAATGGCTTTCCAAAAAGCAAGAGACATAACACACGTCAAGACACCCTCGTCAATGACAGTTCGACAAATGTTTTTGTCGGAGACAACCACTTGTATTTGAAACACCAGTTGAGGGGGTAGCCTTGGAATGTGATCTTCCAAGTCAAAGACTATCAAATTCGTATCTGTCGGATCAATTCCACCTATATCTTTCAACAATGCCTTCCGTTGTGAAGGACAAGACTTCCAACACTTCAATTGCTCCAGCTTCCTCACATGCGGTTGACAGTGTGATTGGTACTGCCCAAGCCCAATCACATTCTGTTTCAAGCACAACCCCTAAATCTGCTTCTTCTAATGTTCAAAATGCTCCATCTCCTGCCACTCCCACTGACAAAAATTTTGAGGTAAATGCTGTCCAATCTACCCCAGCCGGTAAAAACAAATCTAAAAAGCGGAGAGGCAAGAATAAGGAGGGAAAAAATAATAATCAAGCACAGCAAACTAAAACCACTCCTGTTGAAGATTGGGTAAGCGCAAACCCTGCTACCCTTTCCTTATCTGTGGTGATGATCACTACACGAAGGATTGTCCACGACATGCCGAGGTCACTAAGTTCCTTCAAGGAGCTCCAAAACCACCTACACCTGCAGTCTTGTCTCAACCCTTCCCGTCTCAGAAACAGGCTCAATTGGTCATTCATGACCAACCCTCCCCTTCTACCACATCATACATTTTGATGTGTACTGGTGATTCTAAGCAGAACTGGAGATTCTGGGTTCAATCCCCAGTGGAGTCGCCAATTTTGTTATTGTATAAATCTGTAAGTACAGACACAAACCAATCTCTCTAGATCCACCTAGATCTAGAACAAAGCAAGACAGAACATGACTCTTTCCCTAGATTCTAACCATTGAATTAAATAGAAGGCAAGAAAAAAGAACATACCTTATTATCGCTTCCTTTGGTCTTTGTTGCTCCCGCTTCGCTCCAGTGCTCTCATACAGTCAAGACCAAAACAATACAAACCAACCGAAGTGAAGAAAGAACAATCTATTCAACAGTCAATCTATGTATATGATCAAGGAGTTATACAATAAAGTGGAAATAGATTTATGGGAAAGGGACATATTACTGTATCATATTAATGGAAAGTAAAGATTACAGCCTGAGCCTTGATGTTGCAAACTTCCTTTCGATGGCCCTTGGCTCTGACACACACACTTGCTCACTTGCATGAAGAAGATCAACTCCTTTGGATGAACTTGTTGGAGTCTCTAAGCTGTTGTAGCATCAGTCCTTCACACAATTCTTTCACCAATTCTCCAATGAATCTTGCTTAACCTTCTTGCTTAACCTTTTCCATGAGAATTCACTCAATATATAGGAGAGAATGAATTGGTTACTTGGATAAGAATGATCCCAAAATATCAGGGAATCCAGTACTAGGATAACCATTCGAATGCCATCTCATCCTTCTAGAATATTCCCTTCTAGAAGTATCGAGAATTCATCTTTTTTCTTGCTTTAGAAAGAGTTTGCACCCTAGCAGTTCAACTCAGTGCGAACTTCTCACACCCTGGCTTAAGGCAGTCTGCAAGAATCATGCATTCTCACAGGCAAATATACTAGTAGCCTGCAAACAGTCCTCAAAAATGTGATTTCTTGAAAGAGATGAAGGTAACTTTTCTCAGGAGAAAGTTCTAATGAAGAGCCTGAGTACACCATCATCAATACATCATCATGATGACCAAAATCATGGGTAACACCAATGGGAAATATCCCAAAGGGTACCGATATTTTGAGCTTTTAGGGAGGCTTTAAGGAGAGCCATGCCTGGTATAGTATCGATCGAGGGGTCCCCCATTATGGAATCTTCCTAGATTCATATTTTCTTCCCATTGTCTGGGATCCAAGTAAGACCAGGAGGGAAGAAATTGTGTGCTTTTGAGCAGACAGAGAAGATCAGAGAGCCATGAGTGGTTTTAGGTGGTGTGTCTAGACATTAAAGCCTCGAGCCAGTAAAATATTTCTTCCAGATAGTTGTTTTGCACCAAGAGCGCCTCCCTGACACTACATTCCAAAGCAGTTTCGCTCCTAGGGAAATTTTTTGGATATGTAGATCACGGAGTTGAAGACCACCTTCGAGGATAGGCCGAGAAACTTTCCCCCAGCTGACTAGTGGGAGTTTTTTGTTGTTGTTTTTTCCTCCTTTCCATAGAAAGCGACGCAACAAGGCTTCAATTTTAGTGATAATGCCTCTTGGAGCCAGCATAATTGAACATTGATATATAGGGATGCTTGAAAGGACAGATTTTATAAGTACTAGATTACCTACTGGGTTTAACCAACTTGAACCCCAAGCGCTTATTCTAGCTTTTAATTTGACAACTAGGGGTGCCCAACAAGAGGATTTGGTGGAGGCTTTAAAAATGGGGACTCCTAAGTACTTGAAGGAATCCCATTGAGTTTTTCCTATTATTCCCATAATTTGGGTGATGTCAGTCATCTCCCTCGGGGTACAATTCTAGTCATAGATTTGAGTCTTCCTATAATTGATTTTGCTGCCCGAGATGGCTTGGTATTTGTTTAGCTCAGATTTGAAATTTCTGGCCAAGTGGTTGCTTGCGCTTCCAAGGAGGATGGTGTCATTGATGAACTGAGCATGATTGATATCTTTGACCCCTCTGGCTATGCATAGTCCCATTAGCTCTTGGATATATTGACTCTGGTCTAGTTGGAAGCTCAGTACCGATGCCTGAATGGCATAGAGGAGCGGGGAGAGGGGACATCCTTGTTGTAGACCTCTAGAGGCTTGGAAGAAGCCAACTGCTCGACCATTGACTAGAGGTGCTATCCAAGGACTTCCAATGCAAGCTTGTGTCCACTTGATAAAGGAGTGGTCAAACCCAAGCCGCCGCATAACCTGAAATAGAAAGCTATGTCTTACCCTGTCGAAGGCATTTGAAAGATCCAGCTTGATTATCATACCTTTTTCTTTCCGAGTTTGGCTTGAGTGAATGGCCTCCTGGACAAGGATTATGTTGTCACTGATGTTTCTACCCTTGATGAAGCCACCTTGATTTTCTGGAATGATTGTAGGTAGGATGTTCTTGAGCCAGTTGGCCATGATTTTAGTGATAATTTCATAGCCAATGTTGCAGAGGGAAATTGGTCTAGATCGGTTGAAGGAAGTGGCTCCTTTTTCCTTTGGGACGAGGGCAAGGAAAGAAGAGTTAGTGCTTCCTCTAATCTTGCTGCAGGATTGTGATTTTTGAATTACTCTATGGAGGTCATTTTTAATAATTTTCCAACAGACTTTGATGAACCGGGCCGTAAAGCCATCTGGACCTGGGGCTTTGTTAGAGTCCATATTGGCTATATCATTCTTGATTTCTTTTTTAGAGATCGACACTGTGAGAGCTGAGTTGTCTTCCATGGTGACCCTTTTGGGAATCAAGTTTAGGACATCATGGGAGGAAGATTCTAGGGAAGGGGGCTCTTCTGTATAAGATATAAGCTTATGTTTTTTTCCCCCGCCTAGAGCCAAAGACTTCTAGATTTATGCCGCCAAAAATCCTCCTCTTAAAGGAAAGCCCGATGGAGATTCCTGTGCAGCTGGTGTTCTTTTTCCAAAGAGAAGGGGTCTACGGGGAGGAGATCTGCCAGGATTTGATGTTGTTCCAGAGCATGTTCTTCTAGCCGTTGATGGAGGGGGGTATTAAGAGATTTGGCCCAAGATTTAAGAGCCACTTTAAGTTTCCTTATCTTCTCTTCCCATATGAAGAAGGGAGAGCCCGTGATTGCATCCTTCCATACTGAGGAGACAAGTTATAGAAACCCTTCATGTTGAATCTAGGAGGGGATAAAATAGAAAGGGATGGTTCCCAGGTTGCGGTCTTGTGAGATTGCTAAGAGGATAGGTTTGTGGTCTGAGGCATTAAAAGGAAGAATAGAGGAATCAAGATTAAGCCCAAGAAGAAGGAGGGAATGTTGAGCTAGAAATTTGTCGAGTCGAGTTGCGATATGTCCTGGGCCTATTCTTCTGTTGGACCAAGTGACTAGTCCTTTGGGAGGCTTAATATCTTCCATGTCCCAATCCAAGATTAGGTCATCGACAGTTTCCCAGAGGGGATCTCTGATGGGAGTCCCCCTCTTTTCTTCCTGAGCGTTTAGGGTGAGATTTAGGTCCCTCACTAGAATTATATTCTCCGGTCGGTGTAGTTGTAGGTAATATTGAATAGACTTCCAACAATCTCTTTTTTCTACAAGAAGAACTGGGACATTAATGTTGAAGAGACTTATCTAAAGGCCTGTGTCTTTATGGTGAAGATTTGTAAAAATCCAGTGTGAATAGGTGAGGGAGTGGATCGGTTCAAGCTTGCTGGGATTCCATAGAGTGCCTAGGCTGCCTGAGGCACCTTGAGAGCTTACGACTATTCCTTCGCTTGAATTCTAGAATGACTTTCTGGTCTGTAAGAACTATTGTTTTTCCAACTTGGTCTCCTGGACTAAAAGGATGTCTGGGGTGGCTATGCACATTAAATATTTCATTTCTTCATCTTTTTGTTTACTCCCAGGACCACTACAGTTCTAGGAGACAACTTTCATTACTTACCTTTGCTGGTGGTGGCTGTTCCTTTATGGAACTTCCCTTGTTGCCTCGTTGTTCTTGGGTTGGTCATCTCATCCAGAGTTGATTGTCCTCCCTGCAGCTTGTCTTTGTAAGTTTCTTCTTCTCTACATTCCTTTGCTAATTTTCTTCCTCTCTTTGAAGTTTTCTTAGTGCTTTTTATTGAATCTATTTCCCCTTCCTCTTCTTCTGACAGGTCTTCCTCTGATCCCTGGTCTTGCTGGACTACTTCTTGGGAGAGGACCACATTGGGTGCTCGGGTAGGATTTTCTCTTTCATTTTCTGGGGAGAGCATGGTGATGGGTGGAATAGTTTCAAGCATGTTTCTCTAAATTTATGGTTTTTCCAGGGTGGAGAATTTGCTATCATGTTCAAGTTGCTTTTTTTTTTAAAGAGTTTCCTTTCTGGGTGAGGGGGAGTTTGGGTTTTTCCCCTCTCAACGCGGGCCAGATTTAGGGTTTTTCTTATTTCTTCTGGGTTTTTGCCATCCATCTTTCGGGTCTTTTTCTTGCTAGGATTGAGGAATTTTTGGGTAGTTCTTCTGGAAATTTCCATACTCGTGGCAATGCCTACATTTAAATGGCAATTTTTAACAGTCTAGCTTCTGGAAGTGCTGCTAGACGCTTACCGCCAATTTTTTTGCTTCCGGTAGTCTAGCTTCTAAGTCAACTTCAACACAAATACAGGCACAATGTAAGTTTTAAACCTATGAAGTAAAACAATGCATATAGATTCTTAAGCAAAACATAAATTAATCAATGGCTCATTCACATAGTACACAGAGATTTATACCGGAAACCCTCAATTAGGAAAACCTTTCTTATATTCAGTATATCAAATTTCACCATTCACTATACAATATATACAATGTTTTTAGGTATTCCGTAGATACCAAAACCCTAATCCCTAAAACTAGGATTATTTTTAGTAAACCACTAAAAATAACAAAATCCACTAAAAATAGCAAAAACTGCCCCCTAGGACCCCCCTAGGGGCAATTTTTGCTATTTTTTCTATTATCACATGTTTTTGCTATTTTTAGTGGATTTTGTTATTTTTAGTGGTTCATAATTATCAAAAATAGGTTCATAATTATCAAAAATAGCAAAAACTGCCCCCTAGGACCCCCCTAGGAAAGTGCCCGACGCACATGGCACAAACATAGCACTAGTACGAGGGATCGTCAAACGTAGTTATCATATCTAACGCCCCCATACACACACATGCAAAGAATATAACACATACCCAAAACACAAGAGTATTGATGTTTGGGGTTTGCTTTGTCAATGTACTTGCCAAGCCCGTTTCCAATGGTCTGCACCGAGGAGGTAGACCAACAGTGGATCAGGAGATGAGGGAGCCTGACCCACACCAGAATCGCCTTAGGAACATTCAGAGCAGGGTCAAAGTCGGGGGTGCAAAAATTTAGATACAACCCTTGGGGCCCCATGAAGTACGACCCATTTCTGAAGATCAGATCATGATTGTCTCTGGAGATGAATTCGAACAAAAAAAAACCTCGACCAACCACATAGCAGGTGATGTTGCTGGCGATCAGAGGGCGCCAGTTCTTTTGGATCCAGTTTTCGGTAGTGCGAGGTGAGGGCCAGAGCCTGACGAACTGTCCCAGCAGGGCTCGATTTGCCAAAGACACCGCGATCTGCATTGGTTGATCTGGTGGTAGGGCGATTAACGGAATTTCATCCAGCCTTTTGAAAAATTTGGGGGGTGGATCGGAGGCAGGCTTCTTGCCTTTGACAATGAGCAAGCATTTGAAAGCAGCTGCATCCGGGAGAGGCGGCAGCTCGCCACCCCTTTCAGGGCTCATGGGGTTCGAGGCCAAAATCAGACCTAGCTAGGGCAAGCCAGACGCTTCAGAGAAACTATCTTCAATTGCGTTCCCACTACAATACAATTTTATTCAACCTATTTCATGATATGGTTATTATTAAATGTCTATTTTATCTATTTTATAATTTTTTTTTTTATATTTCTATCATGTCTAAATAAGGATTACGATTTGTTTTCAATAATTTCGTGCAGTAATAATATTTAATATTAATATTATAAGTAAATTAATTTTCAAGAATATTTAAAAAATATCTTTTATATTTTATAAAATATAAAGAAAAAGATTAATTTTTATGTTTTTATAAAATGATTTTTTAAAAAAATATATTTTATATTTTATAAAATATAAATAAAAAAAATGATATTTAGGTTTTTATAAAATCCGAAAAAAATGACTGTTTAAAATTAATAATAATTAATAGAGAAATACATCTTTTTAATGAAAATATGCTTATTATGTTTGTTTTCCTTTCTGGAATTTATTCCCTAACATTTTTCTCATTTATTATCATTTTATAAATTTTTAATTAATTAAGAAAATTGTGTAAGTTTTAATGAAATTAAATTAGTTTAAAAAATTAAAAGAATTTTTGAATTAATTTTGTAAAATTTATAATAAAGGTGAAGTTTAATATAAATTGTATGAGATATATTCTTACCCTAATGTAATTATTTTTCAAAAAAATTATAAGAACAAAAATAATAATAAGTTTGGTATTTTTGTTTCTACTATGTTTAAATATAAATATAAATTTATAAAATATTTAGATATTTTTTTTTACATTATTGGTTTTTAGGAGATCAAATATTATTGGTTTTCTATATGATGTCAAAAGTCCATGAGAATGAATATTATTGTGCCTCTCAACATGTGATAATTATGAACCTATTAGTCCACCAAAGATAGAGGATATATATCTTGGAAGCAAAGTGTAGCATGTTAAGGAATTTATCACTCAATTTTCACAAAGACTCCTTCTCTTCAGCGTTAAACAACAACATGTTTATTAATTATGTCTAAGTATAATTTAAAGGAAAGGAAATTGTTCACCAACTAAAGGAAGCCATGGATATTGAGCAATGGAATGCTCTCCCCTCTAATGTTGGTAAGGAAGAGGCAATCGATGAATATGTATTTCATTAGCTTTTATGTTTTTCAAAGTTATTTGATTACTAGGAGATTTTGTTAAACACGTTACCTACATGAAAACATGCGAAGCAATAACTATAGTCTGTAGCAAACTCTCTTATGTAGTCTTTAAGAGCTCTCAATTTTGTGAAAGAATCTTTAAAGAAACCCTTTTTGTAAGATTGTTGTTAGTTTGGCTACTGTTAGATTTTACTGCACCTAAGGTCTAGTCTATTGTTTACACAATTATACACAAATTTACCCAATTTGAACTGTAAAAATTAACACACTAGGATGCCTAACTACTTTAGCACAAAAAAAAATAAAACTTGCAATTCAATCATGCATAGGTACACTAAGGATATTATGTCTCGAGGCCCTCAGGTGAAGATATGGAGTGCCGAGAGACTACATGACCAACAATATCCTTTTGCATAGATGGAGACCCTTCTCACCACCACAAAGGTCAAAGATTTTCAGATGGCATCCACTACATCAGCTGGCTTCCGGAAGGCAGTGGGCCTTTCTCCATGAGGTACAAGTCAGTATTATGGTGAACATCATTTTAATATTTAAGGAATTTAAGTATGTTGTATCTTAGATTGCTCTAGATTTCATGATATATGCTTGGACATTATGCCTTTTGCCCCACTTCACCTTTGTGGTTGACATTGTGCCCTGGTAAGTGGTCTCCCATGGGGATGGGTTTGCTACTAGGAACTCCTTTCAAGATCCATCATACCATTCTCGACCATACTTACCACTTTCCATCACTATTTACCACATTTCCTTATCTCTTAGGATTTTAGGGTTTATTGACCCAAGAAGGGGTTGTCCCTCATTCTATGGGAAGAAGGGGATAAAATACCAGAGGGATTGATGTTGGGTAAAAGATAAAAGACTTTGTATGAACCTTCTAGATGCTTCACCCAGGGATCACCCAAGAAAGCAATGAAATGCTTATCTTTGAGAAAAGGGGGACCCACAAAATATATGATTAAGAATGCTTAAAAGGTTAGTTGGAGGATAGGAGGTCTCATCATGAGCCGACCTATCATGTCTATGAATATCTAGTGGTATGAAATTACCATCATCTGGTCACCAAGCCAGGGTAATGACTCTCAGTTGCATGGCTGAGAGAAAGGGGGTCTCATCACGAGCTAGCCTTCTCATTTCCACTAGGTGTATGTGGGTGACATTGTCATTATCTGGACACCACGTTAGGGCAGTGGCCTTCAACCTTTCATTAAATTTATGAAGGAATGAAAGAATGAAAAAATAATGAGATTGGAAAAAGTGCATTGCGAACGAAGGTACCACACACCCTCTACAAGGCACCCATGAATGAGACACTACGACCTCTTGTATGTGATGAGCCTTATGCCCATTGAGTCTTGACCCTAACCAATTCACCCACTTTACATGGATTAGAGAGGGATCTCTTGGAAACTCTCCATGACCTAGGGAAAGATCCATCCAATAGGACACCTCATCAACCCTCCCATATTCAAGCTTGACAAGTCGCATAATGCCTTTGAGCTCTTAATTGTTTGACATAGTGATATTTGATGCACATGCTTAGGTGGCTCATTTATTGATTGGATTCACTTATCATGATGTTATGACTTGAGATCCTTGGAGGGCGTGATTATTTGTCTTTGCAGGACCTGGTTGGTGTACAGTTTTGGAAGAACAAGCCTAGCTTGGGATTCCATGGGGCTTGAATCCCATAGGTGGATGCCAAGGGCCCGCATGCTGGATGAGAAAGATCATACTTGGAAGGCCTAAAATATGAGTTGGATGACATAACTTAGTCCCCACATGCTAAACATTTTTCCTAAGAGAGGCAAAATGTCACTTCTGGAGGCATGATGTCACCAAGGGGGGTTAGGGTTTGGTGGTGAGGTGACATGCATTGGCACAAGGACGTTTTTGAGGGGCCTGAGCCTTGATCATGAAGGAAGTTGTTGGGATTCTTGACATGTGTCTTTGGGAAGCCTTTCTTCTCTTCTCCGTCACCAACGACCTCCTCCTAGTGCCAAAACGTCCCCTAAAGGGGTGACGTCCATATGACTAGGGATTTCTCTTTGTGCAAAAGTGAAATTTAAATGAATTGTTTAATAATATTTTGTAAAAGGGGCAAGATTAGGGTTGTTGACCCCTAGTCTTGTGGTTTACCCTTAATTATGTGGACAAACTATCTTAGTGACATTTTGTATAAATAAGAGATCATAAGATCTCATTTTAACATAACTCTCCCTCTTGTGAGAAGTACTTGGTCTGAAATTTTCTCTACACTTTGAGTATTTTTCCTCTTGTGCTATTGAATAATGATTTTTGGTTATGGTTTGATGATGATGATGGTGCACTATCTCTAGAAGGTCATTCTCTTGCTTTTGTCGAGGTTTACTTTGGCATGTAAAAGATTTTTCTTGAATGGTATGGTCTCTCTAATTTGTTATTATCATTTGTAATTCAAGTGAGATTGTTTTGGCCAAGGCTAGATAGGGAGTATAAGGATATACACCCCTATCCTAGTTTCCACCACTTTATCAATCCTTTTTGCAAGGGTTTAGTTGAGGAAGTAAGAGGATTTACACCCCTCACCTTCAAACCCTAGATAGGTTACTTTCCTTTGGAAGTAAGAGGATTTACACCCCCAAGGATTTAATAAACCTAGCTCTTTATTTTTGGCCCCATTATCCCATAAATAAAGGCACTAGTCTTGCATTGAAGAAACAAAACATTGCATTGGGAAACATAATTTCTTATCGTTTTTACTTCTTGCAACTTGGATTGTCTTTCTTTGTGCCTTGGGCACCTCAAAACCACTAGGGCATTCCCATAAAAGGGGTACTTCTTTCTATCGTTATAAAATTGAATCTTCAACCATTAGGGTTGCAGAAAACCTAACTCATTTGCTTGAATAACTCTCTTATCAACCATTGGAATTGGCCCAAAGTTTGCACACTTACTCTTCTTGGTCTAGCGCAGTTTTTGGAAAAGTTTGGAGGATTTTCATTGGTTGAATTTCTTGCTATAATACATTAAATGTTACAGCCATAAAGCTGATATAATTTATTGTAGAAAAGTGTTTACAAAAACCTTGTCTTTCATGCTAGAATCTTGGATTTTCATCTTGAGTTTTGCCAGTCTTTAGCTAATCTTTCTCTTGTATCTTCTACTTGATATCTAACATTTATTTTTCATCTTGTGATGCCATTTTATTTCTGATATAAATTGTTACTAGCAACTGCTATTAGGGACATCAAGCTTAACTTGCTTGTCCAAGTGATTATACTACAATATATGATTGTTTTTCTTGTGTCTCGGGCAGGTATTTCACCATTTGCAAGTTACTCAACATACTTGGAAACCCTTGGAACTTCCCAAGACTTCATTCCAAGACCTTCATACTATTTTTTTTTTACCTCTAGGGACTTCATCTCCATCTTCATCTCATTCCCCCTAGGGTTACCGATATTACCCCCTTGAGGTGACTACCTTGCCTCTAAAGTGACGAGGACACCTTCCTAAGGTGATAGTGGGTAGGTGACCTCTTAGTTGTCATCATTTAGTGGTTGGGTCAGGATTTTCCCAACCTACAACTTGTATGATAACAAGGACAATGACCCACTTTTACACAAAAGAAGAATACAAAAACCACTTACAAAATTGTGCCCAAATCTGTTGCACTAATTTTGAGGGTTAGGGCATCCCTTGCCCCCTCAAACCCTCCTCTTCCTTTGCAAATATTTTCACTATTCTTCTTGATTTCTTCCAACCCTTGAATTGTCCTTGGTAGAGGTTCCTAGGTTTCAATTGAGTCCTTCCAACAACCAGCCTACCCCTCTCCTTCTCTAGCTTTACCTCTAATCACATGGGTGACTATAGGGTGAGGGTTTGAGCCCTCCCAACTCCCCTCATCCCTCCTTTCCTTGTACCATCCCTTATACCGGCTAAACACAACTCTTATCACATGTTTTCTACAACCTACTACAAGTTTCCATATACTGTCCTTAAGTCTGCTCCAAAGAGTGTAATACATAGTGGATGCAACAACCCTCTTCTTTACCTATTCCAAGCATGTAATATCCCTTAGATAGCCCTAAAAACTGTGTTGCTTTACTGCCGTAACAACCCACATAACTTATTGTTATGCTGGATGTTATGACCCGCCAATCAACCCTCAAAGATCACCTTGCTGCTACTATTTCATGTCTGTTGTCACTGATTTTTTCATAGCCCTTATTGGTTGTCCAAGAATGTTGTTACCTTTAATTTCTCCTCATTAACCCAAAACTCAGTGGCTACCTCAAAAATGTAGGCCGAGTCACTTAGACCCTTGCTGGTGTCCTCCTCTTGTTGGGCTGAGCCTCCTTACTACCTGCGGCTAGGATTCCCTAGCATGCCGATCATTTCCTAGGCTACAACCTATCCTCCTATGCTAGGGAGAGCCTTCTAGAGTCAAAGGCTACCCCTCTTCGGCCCTCATTTGTTTTCCTAGAGGCTTGTTGACATACTTCTAAGTGTTGGCTTCACATCTCATCCTTCCTCACTTAAGAACCTTCCTAAACAAAGAGAAAAAACAACATACACTAAGGCCTTATGACCTCTTCCATGGCTGGAACTGCGGCTACCATAATTAGACTGAAATTTCCAAGCTCTCCACACATAATGAGAATGTCACAATGACATCTCTCCTTTATATACAAGTCTAGGGGTCAACTTAGAAGCCCCTCCACAATTCAACACCAATTTAGGCTTTCTCTCTAGGTGTGAAGTCCCATCACAAACCCACGAAGCCCATTGTCAAGTCCATAAATCCCCGACTTCATTCCAAGGGTTTTTTCACCCAACAAAAGTGTGATGTGGTGCCCAAGATGATTCCCACATGCATAGAACTTAGGCCATGTGAGAATACCTTCTTGAAGCTACACAAATCAACACTCCCTCTTAGCGAGGAAGGTATTTTCAACACACTCCACAATCTCCTAGAAGTATTCTTGTCTCCCATAGTTGAAATAAATATTCTTTCCATACTAAAATTAACTCTGCTTCCCACACTGGATCTGCTACCACAACTTCTCTCTAATCTATCTGATTGGTTGCACCCTATATCATTGAAGAAAACCTGCTCTCTAATCCTCCTGACTGGTTGCACCCTCGGTCACTGAAGCAAATCCTATTGTCTAGCATGATCCCACCCTACAATACACCTTGCTCCTAGAAGCCTCTTGCTTCCGAGCATCCTCTCTAGCCATCTCAACCCATGAAACCCTCTTGACAGTCTTGGAAGATTCCCCTCTCCCATCTAGACCTAAAGTTTGGCTCCTTGATCCATATTATTTTGAGCATGAAATGAGAGATGGGATATAATAAAGAAATATACCGAGATATTGCAAGAGGTCCAATAATGTAACAAAGACATATCAGATATATATAGAAAGAGGAACATATATACAATAATACACAATTTCTATTAATGAGTGAAATGTACAAAACTATAAAATTACAGAGTGAAAGACTCGCTAGAATGGTGGCAGCTTATCTCTGAGAAGAGATGTGATGACTATGCTCATTCGGAAGAATATGAGTACAATGAGGCTCAAAAGGCGTTTTCATCATAAATGGAAAAACCCTAAACATCCAAAAACCTAACCCTTGGAAGATGAAAATCCAAAAGGTTTGAGGCTCCGATGTGGACATGAAGCGCCAAAAGTCATGTGGGCCCCGATGGGGTAAGTTGGTACAACAAATTCTCAGGGTCGTAACTTTTGCATACGATATCTGTGTTAGGCACACGATAGCCCATTGGAAAGGTCTATCCAATTAATACAAATTATGTCGTCAAACTGTGACTTTGTCTACAATGAATTCATCTACAGTTTGATTGTGGCGAGCTCCAAAAACATTGTTTAGGGCCTCAAAACGGCCCCAAAATTTTAGGACTCGAAAATCTAGGAAATAACTACCAATGCTGAAAAATGCATATGAGCTAGTTGGAATAGGTGGGTGGCCACCGATATCCATTTGGATCAATCCTCCCCCATGAGGAAGTAATGGTCTTCATTTCTTTGAGTTCTCATGGGAGATGGGAAAGTGTTTGTTGAATCTGAACCTTGGTGAGTTGCTTGCCTTGTTGGAGACATTGCGTTGCTTGGCTTGTGGAAGGCTATCACGAACTTGATGTTGGAGTGATTGGAACTTTTTAACCAATATGACTACATGAGATGACTATGTGCAGAAGGAATATTTGTGCTTTGCTTCAATTTTTCCGACCTACTTCTTCTAGATAGAGGGGGCTTGAATTGAGGCCGTAGTGGTCATAATGTCCTTATGTTCACTTCCTAACTAAATTATGAAGAAGCCAAACTTCATCGTATGAGAGAAAAATTTGTTGCACTATTGTGTCGAAACACTTGTCAGAACTACCTCTGGTATCCTGTAGAGATGAGCCTCCAAAGTCACAATGACACTATGGGGCTGAGACTCATAAACGACATGACACTTCCACATATATGGTTGGCCCAAAAGAACATCAAAGACATCCAACGATGCAACATTACACTATACCCCATTCTTGAAGGGATTGATGTCATAGGATAGGCGACACTATTGGTTGATGCAGATATCTCGTCCCTAGTGAAGCCACCCGATGTTGCATGGCTGTGAATGTAGTGTTGTTGAAAATTCCAACTGTTTGACAACCTCTGCTGAGATGAGGTTCTTTTGGCTTCTAGTATCAACATCTGTGAATGGATCCCCTTCCCCCACATCTATGAATGGAAGAGGTGCTCCTCCTCTTTAGGATCTGCTGGTGCTTATTTAGATTATTGTGGTTTTGACAGTGGCAGTGGGGTCTACGTCAATGATATGTCTCCTTCCATTATTTTATGAATTTGGGTTTGGATCTTTTTCTTTGATCTCAGCCACTAATGACTATTTTGAGAGACTTTCATCGGTGTTGTGCCAGGGGATTTTTTGGAAATCGTACCACTTTCTAGTGTCATTCTTTGTCTTTCCCTTACCTTTCTTTTCCCATGTCTTGGACTAGTTTTTGGGAGGCTATTTGTTAGGGTTGTCTTTATCATACTTTGTTTGTTGTGAATTTGCAGACCCAAACTCCTGTTTTTTCTGGTGCTTAAAGTTATACTCAATTTTGACAGTATATCAATAGCATTTCCCAACGATGAGATGTCAAGAAAATCCATTTTAGTTTGGATGTACTTGTGTATATCCCCACGGTATTTCAGAACCAAATTTCACTCAGAATCTTTGATACCTAGCTTGGTGTGAAAGGTATGGAAGGTATTGGTGAACTTTGACACTGATTGTCCCCTCTCTTGATGCAACACGGTCCATCTCATGTACTAGTCTTCATAGTATCCAATAGGGTAATATTATTCCTTGATGACATCTATAAAATATTCACAGGTGGGTTCAACCTCAAACATTCCAGACTCCTTTGTGGAAATTTTCTCACAGTAAGTTTCCCACAAATGTTTGACATGGGAGAGAGCCTTAAGGAGTGTGAAGGTGATATTTTCTTTGTCGGAAAAATTGTGCACAAAGAAATAACCTTCTAGCAGATTTAACCATTTTTCCAGAGCATCTACATCTATCTAACCTTCAAATACGGGACTATCAAAATTAACTTGTACCTTGAAAGGACCAGTGCCTCCAAAGTGGTTGCTTGATGAAGGTGCATATTTTTTTATTGAAAGACATCGAAGTATTTAGGAAAAATTCTCCATCATTTCTTCCCTCTGTTGCGTGAGAGCTTGCTCCAACAACATATTAATATAATCTTCCACTCCGTCATTTTTCTTTTCTTCTACCATGGAGGGTTTCTTGGGTGTGCGAGAGAGGTTGTCCTCAAGAGAGACAAGATTGAGGCCCAACTTTCTATACTAAGACCTCATTGGGTACATGCACTAAAAAATTACAAAGAACATCCTACTCTGATACCACTGATCTAGATTATTTTGAGCATGAAATGAGAGTGTAGATATAATAAAGAATTATAACAAGATATTGCAAGAGATCCAATAATGTAATTGAGACATATCAGATATATATAAAAGAGGAACAAATATATAGTAATACACAATTTCTATTAATGAGTGAAATGTACAGAACTGTAAAATTATAGAGTGAAAGACTCGCTAGAATGGTGGCAGCTTATCTCTGAGAAGAGATATGACGACTTTGCTCATTCGCAAGAAGATGAGTACAATGAGGCTCAAAAGGTCTTTTTAACAGAAATGGAAAAACCCTAAACATCCAAAAATCTAGCCCGCGGAAGATGAAAATCCAAAAGGTTTGTGGCCCCGATGTGGAGATGAAGTGCCAAAAGTCATGTGGGCCCCGATGGGGTAATTTGGTACAACAACTTCCCGGGGTCATAAATTTTGCATGCAATCTTCATTTTAGGCGCACAATAGCTTGTTGGAAAGTTCTATCCAAGGAATACACATTATGTCGTCAAACTGTGACTTTGTTCACAGTTTGATTGTGGAAAGATCCAAAAACATTGTTTAGGGCCTCAAAACAACCTCGAAAGTTTAGGACTCAAAAATCTGGGAAATAACTACCAATGCTGAAAACTGAATGTGAGACAGTTGGAATAGGTGGGTGGCCTTTGATATCCATCTGTATCACTCCCATTGAATGATTGATTCTCCCTCTGAGCCTCCCGAATCCCTTTGAAATCAGTCTACCTTTGAATCCATTGACTCCAAGCCACCGAAAGTCGGACTACAAGCCACCGAAAGTCAGACTACAAGCCACCAGAAGTCCATCCACAGGGTTGGAAACTTGCCACAACATACTAATGTGATCTGAGCTCTCCTTCAATCCATCAAAACTCACAACCTACCACACCATCGAGCTGCAATAGTCCACAAATCCTTGTCTATAAGGTCTTCTCCATGTCTCAAACCAGAGACCATTTAACCTGCTACTACCTGCAATAGTCATTGTAGATCCCACTCAGAGATAGCTCCTCAACACTACTACATCTACCTCTCAAAGTTTTTACATGTGTAAATAACTCAGATTCCACTACCCTTCTCAAAACAACAACTATGATTTTACTGCACCTTAGGTCCTATCTGCACCACAATTTGAACTGTAAACTTAAACACGCTGAGATGCCTAACTAATTTAGCACAACAAAAAATAAAAATAGAAATTGGATCATGAACAGGTACACAAGTATTTAATGCCAAAATCTCTTGTTCTTACATCCTGAACAAAGGGCTCCCGTACTAGGGACAATGCCCCACTTTTACACAAAAGAATAATACCAAAACCACTTACAAAACTGTGCCCAAATCTATTGCATGAGGTTGAGGGTTAGGGCATCTCTTTTCTCCTTAATCCCTCCTCTTCCTCTACAACTCCTTGCACAAGTCTGGCTGAGTCCTTCCAACCCTTGAACTTTCCTTGGTAGAGCTTCCTAGGATGTAGTTGAGTCGTTCCATCCCCAAACCTTCCCCTCTCCTTCTCTATCTTTAACTCTAATCAAATGGGTGACTATAGGGTGACGGTATGAGCCCTCCTGACTTCTCTCATCCCTCCTTTCCTTGTACCAGATCTTATACCGCCTCAACACAACCCTTATCACAGGTCAACTACAACCTACTAAAAGTTTTCATATAATGTCCTCAAGTCTGCTCCAAATATTGTTATACATGGTGGCTGCAATAGCCCTCTTATTTGCCTATTCCAAGCCTATAATATCCCTCAGATAGCCCTCAAATTTTCTTTTTTGTACTGCTGTAACAACCCATAGAAATTGATGTTATGTTGGTTGTTACAACCCACAAATCAACTCTCATAGATCACCTTGTTGCTACTATTCCATGTTTGTTTTCATTGAGTTTGTCACATCCCTTATTGGCTATCCAAGACTTTTGTTACCTTCATGTAACAACTCCTCATTCACCTAGAACTCAATGGATGCCTCATAAATGTAGGCTAAGTCACTTAGACCCCTGCTAGTTTCCTCCTCTTACTAGGCCGACCCTCCTTACTTTCTGCAACTAGGATTCTCTAGTAGGTCAAGCCTTTCCTAGGATGTGGATTTCCCTCCTATGCTAGGGAGAGCCTTCTAGAGTCAATGACTGCCCCTCTTCAACCCTTGTTTTCTGTACTAGAGGCCTGCTACTAGACTACTAAGTGATGGATACACTTCCTATCCTTCCTCACACAAGAAACTGCCCAAACAAAGAGACAAAACAACAAAGACTAGGGCCTCATGAACTCTTCCATGGATGGACCCACATTTACTACACTTGGACTGAAATTTCCAAGCTCTCCACACATGATGAGAGTGTTAGAATAACATCTCTCCTTTGTACACAAGTCTAGGGGTCAACTTTGAAGACCCTTCACGAGTCATCATCAATTTAGGATTTCTTTGTGGGTGTGAAGCCTCACCACAAACACATGAGGCCCATTTTCAAGCCCATGAAGCCCTGTTACCCATGATTTTAGTCATCATGATGATGTATTGATGATGGTGTACTCAGGCTCTTCATAAAAACTTTCTCCTGAGAAAAAGTTATTTTCATCTCTTCTAGAAAACTCATTTTTGAAACTGTTCGCAGGCTGCTAGTATATTTGCCTGTGAGAATGCATGATTCTTGCAGGCTACCTTTTTCCTTGCTTTAGAAAGAGTTTTCACCCTAGCAGTTCAACACAGTGTGAACTTCTTGCACCCTAGCTTAAGGCAGCCTGCGAGAATCATGCATTCTCGCAGACAAATATACTAGCAGCCTGCGAATAGTCTTCAAAAATGAGTTTTTTGGAAGAGATGAAAATAACTTTTTCTCAGGAGAAAGTTTTTATGAAGAGCCTGAGTACACCATCATCAATACATCATCATGATGACTAAAATCATGGGTAACAGAATGCCCCCCAAAGTATGAGGTTGGAACCAGTGACAGACGATAGACTTTGTAAGCTGCATGTGTGTGTCGGGAACCAGGAGCACACCTAATCGAAAACCTGTGAACAACCAAGCATTTGCAGAATATCATATATATCAATTATGAGGTAGGCATTCCCATACTCAGATCACAGACTGATGACATTATAGACATGGGTAATGGCCACCAATCATACACTGTGGATCCATGCCGTCAAAATATAACATAGCCACCGGAATACACTGTGGATCTATGCGAGAAATTTCAAACAAGACGACATAGCCATGAGACATACATAGTGGATCTATGTGTCGCAAATTATACATACTCCATCGCAACATGGATCACAAAGATGATATCCAGGGTCTTCAATCTCGTCACCGAAAGTACGATTCTAACCATGTGATTACATGTGTTGAAGTTGAACATGGTAGAAACCACTTGATTACTGGTCATTGATGAAACCGTTAACAAGTGCGAGGGAAATCACCATTGATGTCAATGATTCCCAAGGTACCATAGTACAATCCATCGAATGTGAATGAATGAGTTGAAGTTGAACATCCGATGGAATCTTTCGATCAGGAGTCAATGATGTAAACCCACTGTCGAAAGCGAGGAAACCTACCATTGAGGCATGCAAGCTCCAAGGTACCAAATAATTTCTAAGTCTTGATTCCAGATAATGAACTGAAGTCGATGGAACAAAACTCGTCACAGGAGGGCCTTGATGTATCCCTTGTCAATGACACGAAATGAGTAACAGATTTTGAAGCTGAAACAGAGTATGATGTGAATTGGACTAGACACAGGGAAGGCCGACATTGAGAGAATGGATAACTGGAGATGGCTGACTCAATAAAGGTTTCAGATGGAATTCTCTTGAACATATGAATGACACGACCAATGATTCGACAACATTGACTCAAAGATGACATAGGAAATGACCTTGTAATCAATCGAATGAGAGACAAATGGATTTTCCAAACCAGCTTCAAATGATGAATAGAGGGTGTCATGTTCAAGAGCGACACTTACTGCCAATCAATACAATGATGAAAACATATCCCTTTCCCAAAATTTCCCCCACCATTTCTGGCGAGTACCTCTTTATTTTTATGCAAGCTTGAGGAGGATAACATATGCTTGTTGATGTAAGCTCATCCTTCGGACGAGTCCCTCAGAGTATGTTTAACGAACCCTAAGAAGGAGTGGTTCGGTCCTATCATGGGTCTGTCAATTTTTTTTTAACAAGTCCAGAGATAGAAAATTTGAAGGTTTTTCAAGATTACAGAGTTGGGAAAAACACTTAAAAGAGAACTCTCTCAGTTCCTTTTTCGTAAAATAGTCTGGACGAGACCGAAAAAGAGATAAATTATCGCTCACTAGATGATTACTTCAAATACTTTATCGAGCATGAACATAGCAAGGTCGCTCGACGATCTTTTCATGTTTAGAGAGTCTGAAAAGAGCTTAAAGAGGACTCTAGGGGGGTTCCTTTTTTGTATAACCTTGTTGAGCCCAAAAAAGTGATAAAAGTATGCTCGATCACATTCTCATGTATTTACGAGTGCAAGAACGGACAAAAATGACGCTCGAGGTTTTATGTAAAAACCATAAAAAACAATCAAAAACACGCGATAACAAAGAAAAACATGTCTGTATCCCTGTATTTAATCATCAAAGTCATCACACCTACAAGAATTACACTCAACATGACATTAGGGATTAGGGTTTAATCGATAAATAATCATAAAAAACCCAAAATGATATAGTAAAAGTAAATAAAAGGAGTGAATACTCTTTTTACCACACCATTTTTACATTTCCACTATTGAGCTCAAAAAACCCCTCTTTTACCCTCCAAGTTCGACGTCAGATTGCGGGAGCTATGAGAGACCATTCAGCAAGCCGTCTGTGACAGTTAGGTAAGCTCTTCGTCCTTAACACTTTCATGGTTTAATTTTGTAATTTCATTGGTTAAATTTGCATTTTTAAGTTGATTTTCAAAGCCCTACATGTGCGCTGCCATTCTCACAGGCAAGCTATACGGGGCCTACGAGAATAAGGCGTTCTCGCAGGTGCACACAGGAAACCTGCGAGAACCACAAAGCCCATTTTTTTTTTAAATTTTTACCCAATGAAAAAGATCCAAAGCATGAAAAAAGCTATTAATCCTCTTATTGTGTTCCTTATGCAGATAATTGGCCATCAACATGGTGCTAGAGTGGCGTGAAAGGGAACATGAAGAGGATAATGCAATGGCCGAAAATAATCCACCTACCATAGCTGCTTTGAGATACTGTGGGCTCTTGAAGTACTTTTGCATCTCGGGCATGAGGGCCCAAGTCAGACTATTAGAGTACCTAGTGCGTATGTGGGACCCTGATCAACAGGTGTTTCATGTGGGGGTCCACACACTGTCCTTAGACCTTGAGGACATTTACTTTTTGACTGGTTTGTCACGGCGGGGGTACTATGTGAGTCTGACATGTAGTAGAGGTGGTGGGCTAAAGATGAGTGAGCAGTGAAATTTACACTGCGTACCCGAGGCTGAGAGAAAGAAAGGAAAAGTGGCTATCTAGGGGGTACGAGACTTGACCCTCCATACTATCCTTTTCACTATAGCTCGGATGGCTGGGAGTTCTGCTCCCCATATGGCATTACAGAGTTACTTCCAGTATGCTATTGAGTGTACTGAGCCTCGAGTGTTCAACTAGGCAGATATTATGATGTGCAGTATAAAAAAGCAATTAACCAAATGTAGGCGGGGTGACCTAAAGCAATTCAGGTACGGATCTTTACTAGTATCCTTCTTCCTTGAGCGGGTCCCATTACTGAGACTACAGGTGGAGTGGAATTTACCGTCTCCCATAGATCCGCAGATGCTGAGATGGTGTTGGCTCATGGCCCGGCACGTAGCAGGACCGATCATCAAATATGATGATAATTTCCTTGAATGGCTTCAACCACAGATGTTGATGGTTGATCACTATAATTATGCTGGGATGGATTTCCGAGGAGATCCGGATTTGGTATTACCAGAGGATGCTCAGTGGGGGGACCTTGGTAAGAAGTACACACATTTTCTCTTTTTAAATGTTTTTGAATTTTTTATCATATTCAAATGTTTTTGTTTTATATGTTCATCTAAAGACTAATACAAAATCATTTGTTGATAACACAGATGTTGGATCTTACATATCTCCCAGCACTTCTCCCATCCAGCGGCGAGGAGAGGTAGCGGCAACACCACAGTATGCTGAGGATTATCAAGTGGTGGAACATAATCTAGAGGGCCTAACTGCAGACATTCCAGACATGACTCTAGAAGAGGTTCCACGATGCGATCAACATCATACTGTAGGGGTATCAACATCTATGAGTTGATTGCTCTGTAGGGTTGCTAGGGAAATTGTGTGTTACCATGAACGTCATCCATGACGTCACTTTGTAGAAGCAATAAGCTTCAATTTTTGACATTTTGGTCTTCGGACAAACTTTTTGTAAAAAACTCTTTTGATCGTTATATATACAGACGACTTCTACCAGTTTACTTTATATTGTGTGAATTTCGATGTGTTTGATTTATAAATGATTCAAATGTCTATCCAATACATAATTAGCTAATGCATCTGTTAATGTATTTAGACATCTAGGAATATGTTGATATTCAATGTGATCAAAATAACGTTCCAAGAGGCGAATTCACAAATACACCCGTAACAAAGTAGGACTTCAAATAGAGTAGATATTACTTAATTGTAGTACTACAAGCTGCGAGTCAAGTTGCACAACCAAATGACGAATTCCGAGCGAGATAGCATCAACCAATAATTCAATAACAGTGCTATACTCTGCAATGTTGTTGGTCGCACGGCCAAGGCACACACCTCGTAAAGATACAAGTTCGTTTGTTGGGGTATAGATTGCCCACGCAGCAGACACAAGGTTTCGAGTACTATGGATAGCACCATCAACAAAGCCAATATAGGGTAGCGAAGACTCCGACATCTGGAAATCAAACACAACGTCACATAAGGGCAAAGACCAGATAACGAAAAAAAAAATCTATAGTAACACACACAAAGTATGATACATTAAAATACAAGTACTTGTGCACAGATAATTTATGCATAGTACTTCTTCAAGTACAACCCATTCTTGGGTTCACTCAAAGGGATACCATCGTAATCTACCAACTCATATGCTCCCTTTTCCAAAACTCGATGAACAATATAAGGACCTCACCACATGGGTTCGAATTTTCCAGCTCCTAACACATCTCAATCCTGTTCATAGAGAAGAACAAAATCACCTTCGGAAAAAACGTGAGGCTTGACATGCTTGTCATATTGGGCCTTGACATGCTTTTTCTGAGCTTCTATGACTAGGGTGGCGTCACGTCGAGTTTTGTCTAATCGCATAAGATACAATAGACGTTCTTCTTCAGCAGAATTATTGGGTAGGAGTTCAACAGCTAGCTTCAGAGAGGGTATCTCACATTCGATAGGAAGAATAGCTTCCACACCATAGACTAACCGAAAAGGCGTAAACCCAGTAGCGGACTTGACAGATGTTCGGTATGCCCACAATGCCGAAAAAAATATTGTGTGCCAACTTGTTTTATGAATCCCTATCATCCGTCGAAGCATAGTTATGAGAACTTTGTTGATTGCATGGACCTGGCCGTTGGCTTGTGGATAATAGGGCGTTGATTTATCATGACAAAGACCCAATTTCTTAGTAAGTTCGAACATCATAAAATTCCTAAAGTGGCTACCGTGATCAGTGACGATAGCTTGGGGAACACCAAAACGAGCTATGACATGATTAAAAAGAAACAATGCTGCGTCATTTCCATTATTGTCAAATGTCGGCATCACATCAGCCCATTTCGTAAAGTAATCAATGGCTACAATGATGTAACCATACCCCTCGGTCGAGTGAGGGTGACATGTCATGAAATCGATGCCCCATTTTGCAAAAGGACCAACTGAGACCACAGGGTGAAGAGGAGTAGGATGTGATTGAATTTTTTGATTGTAGGTCTGGCAGGCATGGCATTTCTGAATGGTAGTAATGCAGTCATTAAACAAAGAAGGCCAAAAATATCCTGCGCGTAAGATCTTTTGGGCAGTAGCATATCCAGACATATGACCACCACATGCTCTGGAATGGTAGTCATTCAGATCTTTCTCGACTTCATCGAACGTTAGACAACGTCGAAAAATAGAGTCAATCCCCCGACGGTAAAGAGTATCCACGAGGATAATGTATTAACGAGCTTGATAGCGTATGCGATGGCGTTTAGTACTAGACAAAGTAGGCCAGAAATTCTAGGTTTGGAGATATATAATGATATCCCCATACCAAATATCATCAGTGCTAATAAGGAAAAGAGATTCATCAGGTAATGAATCTACTGCTACATTTTATGTTGCAGAGTGAGGAAAATCACATATCAACTCAGCAAAAACTAAGGATTTCTTAGACTTGGCGTGATCGAATTCCAAGTCAAACTCTTGGAGTATCACAATCCATTTGGAGTATTTTCCCCCTAGCAATTGACGTGTCAAAATATGTTGCATAGGGTTGCAATGAGAAATCACCGTAGTCTTGCGTGAGAGGATATAGTGCCGKAAGCRTTGGACGGCTTGAACGRCAGCCAAGGCCAGTTTTTCGACATGTTGATACTTGATTTCAGTTGGTGTGAGACTTCGACTCAAGTAGTAAATAACATGTTCGTCGTGCGCATCATCCTCTTGGACGAGAACCATGCCAATAGTGTACTCCGAGGAAACAAGATAAAGGAAATAATCGTGATCGTAATTGGGAGGAAAGAGAAGCAGAGCTCGCATTAGGGACAATTTCAAAGCTTCAAAAGCATTGTTGGCAATGGTATCCTAGACGAACTCTGAATCTGTCTTTAGTAGCCGCGTAAAACCACGAGTGATATCGGCGTAGTTAGGGATAAAACGACGAAGAAAGTTTGCTTTCCCCTGCAAACTTTGCAACTGGTGCAGTGTAGAAGGAGGAGGGAGAGTAAGGATCGCCTCAACCTTAATAGGATCCACCCAGATCCCTTAACGCGAAACGATAAAACCTAGAAGACGGCTTGATTCTACATAAAAAACGCATGTATGAGGATTTAAACATATACGATAGAAACGACAGCGAACGAAAATGGCTCAGAGGTGGGTAGGGTGATCGACTCTGTGCATAGAATGAGCAGGTAAATCGTCCAAATAGGGTTGAACGATGTTCTTGATATCATGAAAAGCATAAGACATAGTGCATTGAAAAGTTGCGCCTGCATTCTTGAGACCGAAAGGGAGTTTCCGATAGGCAAAAGCACCCCAAGGACAAATAAAGGCAGTCTTATGTTGATCCTGGAGAGCAATTTTAATTTGATTATAGCTGGAGAAACCATCCATGAGAGAGAAGATTTCACTTCCGGCGCAGTCATCGACAATCTGATCGACGAAAGGGGTAGGAAAGTTGTCTTTGGGACAAGCTTTATTAATATCCCTATAATCAACACATACACAAATAGTGCCTCCTTTTTTGTCAATCGGGACAGTATTGGAAACCCATTCTGTAAGATCCATCGGATAAATAAAGCCGGCTTTCAGAAGTTTCTCAACTTCGAGCTTGATAGCAGTCGTTTTACGTGGGTGAACTAGACGAAGGTGTTGCCAGATAGGTTTAGCTCTGGGGTATGTCTTTATCTCATGTACAACAATGGCAGGGTCGATACCTAGCATCTCTTCATAGCTCCAAGCGAAGATGTCACAAAATTCTTTGAATAGAGACGTATAGGTGACTATTTCATCAGCGGAACATGAAGCACCAATATGGACATTTTCAATAATCCCAGGTTTAATGGATATGTCAATGGGAATCGTGGGCGAGATATTACTTAAGTTCCCTTCAACAAACACATCATGTGTAGTTGCGGGAACCGTCGAGATGACAACAACGGTCGACGGAGTCGAAATCTGTTGGTAGTTCTCAAGAGTATGTTGCTCCAGAAAAAGTATGGAACGATGATGCCCATCATCCCAAGGGGTGTCCTCCATGATGGACATAATCATCTCATCAGTGGGAAAAATAACACGAAAAGGATCAGGAGACAACTCATCAAGAGAGGGGGTAGAAGGTGTTACCGATTGAATGGCCTAATAGGTAGATTCAACTAGACTTAACGACATTGCGTCGCTGAAACAAATATGATCTCCAGGGTCAGGGACAATCCAAGAGTCGTGAGATGCAGAAAGTTCATGAGGCATGGTGGAGATCATGTTGATAGAAGCAACTGATGAGCGTAGAACATCAGGTGGTGAAATGGGAAAAGTACCCATTAGTGAGGAGTCCTTTAAAAGGCCTACCCCGACGTTCTCATAACCTGGTGGGGTTTTAGCAATAAACGGTACGTTTCCAGTATGAGTATCGAAATTGAAGAAGGCGAGTTGGTCAATGGTAACAACCTTTCCTTGATGAGGGAAATGTACTACACGGAAAAGTGTTGACACAACGACGTGCATGGAATCGATCCAGCTGTGACCAAGCAAAAAATTATAATCAAGGGGAGCGTTAAAGACTTCCACTTCAACTTTGACTGTCTTACTTTCTAGTGTAATGGGAAATGAAGGAAGAACACCGTAGGGCTTAAAACCAGAGCCATTGAAGGCTTTAAGAGTGTTTTGTGATTCATTCAAAGGAGGAGAGCCAATGGCTTTCCAACAAGCAAGATACATAACACAAGTCGAGGCACCCTCGTCGATAACAGTTCGACAAATGTTTTTTTCGGAGACAACCACTTGGACTTGAAATGCGAGTTGAGGGGGTAACCGTGGAATGTGATCTTCTAAGTCAAAGACTATTAAATTCATGTTTGTTGGGTCAATTCCACCTATAGATTTCAATAATGCCTTCCGTTGTGCAGGACAAGACTGAAGGACTTCAAGGGTTGACATCGCTGAAGGTGCCTGGGCCAGATCTTCAACAATGTTGTAGTCCTGGGCCACATGAGCATGAGGATTGAAAGCCGAGTTTCGTACGACATCCTTAGGGGGGGGTCGCAAAACTGTGTTGAGGCTCGGTCGTTCGAGATGAAGAGGACTGTTGGTAGGTGGAGTTGCTGGAGAGGGTTGTACCAAAGCAGGAGGTAAATCATCAACCTTCTCCTTAGATGGAGAATAATCTTTGGCTCGAGTCGTGAGTGCAATGTTGTTCTGCTTAGAATCACCAGTACACATCAAAACATATGATGTCGTAGAAGAGGAGGGTTGGTCGTGAATGACCGACTGAGCCTGTTGTTGAGACGGGAAGGGTTGAGACAAGATAGCTGGTGCAGGTGGTTTTGGGGCTCCTTGAAGGAACTTAGTGACCTCAACACGTCGTGGACAATCCTTCGTGTAATGATCATCACCACAGATAAGGCAAGGGTATCATGGTTTGTGCTTATCCCGATCTTCAACTGGAGTGGTTTTAGTTTGCTCTGCTTGATTATTATTTTTTCCCTCCTTATTCTTACCTCTCCCCTTTTTAGATTTGTTTTTACTGGATGGGGTAGATTGGACAAAATTTACCTCAGAAGTTTTGCCGGTGGGAGTGGCAGGAGACGGAGCATTTTGAACATTAGAAGAAGCAGATTTAGGGGTTGTGCTTGAAACATAATGTGATTAGGCTTTGGCAGTACCAATCATGTCGTCAGCTGCATGTGAGGTAGCTGGAGTAGTTGAAGTGCTGGAAGTATTAGGGCGAGGTAATTCAGGTAGTAAATTGTAAAGTGTTCCCGTTTGTGAATAAACGAGATCAAGATATTGAGCATGACTTATAGCTTGTTCTTCAGTGACAACGCCACCCATGGCAATGTCCTTACCAATTTTGTTCAAAAAGGATTTTGTAAACCATTGTGCTAGTAACTGATCGGGGAGTTCAAGTTTACTGAGACGTCGTCTCCTTCGCCACTCATGGATGTGATCAGATATATGAGTTCCTTTAGTCTGTTTGAAGGAAGTCAAAATCTCAGTCCCGGTATCATAACGGATCGGTAATTGGTAATGTGTAAGGAAAGCCATAGCTAGGGTGTTGAAATCAGAGAAGAAACCTCGTGGTAATTCGATATACCACTTCACAGTAGAACCAGTAAGGGTTCATTGAAAAAGATGTAGATGAATAGAGTCATCCATCAACGAGTTGGATGAACACCATAGGTGAAAAGTCATAACGTGATTTTTCGGGTCCTCTCCCACTTTGCCGTCAAATTTAGGAATGTTTGATGGAAGCTTGGATAGAATAATAGGCCATTGGGGAGAGTGACGAATAGGATCATTTAAAATCCTAGAAAAATCTGGTAAATCCAAAGTAGCAAGAAAAGGTAACTGTTGATTCACCTGTGGGCACTGGTGGCTTTGGGGTGGAAGCCCTGTCGACAAACCAGTAGGACCGTAAGAAGTCTGCACATAATGGGAAGACCCAGACAGATTTGGTGGTGGTTGGAGAGGATAGTAGCTCCAGGGATTGTAACCCTGAGTGGGGACATGAGTTTGAGAATTCGTACCCCAAATAGGATTGGGTATACCTGGATATGGTTGTTCTATAGTAGGGACAGGAAACTGCTACCCCCCAGTTGTTTGAGGAGGATTTTTTATCATCTAATTCCAATATTGGGCCAAAGAGGGAGGTATATTTTGTCCAAAAGGTGGAGTTGGTCCCCCTATCATTAGCGGAGCTCCAACTGGAAGTTGTGTCCCAATCGAAGGTTGTGTAGTAATTGGAATGTGTCCAGTAAGAGGAATTTGAATCGTACCACCTTGTCCACCAATGGGAATCTGCAAGTTTGGTGTAATAGACGGGATAGTACCACTAGGAGTAGGATTCCCAGAAGGAAATTGAGGGAGTGTCGAAATAAAACCAGGAATAGGGTGCCCAGGAAAAGAAGGACCACCTGGAGAGTCAGATGGGGTTTGCGGAGGTGTTGGAACAGAAGCATTCAACACACGATATCTGGGTGGTAGTGTTGGAGTGACATTGGGCATTCGCTGTGTGTTTATAGGAGCAAGACCAGCTGCAGTGAACCCAGTTGGAACACTCGTAGTAGCTGCAAGATGGGCCATTTCGACAGGGACAATAAAGTGATAAGCAGTAGTCAACGGTACTGTCTCTAGGTTAGAGATTTCGGAAATCACAGGTGGATTAATCTCAGAAATCACAGGGGAACCTGGACCAAAAAGGTCTCATCGGAAAACACCTGTAGACCAAAAAGGATCTTGGCCTTCTATGCCGGGAAAAGGCCCAACGGGTGATCCAGAAGATGTAACAACTAATTCTCTGGAAGAATTTAGTCGCATAAATGGTCGCTCAGAATGAGGGTGAAGTCGAAAATCCTCTCGAGTATTGGTAATTCGGAAAGGTTCTAGAGAGTCAGTGCTTTCCATGTGTGGGGTGGTGACGACGGGGACTTCACTCTGCCGAGGAGAACCCTTAGGTGTATCTGTAGGCAAGGGTTGAGAACCGTCCAAATGCTTTGGAGATAAACCCTGCATTCTACGTGAACGACATGGGGGAGCTATTGTAAACGAGTGACAAACTTCGCGAAGAAAATCCTATGGTCAATTTCGAGAAACAAACAAAACGCGCTAGTGAACAAAAGCTAGGAAGCAACACCAAACAAACATGACCTTCTAATTTCAAAGCCACTAGTTGGTGATGAAATCCAACGTCGCAACAACAATACGAGAAGGGGCTGGGCTAGGGTGGAAAAGTTACGCTGACGACCTGCTTAACGGACTTACACCCTGGTGCAAGCTCCCACACATAATCGTGGGTATACCCTCCAAGGAGACCAAGTGAGTTTGGTCAATGTCAATTTCAAGTACCGTGAAGACTTTTCCCTCCACAGTCACCTTGGGTAAGAACCTAGAAAGATAGGCCACTAAGGTCACCACCAACAACAATAAATCCTGGGGGAACAATCGACAGTCCGATCCACACTCAAGGGTAGGGTATCTAGCCCGCAATCAACTCAAAAGGCTTCCACTCATCATTGTGGGTATACCTCCGAGTGATCCCCGTAATATGTGCAATCTCGACACTGATATCAACAAAGCAGGGTGAGTAACTCTGCCAATATCAATGTGACCTTGTGTTTGACCCTTGTGTGAGAAGGGCTTCCCAGGACAAGATGTTGCAAATGGAATTTAACACTCCCTAACATAAGAGGCTATTGTGTGTTTTGTGCTTTTGGAGAGTGTATCTCTCTTCCTACTCCAAAGCGCTAGCCTAGCTAAATGTTGGTGTAAAAGAGCCCTAGAAAAGAGTTACTAGATAAATTTTATTATTACGCAGTGTTATTAAGAGCTGTTGTTTACTCAAAGGTAACGGAAATGAAACTTATGTTGTATGACTCTGACCCAACAATGCAAGGATGATAATGAAAAAGACAACTTTTCATTCAATGAAACCTATGTATGGGAGAGAGAGAAAGTTTTCCATATCAACCTTGAACTACAATGCAAAATTTCCTTTAAAATGCAAATGCAAACAATCACTTAGCAAATGACAACTCTCTATTGTGTCTTTTTCAAATACTTCAACAATCTCAATAATTTGATTTTCAATGTTGTCTAAAACGAAAAGATTTTTTTTTTTTTGAAAGAAAAACTTTTTGTTCACTTTTCAAAAAGGACCCTCACTGTGCCAATGAGAGTACAGAAAATCAAAAATCAAAGAATCAAGCAATAAAAAACACCCAATCCACTCTTTCAATGAAAACAAAAATAAAGAACAAACCAATGTAGTCTTTTCAAATGCAAAAGAAAATGAACTTTCAAACCAATAAGCAAATGAGAAAAACCAAGCACTCAACTTTCAACAAATCACTGGTTCTTAACTAATCAAACACACTCAAAGTCTGAAGTCAGAAAGAATGGTTTTGCCAAGAAAAGTCAAGAAACGAAAGTCAAGACACAAATGACAAGAAAAGCCTTGGAACCCTAAGACTGTTCATGCACGCAAAAAAAGACAAGAAATATATCAATCAGTGGTCCAAGAAACTCATAAGAGGCAATCAAACTGATCTGGGCAGTTGGAAACACCAAAACTCAAATCCAAATTTTTGACAAAATGAGTTCGCAGGCAGACAACATTACACACTGCGAGAATCATTGATTCTCGCAGGTGACCCTTGAGCAGGGTGCGAGAACCTCGCACTGAAACCTAAAGGCAGAGTGCGAACTATACCTATTCTCACAGGCTGCAATGAAGTACAGTGCAAGAATGCCTGAACATAGTCAAAATTTTGAAAAATGAAGCAAAATTTAAAAAGGCCTCTAGACCCAGAGGGTCTATCAGGATATCCTGAAGACTCAGAGATTGATAAGACAGGAGAAAAGTGAAACCATAGCAAATGGCCACAAAAAAATATCACAAGCCACAAAGAAAATGGGAAAGATCCCCAGCGGAGTCACCAATTTTGTTATAGGATAAATCCGTAGGTGCAGAGACTAACCGATCTCCATAGATCCACCTGGATCTAGAACAAAGAAAGACAAAACATGACTCTTTCCCTAGATTTTGACCATTGAATTAAATAGGAGGCAAGAACTAATAACATACCTTATTATCGCTTCCTATGGCCTTTGTTTCTCCCGCTTCACTCCAGTGCTCTTGTGCAGTCAAGACCAAGACAACACAAACCAACCAAAGTGAAGAAAGCACAATCTATTCAACAGTCAATCTATGTATATGATCAATGAATTATACAATAAAGTGGAAATAACTTTATGGGAAAGGGACATATTACTGTATCATATTAATGGAAAGTAAAGATTACAATCTGAGTGTTGATGTCGCAAGATTCCTTTCGATGGCCCTTGGCTCCGACACACACACTTGCTCTCTTGCATGAAGAAGATTAACCCCTTTTGATAAACTTGTTGGAGTCTCCAAGCTACTGTAGCTTCAGTCCTTCACACAATTCTTTCACTAATTCTCCAATGAATCCTGCTTAACCTTGCTTAACCTTTTCCATGAGAATTCCCTCAATATATAGGAGAGAATGAATTAGTTACTTGGATAAGAATGATCCCAAAATATCAGGGAATCTAGTACTAGGATAACCATTTGAATTCCATCTCATCCTTCTAGAAGATTCCCTTCTAGAAGCATTGAGAATTCACCTTTTTCCTTGCTTTAGAAAGAGTTCGCACCCTAGCAGTTCAACACAGTGCGAACTTCTCACACCCTGGCTTAAGGAAGCCTGCGAGAATCATGCATTCTCGCAGGAAAATATACTAGAAACCTGCGAACAGTCTTCAAAAATGAGTTTTCTGGAAGAGATGAAAATAACTTTTTCTCAGGAGAAAGTTTTTATGAAGAGCCTGAGTACACCATCATCAATACGTCATCATGATGACTAAAATCATGGGTAACACCTCCAAGTTGTTTTTGTCATATACAAAGGTATCATAAGGGATCTTATTGGATTTAATAATCATGACCTTAGTCTTATCAGTATTAACAGTCATACCCATATTGGAGCAAAAATTCTTGAGGATTCTTAGTTGGTTTTCAAGATCATGGGGACTCCTTGCCATAAGAATGATATCATCGGCATAAAGAAGAAGATTGATGACTATACCAGTGAGTGTAGGGCCGACATAACCTGCTTTTTCCAAACATTCTTCTAATTTATCAATGTATATGACAAAAAGGGTAGGGGACAAGGGACAACCTTGTTTGACTCTGATATTGCAGTTAATCTCTTTTGACCAACCCTCAGTATTTTTAAACTTAGCAATAACATTCTCATACATCCTTATTGCAACAACCCTCAACTCAAGAG
>JZKD02S0389495.1:1057794-1100053 GCA_000966675.3 Picea glauca | reverse complement strand
ATGTTTTTCCATTTCTTGAATTCTATCCTTCATTGTTTGCAATTCACTCTTGAACCCTAAGAATCTATCCTCTATTTGAGTTTGAATGGTATCTTTGATTTTTTTATCAATCATTCCCTCTAGCTCTATTTTGAGTTTTACCTCTCTTTCTTCACTCCTTTTTTCTAATGTTTCTAACTCTATTTGGATTTTGGCATCTTTCTCTTCTCTTTTTTTTTCTACTGATTCCATATAATTGTAAAGGATCTCTAGGGTGATTTTGGGGGGCCTCCCCTTGTTAGGGTGAGTTTTTGGAATAGGTGGTGGAGTGCTCATATTGAAAAGAAGAGAAAAAAGATGTAACAATTATTATTATGGATTGACTTATCTCTCAAATCAACTTTTACTTCTGAAACATAAAAGAAATAAATAAATAAAATATATTTAAATCTCTTTACGTAAAATTAAAATTGAGTCAAAGTAAAAAGCGACTCACCTCATTTCAAATGTCCAAATTCTCAACCCTTTGAAGAAGCCGAAAAATAATTTATGAAGACGATAGAGAAGTCTAGAGAAACTACAGAGATTATTCTAGGTAAAAAAGGTAAAAACTATAGAGATTATTTGCGTTGAAAACCCTAGATATATAATCTTAGAAAGGAAAAAAAAAGAGAGAAATATTATTCTCGTTAAAAACCGCAGAGATATAATTTCAAAACCGCAAAGAAGTAGTATTCCCGTTCAAAACCGCACAAAACCGCAGAGAAACATTAATACATTACTCTAACATATTAAACTATTAATACATTAATAATATATTAAAACATTAAAATAATAATGTATTAATACATTAAAATTACATATTAATATATCGTATAAATATGATATACATGAATATATAGAAATCCTAAATGCATTATTAAAGTATTAATATACCATTAAAATAATACATTAATAAAGTAGTAATACATAATAAAGTATTAATAATGTAATGTATAAAATAAAGTATTAATTACATTAATAAATAATGTAGAAAGTATTAATTAATTGATATATTAATAATATAAAGTATTAACTACATTAATGAAAGTATTAATTAATTGATATATTAATAATGTAAGGTATTAATTAATTTATACATTAAAAAATCAATACATTAATATAACATATTAAACTATTAATACATTAATAATGTATTAAAACATTAAAGTAATGTAATGTATACATAACCTACCCCCTTTGGATTTGAACTTGTGATCTTTTAAGAGGAAACACATGTTCTTAACCATTAGGTCCACTCAGGCTGTATTAATAATTAAATAAAATACAGCCTAATATTAATGTAAAAATTAATACATTTATTAAAAATGGTTATGGTTGACTATGGTTCACTACGGTTAACAAGGACCACGGTTTCTTATAGTCATGACTATTAATGATATTATTACATTAATGTATACTATAATCTATTAATTTAATATACTAATACATTTTTAAAGTATTAATACATTATTACATAAATGTAAGGTATAAATTAGAGTACCAATGATGATTAATGTATAATAATAATAATAATAATAATCTATTTTTAAGGTCACGACCTAGCCACACCAAATTGGTGTATGCAAACCCCTTGTTTGTGGGACAAGGGACCCCCCTCCGCCCACACCAAATTGGTGTATGCAACCACCTTGTTTGTGGGACAAGGGACCCCCCTCCGCCCAGTGATTTGACTGGTAAAGTCTATGGAGGTATACATACCCTACCCCCCTTTGGATTTGAACTTGTAACGTATTAATCAATTGATACATTAATCATGTAATGTATAAATTAATTAAAACATTTATACAATATTAATTAATAGAGTGCTAAAGTATTAATACAATAATAAAATAATACATTATTAGAGTAATATTACAAAAAATGCATTTCATACATTAATAAAATATTAATGCATTAAAACATTAATAAAGTATTAATACAATGATAAATTTACCTTAATACATTAATATAGTAGTAATACATAAATACCTTAATGATGTTAGTAATACATTGTTAAAATATTAATACAATAATAATACATTATTTCATTAATATAATGTAAACATCAAAGTATTGATACATTAATTTATAATGTAGCATGTCAAAGTATTAATACATTATTAAAGTATTAATACATTAATTGATAATGATCATGGTTGACTATGGTTGACCATGACCATGATTAACTTTGGTAGACCTTGGTTGACTTTGGGAATGAAAAGTTGACTATGGTTGATTATGGTTGTCTTTCACCACAATTGACTATGGTTGAACATGACCATGGTTGACTATGGTTGATCAAGTTTTGTTATGGTTCACCATGCCCATGGCTAAACTTTGTTGACCATGTGGATTTGATTATGGTGGGCCATGTTGATTATGCTTAACCATAGTTTACTATGGCACTACTGCATTGCAATGCTAATCATGTTTTGTTCACCATATTGTGACATTAGGTTTTGTTTGTCACATTGTGACATTAGCTTTTGTTTGTCACATGACATCGCAAAGTTATGGTCATCAAATTACGATGAAGGTTTTTTCTTTTGTCACATCATGGTATTGGAATAGGTTTTTCATAGTCCAACAATGGGTTATCTTGGTCCCATTGTCATGTTGGGAAATGTTCGTCTCATTGAAATGTTGGTCTATGTTTGTGACATTGCCACATTCAGTTGTGTACATCACATTGTGACAATGGGTTGTGTTAGTCCCATTGCAACATTTGGAAATGTTTATCACAATACGACATCAGGATACATGAGTCACATTGGAATGCGAGAATATGTGTGTCACATAACAACAAGAGGGGTATGTTCGTCACATTGCGATGTACGTTTATGTTCATCACATTGCGATGTACGTTTATGTTCGTCACATTGCAACGAAATGACTATGTTCGTCACATTGCGAGGACAAGGCTATGTTTGTCACATTGCGATGTTACTATGTTTGGTAGATTGCAACGTTACTATGTTCAACACATTGCGACATTTAGAAATGTTTGACACATTACAACCTTGGGATATGTGCGTCACAATACAATGTGAGGTAATGTTTGTCACATTGGGATGACAGGGCGATGCAAGACACATTACAACGTTTGGAAATGACTGTCACAATGCTAATTCAGGATATGTGTCACATAGGAATGTGAGGATATGTTTGTGATATTGCGACAACATGGCTATGTTCATCACATTGCGACGTTGATATTTTTGGTAAATTGCAGAGTTACTATGTTCAACACATTGCAATGTTTAGAAATGTTTGTCACATTGCAACGTCAAGATATATGTATTACATTGCAACATGACTAAATGTTTGTCACATTGTGAAGATAGGGCGATGTGTGATACATTGTGACCTCTGTTGATGTTCATTACATTGCGAAATTTCTATCCACATTACGATGACATGGCTATGTTCATCACATTGCGAAGTCTGCAAATGTTTGTCACAATTCAACGTTAGGATATGTGCATCACATTGAAACACGAGGATGTGTTTGTCACATTGCGATGAAAGGGATATGTTCATCACGTGGCGATGTTCGTTTATGTTCATCACATTGCAACACTGGGGCTATGTTCATCACATTGTGACATTACGATGTTTGGTAGATTGCAATGTTACTATGTTCGACACATTGTGACGTTTAAATTTTTTTGTCACATTGCGACGTCGAGATATGTACATCACATTGCAACATGAGGAAATGTTGATGTTCGTGACATTGTGACGTTATTGTTACTATCCACATTATGATGACACAACTATGTTCATCACATTGTGACGTCAATTTATGTTTGTAACATTGCGACGCTACTATTTTCAACAGTTTGTAACATTACTATGTTCGTAAGAGTGCAACCTTACTAAGTTCGACACATTGCAACATTACTATGTTCATCATGTTCTAACGTCCAGTTTTGTTCATGAGATTGCAACGTTGGGGAATGTTCATCGCATGAGAAGGTTGGTTTGTGTTCGATATGTAAAATAATGAATTTATGACAAAGTTTATATATATATATATATATATATATATATATATGAACTTTGAATTAATGTGATATATTACATAGAAGGCAATTTATATTATATAGAAGGAAATTTAGAATCATATTTTTTTTAAGGACATTGATAAAATATGATCTTGAATTGTAAAATCTAATCCTTACAAATAAACATATATAAAATTAGAATATACATTTATGCATTTAAATTATTAGTGTTGCAAATTAGAATATCCATTTTTTTTATACTAAAATTTGTCATAAATATATGAAAAATATTTATATCATTTGACAAATTTAAAATATTTTAATTTCAATCAAATTATAAAATGTTCTTTTCTTTTCTTGATATAATATTATTATACATTTGGTGTAATATATAAAATATTGTCTTTTTCTTTATACAATATATTGTTATTAGATTGAACACCTTTTAAAATAAAAATAAAAATAATACAATTATTTAATATTGTTAATTTTTTAATTAATTATTTAATTTATTTAATAATATTATTATTGTTTCAATTTGTTCAACTATTTATATTTAATGTGTTGGTATTTTTGAAATTATTTTAAATAATTTAATTTCAATTAAAAATATATATATATATTGTATGGTAATATTTTTATTATTATTTTAAAAAATTGATTTAAATATAAATGAACAAATTAAACAAAATAATCATTTCTAAAAGGTGAAAAAACATAAATATACATAATTCTAATAATTATATTTATAAAAACACATAATTATAGAGTTTTTGTTATGAAAAATTAAAGTTTATCAATAATAAAAACATATTTTTTCTTATCATAACAAAACAATATTTTTTTTAATAACAAACCTTATTTTTTCTTATCATAACAAACATTACTTCTTTTTATCATAAAAACAAACTTTAACCCCTAAAGTTTTCTCATAGAACAAATCCTAATTTTTGAACACAACTCAAATATCCACAACACCCTAACTCAAATATTTATCTTCAACAACAATAGTATGAATGTCCAATTAACTATAGCTAACCATCAAATATTTATCCTCAACAACAATAGTATGAATGTCCAATTAACTATAGCTAACCACCATATGCATGTATTACTAATGGAGTTCTACATTAGTAATCTTAACCTAATTAAATCAATTTAATTGAAGAAATACAATTTTCTTTATAATATACGTGGGAAGGGTTTTCCTGCATGTGATAACATTGCATTGTAAAAATGTTGTATTGTTCTTTCTTAAAAAAACATTATTTTTGGATCCTCAAGTAAGAACTACTTACAAATCTTTTCTAATTGTGTTTTTTTTCTAATCATCTCTTTATATTAGGATTGATTTTTTAATTGTGTTTTTCTTTTAATATCATTTCTGTATATCAGAATTGAGGTTCTCTTTTACTTTGTTTGGATTATATAAATAAAAATAAATAGTTGTATAAATAAATAGTGAGATTCATTTTTCTAATTGTGTTCTTTTTTAATCATCTCTTTATGTTAGGATTCACTGGGATTCCGTTCTCACCATTGTGAGGTTCAATGTATAAAAATAAAGGGTAAAAATTCGATGTAAAAGTGAAGAATAAGATGGAGTATAGTACAATATTTTTTATGAACTTTGTCATGACTATATAATGTAATATATGATTTGACATGAAATAAAGCTCTTTCTTTAAAAAATTAACAATGCTATCAAACATTTACAAAATAGAAATAAAACAAAGAAAATGTGCAAACGTATATACTAAGAAGTCATCCACGACGAAGCAACGCGAGCAACTTATTGTTTAAATTTTTTAATTTAAACATATATAAAATAAACTAAACTACAACTGCAACTAAAGTATGCAAAGTAAAAACTAAAATTTGATCAAACTCAAACTAAACAATAAAAACCAGTATGCAAAGTAAAACGACGAGAAAGAAACAAAAACAAAACTTTGCATGTCGCTTCACAGATTCACCATTCATTACGATCCAACTATTTTCCTTTTTCTCTGGTCTACAATTTTTTAGTCAACAATCGGATTGCGTGGGTATTCTTCTAGATTCTGCTTTTATTTGTTGTCATCATTAAAACCCTGATCCATTGATTGAAACACCGCATTTTCAAACTGGTTGCTCGTGGAACCTTACCAACGATTTCCACCGTAATTGTGAGTTTCTGTCACATGGTTACATTTCGTGTATTGGTGGAAAGTTAAAAACCCATGGTTACCTTTCGTGTATTGGTGGAAAGTTAAAAACCCTAGTTGTGATGTTATTTACTGCATTCTAGTATCATTCCTCGTGATCAGTAGCTATTTACTGGCGTGATGCTATTTACTGGTGTGTTATTTACTTGCATGCTTCTATTTACTTCGTTTTTGTATCATTCCTCACGATCGATAACTATTTACTTCGTTCTAGTATCATTCCTCGCGATCGATAGCTATTACTGACATGCTGCTTGTGCTTCTGTCTTTGACTTTGCTGCTTGCTTCGATGCTTTTGGTTCACAGGTATCTGGTTCAATAGAAACTGCGTCCGACTCTCCGTAATCGTTCAAGACTGCGCCCCTCCTGGACATGCACCATACTTCTTTTGCAGATTATAATGCAGGTGAAGAGATCCATGCTCTACGTTCATACATAAAATGAAACGCTGCGCCCCTCCTGGACACGCACCAGACTTCTTTTGCAGATTATAATGCAGGTGAATAGATCCACGCTCCACGCTTATGTACGTTCATACATAAAATGAAACGCTGCGCCCCTCTGGACACGCACCAGACTTCTTTTGCAGATTATAATGCAGGTGAATAGATCCACGCTCCACGCTTATGTAGAAAATGAAACGCTCCATGCTCAGGCAGAAAATGAAATGCTAATCCAAGCAGAAAATGAAATGCTAATCCAATATGATCGGTGGGTCGGCCATCGAATATGAAATACATGGACAACAACGTGGCGTGCCTATGTGATACCTGTAATCCCTAAAAATGAAGTTGAAGTAGTGCCAGTTAATAATCCAAACATGGTAATCCCAAAGGTTAATCATTTAAATGTGGCAATCATATGATGCTACAATAATTTCTTAATATGATTAGGTAAATGTTAGAAAGTAAACAGGTTAACGGATGCATTAAAAAATACAAGGAAGTTATGATTGATTCAGGAGGACGACTAAAAATATTCCAGCATCTTCAATTGTTAGCCATCAAATTGGAATTTTAGATTAAAAGGTCATTAATTGTACTCATTGCCAATAGGTAATTTAAGTTTAAGATAAATTATATGAGATATATTCTTACCTAATGTAATTATTTTTCAAAAAATTATAAGACCAAAAATAATAATAAGTTTGATATTTTTAGTTCTACTATGTTTAAATATAAATATAAATTTATAAAATATTTTGTCAATTTTTTTTACATTATTGGTTTTTAGGAGATAAAACATTATTGGTTTTCTCTATGATGTCAAAAGTCCATGAGAATGAACATTATTGGTCATCTCAACATGTGACAATTATGGACCTATTAGTCCAACAAAGATAGAGGATATATATCTTGGAAGCAAAGTGTAGGATGTTAAGGAATTTGTCATTCAATCTTCTTAAAGATTCCTTCTCTTCAACGTTAAACAACCACATGTCTATTAATTATGTCCAAGTAGAATTTAAAGAAGAGGAAATTGTTCACCAACTAAAATAAGCCATGGATATTGAGCAATGGATTTCTCTCACATATGATGTTGGTAAGGAAGAGGCAATAGGTGAATATGTATTTCATTAGTTTTTATGTTTTTCAAAGTTATTTGATTACTAGGAGTTTTTGTTAAACATGTTACCTACACGGAAACATTGGAAGCAATAATTATACTCTGTAGTAAACTCTCTTATGCAGTCTTCAAGAGCTGTCTATTTTGTGAAAGAATATTTAAAGAAACCCTTTTTGTAAGATTGTTGTTCATTTGACCACTGTTAGATTTTATTGCACCTAAGGTCTGGTCTATTGTTTACACAATTATA
Organism: Picea glauca; assembly: GCA_000966675.3. Lineage (NCBI taxonomy): Eukaryota > Viridiplantae > Streptophyta > Pinopsida > Pinales > Pinaceae > Picea > Picea glauca. The sequence continues at coordinate 1,092,002 of JZKD02S0389495.1, read as the reverse complement.
CACAAATTTACCCAATCTGAACTGTAAACATAAAAAAACTGGGATGCCTAACTACTTTAACACAACAAAACATAAAACTTGCAATTAGGTCATGCATAGGTACACTAAGGAGATTATGTCTCAAGGCCCTCAGGTTACAGATATGGAGTGTTGAGAGACTACACGACCAAAATTATTCTTTTGCACTGATGGAGACCCTTCTCACCACCACAGAGGTTGCAGATTTTCAGATGGCATCCACTACATCAGCTGGCTTCCAGAAGGAAGTGGGCCTTGCTCCATGAGGTAAAAGTCAGTATTATGGTGAGCATCATTTCAATATTTAAGGAATTTAAGTATGTTGCATCTTAGATTGCTCTAGATTTCATGATATATGCTTAGACATTATGCCTTTTTCCATGCTTCACCTTGGTGGTTGACATTGTGCCCTAGTAAGTGGTATCCCTTGGGGATGGGTTTGCTACTAGAAACTCCATTGAAGAGTGATGCAGGAGCATAGTAAGAAAGCTAGCAAAGCAAGCACAAAGCAGAGGACAACTAGATATGCACCAGCACACATTTTGAGAACATTGTGAATTTAAAGGAAGGAACATTAATGTAATATCTCAGAGGATGTATTTGCATTTATGTTTTGGAGATTGTAAAATAGATCTTGAGCATTGCTCTCATCTATCGGATATGGAGGCATTTAATTGTAATGAATGTAAAGTAGTTGTAGCTTTTAATTCGATTAGATAGTTAGAGCTGTAGGAGGGAAAACTCTAGAAATCTCCCTCGTATGTATTGTATCAGGGGAATAATTCTTATGGTAAGTGTAAGCAAGAGTTATAGAGAAAGAGAGAATAGAGAAGAACAAAGGTTGTAGAATTGTATAAGAATATAGCGGTTGCTATAGAACCCATGTACAGATGCACTTGGATTAATCTAAGAAGCTTTGATCCAATTTCATGGTGTTGTGATGAATATTGTTTGCATCTATTGAATGGTATGTTTACAATTTGCTTATATTCTCTGTCATGCATTTGTTTCAATGCTATGTGTGTGTATGCTCATGATTTCATGTTGAATGTATGAAGTCTATGAGAGAGGAAGTATGAGTTTCAATTGTTTCTCGTCCTGAGAATTCCTGCAAAGAGTGCAGTGAAAGTCCACAAGGAGTGCGTTGACAAGGGTATGAGTTTCATGTCATAAAATCTCAGGAGAGATATTGTTATTCTCATACCAGCAGAAGTGTAGGTATAGCACAGAGCCATGCAAGGTGTGTGTAGGCCGGTTGAAGTCTTAGACTTTTCCAATCAAAGGGAAAGGTTGAAGAGCTGTTGTTGCAAGGAAGTGCACAGAGTTGGAGGGTTAAACAACCACAAGTTATTGTGAATACCGCAAGGAGTGAGTGCAAGAACCCTTTTGAAGCCTTGAGTTTTCCATAGAACAAAGCTAAGGGAAGATAGATATTTGGAAGAAGCTCGAAAGAAGGAAGGAAGAGGTTTGAAATCACATCGTAGAAACCAAGTTCAGGAGAAAAGACGCCAAGTATCTAGGAAGGAGTCTTTGAGAAGTCTGAATGGACGGTTGAAATTCTCAGAGGGAGAATCACCGAAGTTCTGTGGACCGTTGGATCTTGTAGATTAGCAGAAGGGTTACGGGGGAGAGCCCTCACACAGTCATAAGCTCAGGAGGAGTAGTGGCCATTGGATTTGGATCAACGAGAGTCGATGATCTCGTGTTTGAATTTCATCGTTTCATAATTTGGGGGTTTGGAGAAAGTTGTGACTTGGAGTTGAGGGTCACGAACTCCCGATTCGCGAAGTCCCATTAGAAGCAGGACCATCAGATCGTGGGAAGCTCAAAGTTGTTGATCTGTGGTAAGGAGTTATCGTGATTTCAGCTATCTGGCGAGGGGAGTTGTTGCATTGCAAATCAACGATACGCAAAATCCTGAGGTGCCGAAATATTTGGGCCCCAAGTCATGGTTGAAAGTCATATCAAGAGAAGTCAAGGGAGGAATTGAAGAAACGTTAGCCATTTTCGAGATTTCAGGGATAGAAGGAGCCAGAGGAAACTCACATCAGAGTTTCGCGAAGTTGCAAAAACCAAAATACCTTTTCGGACAAAGGTTGTGGTCACATTAGCTAGGCATGTGGGTAGGAGTTGACACTTAGTGCTTGTTCGCACAGGCGTAACTCCTAAGAAGGACCTATGGAAACACTTGTGTGTTGAAGATTCCTGTGGGAAATCAAGGAGTCAATTAGACTCAAAGGGAAGACAAAGAACAATCATTAGACTGGGAGGTCAAGCAGAACATGCTGAGGTAGGGGGTGCTGCGTCAGGTGGTATCAGAGCTTACAGTCATTATTTTCTGTAAGCAAGGGAGAACATAAGGCAAGTTGTGATTCAAGTTCTGCATGGTACATATTTGAACAAATGCCACCCAGGAGACGTCAATATAGACCAATGCCCGATTCAACTGTGGAAAGGGAAATGAGAGAAATTCGTGCTCGATTAGATGCCATGGAGACAACACAAAGATGGACAGTTGATGCTGGGGACGTCAGTGAAGCTGAAAGCGAGAATGAGGATGGAGCTGAAGAATAAGTTGTAGCCGAAGATGCTGTAGAAGAATGTCTATTCAGAGCTGTTGCAAGAATAGGTTCCAGAGTAAAGATGGATATCGTGATGTATGAAGGCAACTTAGACTTTGAGGAGATGTTAGATTGGTTTAGAGCTCTGGATAAATACTTTGACTATGAGGATGTTGAGGAAGACAAGAAAGTTAAACATGTTATCACAAGACTTAAAGGGCATGCAACACTGTGGTGGGATGAACTGCAGGCTGACAGGCGTTGTAAGGGAAAGCAAAGAATCAAAAGCTGGGATAGAATGGTTGCGAAGATGAAAGCCAATTTTATACCCAGATATTACCAAATTAATCTATTTCGGAGAATGAAAAATTTGAGATAGAAAGGGATGAAAGTGAAGGAATACATTGAAGAGTTATACAGGATAAACATTAGAGATGGTCATCGTGAGAGTGATGATGAAAAGGTCACTAGATACATGAATGGTATGAGATATGACATTCAAGATGAGATGAGCATGATGACAATCAAAAATGTAGAAGATTCTTATCAAATGGATTTAAAGGCTGAAGAGAAATTGGCCCGAAAGCCAGGTCAAAGGGGCATAGGTAGAAGTTAGAGTAGAGGCAAAGAAATTGCCCAAGATAGAGTACAAAAGCCCAAAGATGAAGAAAATAAACTTCATACTCACCTTGAAAGAGGAGGAAGTTCACAGGGAAGACAATATGATGATAAGAACATTTTTTTGCGAGCAAGAGGAAGAGGAAGAGGCATAGGAGGTGAAATAAAGTGTTTTGTCTGTGGAAATATCAGACACAAATATTTTGAATGTCCCAATAGAAAAAGAGATGGAGGAGGTGAAGCTCACATTTCAGAGGCACAAAGGTGAAATGTTGAGGTAGAAGATGCAGAAGGTAGAAGATCCTTAATGATGAGGAAAATTCTCTTTAAGCCAGAGAAAGAGGTGGAGAATCCAGTCCAGAGAAACAATTTGTTCAGAACTGCTTGCAATACCAAGGATAAGGTATGCAAGGTAATAGTGGATAGTGGAAGTACAAATAACCTAGTATCCATGGAATGGTGGAAAATATGGAATAGGAGACAGTTTCACATCCAAGCCCGTACAAAGTCTCATGGTTTCAAAAAGGACATCAGGTAATGATCACTAAAGAATGTTTAGTTGAATTTAAGATAGGAGGTTACATAGATCAGATCTTATGTGATGTTATTCCCATGGATGTCTATCATATTTTGTTGGGGAGACTATGGAAATATGACAGAAATGTTGTTCATGACGGAAGAAAGAACACATACACCTTGGAGAAGAATGGTAGAATGCATATGTTGCTTCCAATTGAAGACAAGAAGGTGAAAGAAGAAGCGAGAGATTATATACTTCTCATGAGTGGGAAGGAAATTTTGGATGAAGTCAAGAAAGAATAAGACATGCAATATGAAATTGAAGATGGATCTTGATCAGATGCAGTTGAAGATGGATCCTGAGAAAGTAAAAGCAATCAGAGATTGGCCATCGCCAAGGAATATCTTTGAAGTCAGAAGATTCCATGGATTAGCCAGCTTTTACAGGAAGTTCATCAGAAATTTTAGTGGAATTAGTGCGCCAATGATGGACACAGTCAAGAAAAGACATAAATATTTTCATTGGATAGAGGAAGCAGAGAAAAGTTTCAAGTTGTTGAAGGAGAAGATAACTGGACAACTAGTTTTGGTTTTTCCAGACTTCAATAAAACATTCCAAGTTAGATGTGACACAAGTGGAGCAGTCTTAAGTCAAGAGTATCTAATAAAATGGAAGGGACACCCAATAGAGGATGCCAATTGGGAACGTGAAGCAAATATACAGAAACATGGACAGATGGTGCAGGAGATCATGAGTAGGATTTCATGAAATTTTCAGCCAGAGGAGTATGATGTAGGAGCATCGTAAACAAGCCAACAAAGCAAGCGCAAAGCGGAGGACAACTAGATATGCACCAACACACATTTTGAGAACATTTTGAATTTAAAGGAAGGAACATTAATGTAATATCTATGAGGATGTATTTGCATTTATGTTTTGGAGATTGTAAAATAGATCTTGAGCATTGCTCTCATCTGTTGGATATGGAGGCATTTAATTGTAATGAATGTAAAGTAGTTGTATCTTTTAATTAGATTAGATAGCTAGATCTGTAGGAGGGAAAAATCTAGAAATATCCCTCGTATGTATTGTATTGGGGGAATAATTCTCATGGTAAGTGTAAGCAAGAGCTGTAGAAAAAGAGAGCATAGAGAAGAACAGAGGTTGTAGAATTGTATAAGCATATAGTGGTTGCTATAGAACCCATGTACAGATGCACTTGGATTAATCTAAGAAGATTTGATCCAATGTCATGGTGTTGTGATGAATAATGTTTGCATCTATTGAATGGTATGTTTACAGTTTTCTTATATTCTCTGTCATGCATTTGTTTCAATTCTATGTGTGTGTGTGTATGCTCGTGATTTTATGTTGAACATATGAAGTCTGTGAGAGAGGAAGTATGAGTTCCAATTGTTTCTCGTCCTGAGAATTCCTATAAAGAGTGCAGTGAAAGTCTGGAAGGAGTGCATTGACAAGGGTATGAGTTTCATCTCAGAAAATATTAGGAGAGATACCGTTATTCTCATACCAGTAGAAGTGCAGGTATAACATAGAGCTGTGCAAGGTGTGCACAGGTCGGTTGAAGTCTTAGACTTTTCCAATCAAAGGGAAAGGTTGAAGAAATGTTGTTGCAAGGAAGTGCATGGAGTTGGAGGATTAAACAACCAAAATTTATTGTGAATACCACAAGGAGTGCGTGCAAGAACCCTTTTGAAGCCTTGAGTTTTCCATATAACAAAGCTCAGGGAAGATAGATATTTGGAAGAAACTCGAAAGAAGGAAGGAAGAGGTTTTACATCACCTCGCAAAAACCAAGTTCAAGAGAAAATATGCCAAGCATCTGGGAAGGAGTCTTTGAGAAGTCTGAACGGACGGTTGAAATTCTTAGAGGGAGAATAACCGAAGTTCTGTGGACCGTTGGATCTTGTAGATCAGTAGAAGGGTTAAGGGGGAGAGCCCTCACACAGTCATAAGCTCAGGAGGAGTAGTGGCCTTAGATTTGGATCAACGAGAGTCATTAATCTCATGTTTGAATTTCATCATTTCGGAATTCGAGGGTTTGTAGAAAGTTGTGACTTGGAGTCGAGGGTCGCGAACTCTCGATTTGCAAAGTCTCGATAGAATCAGGATCATCAGATCACAGGAAGCTCAAATCCGTTGATATGTGGTAAGGAGTTATTGCGATTTTGACTATCTGGCAAGGGGATTTGTTGTATTTCAAATCGCCGATACGCGAAATCCTGAGGTGCCGAAATATTTGGGCCCTAGGTCATGGTCGAAAGTCACATCAAGAGAAGTGAAGGGAGGAATTGAAGAACTGTTAGCCCTTTTCGGGGTTTTTGGGATAGAAGGAGCCAGAGGAAGCTCACATCAGAGTTTCGCAAAGTCATGAAACCCGAAATACCTTTTTAGACAAAGGATGTGGTCACATCAATTAGGCACGTGGGTAAGAGTTGACACTTAGTGCTTGTTCACACGGGCCTAAATCCTAAGAAGTACCTATGGAAACACTTGTGTGTTGAAGACTCCTGTGGGAAATCAAGGAGTCAATAAGACTCAAAGGGAAGACATAGAACGATCCTTAGACCGGGAGGTCAAGCAGAACCTGCTGAGGTAGGGGGGTGTTGCGTCAAAGAGAAATCATACCATTCCCTACCATTCTTACCACTTTCCATCACTATTTCCCCCCATTTCCTTATCTCTTGGGATTTTAGGTGTATTGACCCAAGAAGGGGTTGTCCCTCATTCTATGGGAAGAAGGGGTTGAAGGCCCAGAGGGATTGATGTTGGGTAAAATATAAAATCCTATGTATAAACCTTCCAGATGCTTCGCCCAGGGATCACCCAAGAAAACAATGAAATGCTTATCTTTGAAAAAAGGGGGACCCACAAAAAATATGATTAAGAATGCTTAAAAGGTTAGTTGGAGGATAAGAGCTCTCATCACGGGCCGACCTATCATGTCCATGAATATCTAGTGGTATGAAATTACCATCATCTGGTCACCAAGCCATGATGATGACTCTCAGTTGCATGGCTGAGAGAAAGAGGGTCTCATAAAGAGCCAACCTTATCATTTCCACTAGGTGTTTGTGGGTGACATTGTCATTATCTAGACACCATGCCAGGGAAGTGGCATTAAACTTTTCATTAAATTTTTGAAATAATGAAAGAATGACAAATAATGGGATTGGAAAAAGTTCATTGCGGACGAAGGTACAACACACCCTCTACAAAGGCACCCATGAATGAGACACTACGAACTCTTGTATGTCATGAGCCCTATGCCCATTGAGTCTTGACCCTAACCACTTCACCCACTTTACATGGCTTAGAGAGGGATCTCTTGGAAACTCTCCTTGACCTAGAGAAATTTCTACCCAATAGGACACCTCATCAACCCTCCCATATCCAATCTTGAAAAGTCACATAATGTATTTGAGCACTTAATTGTTTGAGATAGTGATCTTTGATGCACATGATTAGGTGGCTAATTTATTGATTGGATTCACTTATCATGATTCTATGACTTGATATTCTTGGAGGGTGTGCTTATTTGTCTTTGTAGGACCTAGTTGGTGGACATTTTTGGAAGAACAAACCTAGCTTGGGCTTCCATGGGGCTTGAAGCCCACGGGTGGATGCCAAGGGCCCGCATGTCGGATGAGAAAGATAAAACTTGGAAGGCCTAAAATATGACTTGGACAACATAACCTATCCCCCACATGCCAAAAAATTTTCTTAGGAGAGGAAAAACATCACTTCTGGAGGCATGACATCACCTAGGGGGTTAGGGTTTGGTGGTGAGGTGACATGCATTGACATAAGGATGTTTTTGAGGGGCTTGAGTCTTGATCATGAAGGAAGTTGTTGGGATGCTTGACATGTGGCTTTGGGAATACTTTCTACTCTTATCCATCACCAACGACCTCCTCCTAATGCCAAAACATCCCCTAAAGGGGTGACATCCATATGACTAGGGATTTCTCTTTGTGGAAAAGGGAAATTTAAATGAATTGTTTAATATTACTTTGTAAAAAGGGAAAGATTAGGGTTGTTGACCCCTATTCTTGTGGTTTACCCTTAATTATGTGGACAAACTATCTTAGTGACATTTTGTATAAATAAGAGGTTATAAGATCTCATTTTAACATAACTCTCCCTCTTGTGAGAAGTACTTGTTGTGAAATTTTTGCTACACTTGGAGTATTTTGCCTCTTGTGCTATGGAATAATGTTTTTTGGTTATGGTTTGATGGTGATGATGGTGCACTATCTCTAGAAGGCCATTCTCTTTCTTTTGTGGAGGTTTACTTTGGCATGTAAAAGATTTTTCTTGAACGGTATGGTCTCTCTACTTTGTTATTATCATTTTTTATTCAAGTAAGATTGTTTTGGGCAAGGATAGAGAGGGAGTATAAGGATATACAACCCTATCCTAGTTTTCACCACTTTATCAACCCTTTTTGCAAGGGTTTAGTTGAATAAGTAAGAGGATTTACACCCCTCATCTTCAAACCCTACCTAGGTTACTTTCCTTGGGAAGTAAGAGGATTTACACCCCCAAGGATTTAGTAACCCTAGCTCTTTATTTTTGACCCCATTATCCCATAACTAAAGGCACTAGTCTTGCATCGGAGAAACAAAATATTGCATTGGGAAACATATTTTTTTATCATTTTTACTTCTTGCAACTTGGATTGTCTTCCTTGTGCCTTGGGCACCTCATAGCCACTAGGGTGTCCCCATCAAAGGGGTACTTCTTTCTGTTGTTATAAAATTGCATCTTCAGCCATTAGGGTTGCAGAAACCCTAACTCATTTGCTTGAATAACTCTCTTATCAACCATTGGAATTTGCCCAAAGTTTGCACACTTGCTCTTCTTGGTCTAGCACACTTTTTGGCAATGTTTGGAGGATTTTCAGTGGCTAATTTTCTTTCTATAATACATTGAATATTACAGACATAAGGATGATATAATTTACTACAGAAAAGTGTTTACAACAACCTTGTCTTTCATGCTAGAATCTTGGATTTTCATCTTGAGTTTTTCTAGTCTTTCTCTTGTATCTTCTACTTAATATATATCATTTATTTTGCAGCTTTTGATGCCATTTTATTGTTGATATACATTGTTACTAACAACTTCTATTAGGGACAACAATCTTAACTTTATTTTCCAAGTGATTATACTACAATATATGCTTGTTTTTCTTGTGTCTCGGGCAGGTATTTCACCATTTTCAGGTTACTCAACATACTTGGAAACCCTTGGACCTTCAAAAGACTTCATTCCAATACCTTCATACAATTTAGATTTTACCTCTAGGGACTTCATCTCCATATTCATCTCATTCCCCCCTTGAGGTGACTACCTCGCCTCTAAAGTGACGGGGACACCTGCCTAAGGTGATAGTGGGTAGGTGACCTCTTAGCTATCGCGATTTAGAGGTTGGGTCGGGATTTTACCAACCTACAACTTGTGCGATAACAAGGATAATGACCCACTTTTACACAAAATAAGAATATCAAAACCACTTACAAAATGTGCCCAAATTTGTTGTACTAAGGTTGAGGGTTAGGGTATCCCTTGCCCCCTCAAACCCCCCTCTTCCTCTGCAAATAATTGAACTATTCTGGTTGAGTTCTTCCAACCCTTGAACTTTCCTTGTTAGAGGCTCCTAGACTGCAATTGAGTCCTTCCAACACCCGGCCTACCCTTCTCCTTTTTTAGCTTTACCTCTGATCACATGGGTGAATATAGGGTGAGGGTCTCATCCCTCCCATCTCCCCTCATCCCTCATTTCCTTGTACAAATGCTTATACTGCCTAAACACAACTCTTATCACATGTTTTATAAAACCTACTACAAGTTGCCATATACTATCCTTATGTCTTCTCTAAAGACTATTATACATGGTGGCTACAACAACCCTCTTCTTTGCCTATTCCAAGACTGTAATATCCCTCAGTTAGCCCTAAAAAATGTGTTGTTTTATTGTTGTAACAACCCACAAAAATTATTATTATGATGGATGTTATGACCCACAAATCAACCCTCAAAGATCACCCTGTTGCTACTATTGCAGGTCTGTTGTCACTGAGTTTGTCATAGCCCTTATTGGTTGTCCAAGACTGTTGTTACCTTCTTGTAATGGTTCCTCATTCACCTATAACTCAATGGCTACCTCATAAATGTAGGATGCGTCACTTAGACCCATGCTAGTGTCCTCCTCTTGTTGGGCCGAGCCTCCTTACTACCTGTGGCTAGGATTCCATGGAAGGCTGATCATTTCCTAGGCTACGACCTACCCTCCTATGCTAGGGAGAGACTTTAAGAGTCAACAAATACCCCTCTTCAAACATATTTTGTTGTCCTAGAGGCTTGCTTCTAGACTTCTAAGTGTTGGATTCACTTCTCAGCCTTCCTCACACAAGAACCTTCCCAAACAAAGAGACAAAACAACATACACTAAGGCCTTGTGACCTCTTCCATGGCTGGACTTGCGGATACCACACTTGGACTAATATTTAAAAGCTCTCCACACATAATGAGAATGGAACAATGACATCTCTCCTTTATATACAAGTCTAGGGGTCAAATTAGAAGCCCCTCCACAAGTCAACACCAATTTAGGATTTCTCTCTAGGTGTGAAGCCCCATCATAAACCCACAAAGGCCATCGTCAAGTCCATGAAGCCCCAAATTCATTCCAAGGGTGTTTTCACCCAAAAAAAAGTTTGATGTGGTTCCCACGATGATTACGCCATGCCTGGAACCTAAGCCATGTGAGAATACCTTCTTGAAGATACATAAATCAACACTCCCTCTTAGCAAGGGGGGTATTTTCACCACACTCCACAATCACCTGGAAGTATCCTTATCTCCCATAGTTGAAATACATATTATTCCCATACTAAAAGTAACTCTACCTCCCATGTTGGATCCGCTACCACAAATTCTCTCTAATCCACCTGATTGGATGCACCCTCTGTCACCGAAGCAAACCTGCTCTCTAATACTCCTGATTGGTTGCACCCTCAGTCACTGAAGAAAATCTATTGTCTGGCATGTTCCCCCCCTAAAAGACACCTTTCTCTTAGAATCCTCTTTCTTCTAAGCATCCTCTCTTTCCATATCAACCCATGACACCCTCTTGACAGTCTTGGAAGATGCCTCTCTCCCATCTAGACCTGAAGATTGGCTCCTTGATCTAGATTATTTTGAGCATGAAATCAACGGAGATATAATAAATAAATATACCGAGATATTGCAAGAGATCCAATAATGTAACATAGATATATCAAATATATATAACAAGAGGAACATATATATAGTAATACACAATTTCTATTAATGAGTGAAATGTACAGAACTGTAAAATTACAGAGTGAAATACTCGCTAGAATGGTGGTAGCTTATCTGTGAGAAGAAATGTGACAGCTACGCTCATTCAAAAGAATATGAGTGCAATGAGGATCGAAAGGCCTTTTTAACATAAATGGAAAAACCCTAAACATCCAAAAACCTATCCCCCAAAAGATGAAAAGACAAAAGGTTTGAGGCCCTAATATGGAGATGAAGCACCAAAAGTCATGTGGGAACCGATGGGGTAAGTAGGTACAACAACTTCCCAGGGTTGTAAATTTTGCATACAATCTCTTTTTTAGGTGCATGATAGCCCGTTGGAAAGGTCTATCATAGAAATACACACTATGATGTCAAACTGTGACTTCTTCTACAATGACTTTATCTACAATTTGACTATGGTGAACTCCAAAAATGTTGTCTAGGGCCTCAAAATGACCCTAGAAGTTTAGGACTCGAAAATCTAGGGAATAACTGTCAATGCTGAAAACTGCATGTGAGCCAATTGGAATAGGTGGGTGGCCACTGATATCCTTTTGGATCAATAATCCCCCCTCAAGAAGCAATGGTCTCCATTTCTTTGAGTTCTTGTGGGATATGGGAAAGCATTTGTTGAATCTGAACCTTGGTGAGTTGCTTGCCTTGCTGGAGACATTGCGTTGCTTGGCTTGTGGAAGGCTGTCGCAAACTTGATGTTGGAGGGGTTGGAATTTTTTAACTAGTATGATTGCATGAGATGACTATGTGCAGAACGAATCTTTGTGCTTTTCTTCAATTTTTCCGACCTGCTTCTATTGGATAGAGGGGGATTGAACTGAGTGTGTAGTGGTCATAATGTCCTTATGTTCACTTCCTACCTAAATTGCGAAGACGATAAAATTCGTCGTATGAGATAAAAAAAATTTGCACTGTTGTGTTGAACCAGTAGTCATAAGTATCTCTGGTATCCTATAGATATGATCCCCTAGAGTCATAATGACACTACGGGTTTGAGACTCATAAACAACATGGTGCTTCCACATATATGGCTGGCCCAAAATAACATCACAGACATCCAGTGGGGAAACATCACACTATACCTCATTCTTGAAGGGCTTGATGTCATAGGATAGGCAAAACTATTGGTTGACGCAGAGATCTTGTCCGTAGTGAAGCCACCAAATGTTGTATGGTTGCGGGTGTGGTGTTGTTGGAAATTCCAACTGTTTGATGACCTCTGCTGAGATGAGGTTCTTTTGGCTTCTGCTATCAACAATGAAATGAAACAGGATCCCATTCACCCACATTTGTGAATGGAAGAGGTGCTCCCCCTCTTCAGGATCTGCTGGTGCTTCTTTGGATTTTTGTGGTTGCGACAGTGGAAGTGGGGTTTGCATTGATGATCTGTCTCCTTCCATTATTTTCTGAATCAGATTCTGAATCTCAGTTTTGATCTTTTTCTTTGATCTCCACCACCAATGACTGTTTTGAGCGACATTCATTGGTCTTGTGCCAGGGGATTTTGTGGAAATTGCACAACTTTTCAGTGTCATTCTTTTTCTTTCCCTTACCCTTCTTTTTCTATGTATTGGATTGGTTTTTGAGAGGCTGTTTGTTAGGGTTGTATTTATCATACTTTGGTTGTTGTGGATTTATAGACCCGAACTCCTGTTTGTTCTGGTGCTTAAATTTCTGCTCAATTTTGATAGCATATCGATAAGCATATCCAAATGATGAGATGTCCATAAACTCCATTTTAGTTTGTATGTACATGTGTAGAGCTCCACAGTATTTCAAAAAAAAAAATCGCTCAGAATCTTTGACACCCAGCTTGGTGTGAAAGGCATGGAAGGTATTGGTGAACTCTGACACTACTTGGCCCCTCCCTTGATGTAGCATGGTCCATCTCTTGTATTGGTATTCATAGTTTCCAACAGGGTAATATTGTTCCGTGACAACATCTACAAAATATTTCCAAGTGGGTTTGGCCTCGAACATTCCAGACTCCTCTATGTAAATTTTCTCACAGTAAGTTTCCCACCAATTTTTGACATGGGGGAGATCCTTAAGGAGCGCGAAGGTGATGTTTTTCATGTCAGAGAAATTATGCATAGAGAAATAACCTTCCAACAGATTTAACCATTTTTCCAGAGCATCCGCATCTACATGACCTTCAAACACAGCAATATCAAAATTAAATTGTACCTTGAAAGGAGAGGTTCCTCCAAATTGGTTTCTTGATCAATACACATTTGTTGTTATTGGCAGGCATCGAAGGATTTGGGAAAAATTCTCCATCATTTCATCCCTCTATCGCATGAGAGCTTGCTCCAACAACAAATTAATAAAATCTTCTACTCCATCGTTTTTCTTTTCTTCCGCCATGGAGGGTTTCTTGGGTGTGCAAGAGAGATTGTCCTCAAGAGAGACAAACTTGAGGCCCAACTTTCTATACTCATACCTCATTGGGGACATGCACTAAAAAATGACCAAGAGCAGCGTGTTCTGATGCCACTAATTCAGATTATTTTGAGCACGAAATGAGAGTGGAGATATAATAAAGAAATATATTGAGATATTGCAAGAGATCCAATAATGAAACATAGATATATCATATATATATATATATACAATAATACACAATTTCTATTAATGAGTTAAATGTACAGAACTCTAAAATTACAAAGCGAAATACTCGCTAGAATGGTGGTAGCTTATCTCTGAGAAGAGATGTGATGACTACACTCATTCGTAAGAAGATGAGTACAATGAGGCTCGAAAGGCCTTTTTAACATAAATGGAAAAACCCTAAACATCCAAAAACCTATCCCTCGAAAGATGAAAATCCAAAAGGTTTGTGGCCCCGATGTGGAGATGAAGCGCCAAAAGTCATGTGGGCCCCGATGGGGTACGTTCGTACAACAACTTATTGGGGTTGTAACTTTTTCATACGATCTTCGTTTTAGGTGCACGATAGCCCGTTGGAAAGGTCTATCCGAGGATTACCCATTATGTTGTCAAAATATGACTTATTCTACAGTTTGACTATGGAAAGATCCAAAAACATTGTTTAGGGCCTCAAAACGACCCAAGAAGTTTAGGACTCAAAAATCTAGGAATTAACTGCCAATGTTGAAAATTGCATGTGATCCAGTTGGAATAGGTGGGTGGACACTGATATCCATCTGGATCACTCCCATTGAATGACTAATTCTCCCTCTGAGCCTCCCGAATTGCTATGAAGTTAGACTACCTACGAATCCACTGACTCCAAGCCACCGGAAGTCAGACTACAAGCCACCAGAAGTGCATCCACAAGGTTGGAAACCTGCCACACAACATAGTGATGTGATCTGGGCTCTCTGCCAATCCACCATAAGTCCCAACCTACAACGCCACTGAGCTACAATAGTCCACAACTCCTTGTCTAGATGGTATTCTCCACCTCTCAAACTAGATACCATTTAACTTGCTACTACCTGCAATAATCATTATAGCTCCTACTCATAGATAGATCCTCAAAACTGCTACATCTCCCTCTCATAGTTTTCACCTGTGTAAATATCTCAGATCCAATTTCCCTTCAAAAAACCACAACTCTGATTTTACTGCACCTTAGGTCTGATCTATTGTTTCCACATTTATACACAAATTTACCCAATTTGAACTGTAAACGTAAACAAGTTGAGATGCCTAACTACTTTAGCACAATGAAACATAAACTAGAAATTGGATCATGCACAAGTACACAAGTATTTAATTCCAAAATATCTTGTTCTTACATCTATAACAAAGGGCTCTTGTACTAGGTACAATGCCCCAATTTTACATAAAAGAAGAATACCAAAACCACTTACAAAATTGTGCCCAAATCTGTTGCACTGAGGTTGAGGTTTAGGGCATCCATTTCCCCCTTAAACCCTCCTCTTCCTCTAGAAATCCTTGCACAATTCTAGCTGAGTCCTTCCAACCCTTGAACTGTCCTTGGTAGAGCTTCCTAGGCTACAACTGATTCCTTCCATCCCAAAACCTGCCCCTCTCCTTCTCTAGCTTTAACCTTAATCACATGGGTGACTATAGGGTGAGGGCCCGAGCCCTCTCGACTCCCATCATCCCTCCTTTCCTTGTACCAACCCTTATACTGCCTCAACACAACCCTTATCATAGGTCAACTACAACCTACTACAAGATGTCATATACTGTCCTCGAGTCTGCTCCAAATACTACTATACATAGTGGCTACAATAGCCCTCTTATCTACCTATTCCAAGCCTCTAATAGCCCTCAGATAGCCCTCAATTTTTTTTTGTTGTACTGTTGTAACAACCCATATAACCTGTTGTTATGTTGGTTGTGACGACCCAAAAATCAACCCTTATAGATCACCCTACTTCTACTATTGCAGGTTTGTTGTCATTGAGTTTTCCACATCCCTTATTGGTTGTCCAAGACTATTGTTACCTTCCTGTAATAGCTCCTCATTCACTTAGAAATCAATGGATGCCTCAGAAATGTAGACCGACTCTCTTAGACCCCTGCTAGTTTCCTCCTCTTACTGGGTTGACCCATCTTACTGCCTGCAACTAGGCTTGTCTGGTAGGTCCATCCTTTCCTAGGCTATAACTTTCCCTCCTATGCTAGGGTGATCCTTCTTGAGTCAACAACTACCCCTCTTCAGTGCTTGTTTTCTTTTCTAGAGGCCTACTACTAGACTCCTAAGTCTTGGCTACACTTCCCATCCTTCCTCACACAAGAACCTGCTCAAACAAAGACACAAAACAACAGACACTAAGGCCTTATGACCTCTTCCATGGCTAGACCTACGGTTACCACACTTGGACTGAAATTTCCAAGCTCTCCACACACGATGATAATGTCACAATAACATCTCTCCTTTGTATACAAGTCTAGAGGTCAACTTAGAAGACCCTCCATGAGTCAACACCAATTTAGGATTTATCTGTGGGTGCGAAGCGCCACCACAAACCCATGAAGCCCATTGTCAAGCCTATGAAGCCCCAACTTCATTCCTTTCCCCCCAAATGGAAGTGTGATATGGTTCCCACAATGATTCGCACATGCCTAGCACCTAGGGCATGCGAGAATACCTGTTTGAAGCTGCACAAATAAGCACTCCCTTTTAGTGAGGGAGGTATTCTCACCACACTCCCTTTGTTACTATGGGTTATGGATCGCATAGGTTGGCCCTTCTTTCGATACATGTTTCCCTCTCTAACTCCAGGACCACTACTATGCCTAGGATAGATCATTTGGGCATCTAATAACACCTGTCCATCCTGGAACAACAATGCATAGCCCTTATCTTCAATCAATGAGGTTGAGAACACACTCCTAGCACCCATAACACATCTTCCACTCACAACACATCCCTTGACTCCATCTAGAACGACACTGTACCAGATCCCTATACTACAACATGCCTGGTCCTCATACCAAGCTCCATGTACATACCTAAGTAACACACTTTGAAGCTCTTGAAAAAATCATGTGCCAGTGACTCCCACTATAAAAGAACCATGCAATCCTTCAAGGCAAGCATCCTTCTTACCCAAATCACAATCATTCAATAAACTTCTTCCAAAGTCCACCATCCAAGTGACAAATCTCTCTATGTCTACACACATATTGCAATTGAATCTGTTTCCTCTCTCTAAACAGTCTCGCGTTGTGGATGGACACTTAGTCTAGTCCAATATAGATCTCCGCAACTAATCTATGCAAGTGTGCTCATCCTCCTAGGTCAAATACCTCATACACCGTCGCACCTTGATAATGTGAAACTCTCCGACGTGATGAGGACTCTATCTCATAAAACCGCCATCCACACGAAGCTATATTGTCCATGCCAAAGAAATCGAGCTGCACCCATCGCATTTCACTATGAAAATCCACCGGATGTCTATCCACAGGGTTGGAAAATTTCAACACAACATACTGCTGTGATCTGGGCTCTCCACCAATCCACTAGAACTCCCAACTTTCCACATCGTCAAGCTGCAATAGTCCACAAATCCTTGTTTGGACGGTCTACTCCATGTATTAAAACAAACACCATCTAACCTGCTGCTATTTGCATTAGTCATTGTAGGTCCCTCTCAAAGCTATCTCCTTAAAACTACTACAACTCCCTCTCAGAGCTGTCACCCATGTAAATATCTCAGATCCAACTGCCCTTCTCATAACCATATCTTTGATTCCATGTTAGATTTTATTTTACCTCAGGTCTGGTCTATTGTTATACACAATTATACACAAATTTACCCAGTTTGAACTATAAACATAAACACATTGATATTCCTAACTACTTTAGCGCAACAAAACATAAAACTAGCAATTAGATCATGCATAGGTACATAAGTATTTAATTCCAAAATATCTTGTTCTTACATCCAGAACAAAGGGCTTTGGTACTAGAGACAATGTCCCACTTTTACACAAAATAATTATACTGAAACCACTTACAAAACTACACCGAAATATATTGCACTAAGGTTGGGGATTAGGGCATCCCTTTCCCCCTCAAACCCTCCTCTTCCTCTACAAATCCTTACACAAGTCTGGTTGAGTCCTTCCATCCCTTGAATAGTCCTTGGTAGAGGTTCCTAGGCTACAAATAAGTCCTTCTATCCCTCAACCTGCCCCTCTCTTTTTCTAGATTTACCTCTAACCACATGAGTGACTATAGGGTGAGGGTCTGAGCCATCCCATTTCCCCTCATCCCTCCTTTCCTTGCACCAACCCTTATACTGCCTCAACACAATCCTTATCAAAGTTCTACTACAACCTACTACAAGCTACCATATACTGTCCTCAATTCTTCTCCAAAGACTTCTATACACGGTGGCTGCAACAATCCTCTTCTATGCCTATTCCAAGCCTGTAATAGCCCTCAAAAGTATGTTGTTGTACTGCTGTAAAAACTGACATAACTTGTTGTTATGTTGGATGTTATGGCCCACAAATAAACTCTCAAATATCACCCTGTTGCTACTATTGCAGGTTTGTTGTCACTGATTTTGTCTCAACCCTTATTGGCTATCCAAGACTATACTTACCTTCCTCTAAAATCTCCTCATTCACCCAAAAATTAGTGGCCGCCTCAGAAATGTAGGATGACTCACTTAGACCCCTGATAATGTCCTCCTCTTGCTATGCCAAGCCTCCTTACTCCCTGTAGTTAGGATTCTCTGGCAGGCTGAGTCTCTCCTAGGCTACGAATTTCCCTCCTATGCTAGGGAGAGATTTATAGAGTCAATGAATACCCCACTTCGACCCTCGTTTACTATCCTAGAGGCCTACTGCTATAATTATAAGTGTTGGTTGCACTTCTCAGCGTTCCTCACACAAGAACCTACCCAAACAAGGAGACAAAACAATAGACACTAAGGCTTTAGGACCTCTTCCATGGCTAGACTTGTGGTCACCACACTTGGATTAAAATTTCAAATCTCTCCACACATAATGAGAATGTCACAATGAAATCTCTCTTTTATATGCAAGTCTAGGGGTCAAGTCGAAAGCCCCTCCAGAAGTCAACACCAATTTAGTCTTTCTTTGTGTGTGTGAAGCCCCGTCACAAACCCACGAAGCCCATCGTCAAGCCCATGAAGCCCCAACTTCATTCCAAGGGAATTTCCAACCAAACGAAAGTGTGATGTGGTGCCCATGACCATTCCCACATGCCTTGAAGCTACACGAATCAACAACTACAACTCCCTTTTTAATATAATATTTTCTTTTTTCATTTTTAAAAATAAGATACCAGGAACCAATGAGGTTTTCATATGCTAAAGTCTGGAAAAACCCAACTATGCTCATAGTATTAAATATGGATAAAATGTATGGGGCAATAGGTGGGAATGTTTTATGATAATGTGAACAACAAAATGCATTTTTAATAAAATGCTTCACATTTCCATTAACATATCGAAAAAATGCACTTTATAAAAAAGAGGTCATGAGATGGCCACCACAAGATATAGTTGAAGGCACAAATTCTATACTATCAAAATCCGCCACATAGGACCACCAAAATCAACGTGTCATAAATCCTAAGGTAGAAAGCAATGAACACAAACAAACAAGCAACCCGGTGAGAATAAGTGCACTGGTCAAGACATTGTAGGAATTAAGCTCACATAGGATCACTATCTTTGTCCTTGGAAGGAAATCTCCATTTTCTAGTGGTAAGTTCAATATCAACGACTATGGGCTTCTATTACTTGTTTCCATGCTTAGGTTATTCTAGCTTATTTGTCTTGGAAATGGCCAATTTGGGAAATTGTTTTATCTAGGGGACATCTGGGGTTCTTATTTGGGGCCAATTTCTTCACCTCCCTTGATATTCTCTTACTAGGAGAGTTTGCAACGTACTCTAAAAGTAATTCATGGCCATCATTGCATTAAAGGATCATGTCAAAGAGGATCTTATTGATTTCAGAGCTTGTATTTAAAACTAATTTCAGGGATTATGTCATAAAAATTCCTAACAACTTCCTTCAAGTGTGAAAATTATTTTGGGTTTAGCGTTGCGAACTGGTGCTGTGAACCTGGTGCTACAGACAGGCGTTGTGAATTGGCACTATGAACTAGCTGAAGGGGAGTGTTGGAGGTTAGATGGCTTGTAGGAACATGTGTGCAAATCCCAAATCATATGCATCAAGCTTAGGCTTACCAAGTACTTCATGAGGTTTTTCAATATATTTGAAGGTTGAGAGGAGGTCCTTTTGTTGATGTTTTTGTTGGCACTGTGAACTGTCATTTCATTACTACCCGTTTGCAATTTTCACTTTAAAGGATGTTTTGAACCGTTCTCACCAAACCAGACCACCTTATGACCTCTTTCATCTTTCCTCCTGCAAAATTTTATTTTCTTCCATCATTTTCCCGTAGTGCCGCAAACTAGTTCATCAGAGCGCTGTGAATAGGGCGCTGCAAACTGGGCTGTGAACCCTCTATTCCAACATTATTGAAACCCTAACCCTCTGCATTTTCTGGAAGCACAACCTTTAATTGAGTAAATTGTACCCCTGCCCATTTGTAGTATGTAGTTGATCATTTGCTGAAGCTGACTTAAATTGCTTGTGTAGTGATATTGTTGACCATTCCTCATGTTGATAAAATACTTGTTTAACAAAGTATTATCTTTTGTCCTCTCTCATTATAAATTTCAATTACTTCTCCATATCCTTTCTGTTTAAAGAATGACCTGTCTTAATCCTTGATGTGTGTGAAAGATCTTTACAGGGTCAACCAATTGAAAACAGTTTTCCATTAAAACCTTAATCTTCCTTTTTCCTGTTTTCACACATCTAACAATCATCAAAATTTACATAAACGTTTTCCTCAAACAACATTCATGGAGAGTCAACATCATAAGAAAACTCACAAGGGAGAAGGAATTGTGAGAACACAACCCTATTACATGCATCTCTTTGATTCTGAATCCTTGATCATGGAGGCTTTCCAAAGGGTAGGATGTATTAATTTTTTTCAAAAGATGCAGGGGGGGCATCCAGAGGTGGCTAGAGAGTTTGCTCTAAATTTTAATTGGACCAAAACCAAGGTGGGAATATTGGAATTTGAAGTTTCAGAACTATCCATCTCTACTGCAACAGATATACCTAACACTTGAGAAAGGTGGTTCAAGGATATGACACTAAATGCCTCTTTCTCCAAGGAGTTCCTTAAACCAGAGTACCAGGAGGACAATTTGTCTAAAGGGGTACCCATAAATCATATGCTTGAAGGTTTTTATAAAATGTTGAAGGTGATTAAGAGGTATTTCACTTGTGAAGGAAGGTTTAACAAGGTATACCAATACCAAATCAAATTGTTGTTACACTTCATAGGGAAAGAAACTATAAACTTCCCTTTTCATCTGTTCAGAAGCATTTGCAAAATGGCTGATAGAGTTCAAGCCAAAACAAAGTAAGTGGACACTAATGTTTTCCACTATGATCTTATCAAAATGCTATTGATGGAGGAGTTAAGAAAGAAAAAAACTGATTTGGAAACATTCCTCACTTCTTCACATTTTTAGCTAATTGTTTCCCCCACCCCACAATCTAAGCTACAGAGCCCTGTTCCTACTAAGAAGACTGTGTATTTAGAGGCGAGCAAGAAGAGAGGGGGTACTATGAATGATAAAAATGACATAGACACAAAGGATGATGAAGGGGAGGACCTTCACAATATTCATAGAGGAAAGCTTCACCCATGCTAAATCCTATTCCTATGGAGGTTCCTTCAAGTAAATCAACATGCTTGAGAGGAAGAAAGTTGATGTTTTCTTCACCCATTGCTGCAGACAAGGTCAAGTATAGGAGACCTTTTACTAGAGAAACAACTAAACATGAAGTCCCTATGAAGGAGGATGCAGTAGGAATTTCAGACCAAATAAAAGGTAAATCCGTATCTTTTGAGGATCCCATTGAAATTATTGATATAACTACTCCTCAAGAAGAGATCAATCCCACCTTTAAGAGACTAAAAAGACAACTCAAGGAAGCAAGAGCTAAAGTTGATAAGATGAAAAATAAATACTTGGCCTACAGGAAAGAGTTAAATGGGATGCTAGATACGTATCATGAATCTATTGACAAAGAAAAATTCTTGGCTAAGAGGTTCTTTCCCCTCTACAAACAACTCATAAATATTATAGGCAAAACAAATCTCATCAAGCTCAAATCATAAGATTAAAGATGGAGCTACAAAATTTTAAGGAGGAATTGGACAAAAGAAACCTGGACATGTTGGCCAAGGTTGCTACCAGGAGGAGCTCCATAATCAAGAAATGAATATGACCAACCTTCAAGGCTAGCATCAATTTTGGTCAAGTTCCCGTTTCATTCCTTTAACACATTTTTGGGTGATTACCATGTTTTCCCAACCATGATTATCATTTGGGTGTTGTATTTTAGTAATATTATTACCATTATAAGGTTTAAAACACTTCTGGATACTTGATATAATTTTTGGGATGATTAAAATAATTTGTAAAGCAAAATAAGACACTATAGGAAAGTTCGCAACACCTGCTGTTGCGAACTGGATGTTGCAGACAGGCGCTGCGAACTGGCACTATGAACTCATGTTTTGGATTTTTTGGAGGGAGGAACCATGCCATGTGTCAAATATGGATACATACATGTCTGTTGAAGATCAATTATGAGCTAAGGGGCCACCTTCCAAAGGAAAATGCATCAAGTTGGACACATCATTAGTCATTAAATAAATGTTGTAAATGTTGCCAACATTTTCCAGGAAAGTAGTAGTTTGTTGTTTTGTGTTATCCACCTATTTCCACGCCACTCTTAGAATGCAGGGATCCTATGAGAAGGTGGTTATTTGAATTGTAATTCTTTCAATAACAACCTAGGTTATAAAATCACTATTGTAAGTCTGAAGTGGGGTTCGAATGGTGTAAGAGAGGACTCACTTTCTGATATTGTGTATATTGCATATATACCTTCTATTTTTATATATTAGATATAACATACTCTGGATAATGAAAAAAATTTCTATTTCCTATCATCTTGTTGCTTTCTAATTCTGATTACAGTGCATTGAATGATTCATTTGACTAAATTGTAGCTTGTTGCAATAGAGGATCTGTTGTAATATTGTTTGCAAATATATCAAAATTTATCTCTTTAATTATAAGAAGTTCTTGTTTTAAGGAGTTATGATTTATACGTGTGTCATACTACCTGATGTAGATGATAGGCACATCACATTCTTCTTATTAAGTCTTCCACCTACTCAACTTATTTCCTAAAACCCTGATCAAATTTATTCAGAGCCTTATTTGCTAGTGCATATTGTGTGAAGTAAGATGTGATAAACATTCCTTCCTTATTTTTCCATCCATTTTCCACTTATCTTAAAATTTTATCTTTCATAATTTGATGGGTAATGAGCTTACATATTAGCAGTCTATGTGTAACTTTCAGTGCTAACAAACTATAACAAAAACCTGCAACAATATGCATCAAGAATATCTAAGAAAACACTTTAGGTGAAAGGCGTGCGCGCGCGCGCGTGCACACACACACACACTATTGGCTTAATCAATTAGTTTGAATGAATTGTTTCAAGATGAAGTTCCCTTCAGGGTCTCTAGTTCTAGTGAAACCAA
Source organism: Picea glauca (assembly GCA_000966675.3). Taxonomy (NCBI): domain Eukaryota; kingdom Viridiplantae; phylum Streptophyta; class Pinopsida; order Pinales; family Pinaceae; genus Picea; species Picea glauca. The sequence goes on along the minus strand of JZKD02S0389495.1, from coordinate 1,068,775 downwards.
GGTTCTATTTTAGAGAAGTCACATTAGGTTACAACTATTGCGTTTGGTAGTTGAGCCACCATCCATCCCAATATTTTGAGTAAGAGGTAGAGATTGTGAAATATTTTCCTTGAATATATATACACACAAATTCCATGTGAATTGGATTGGGCAGGGACCTGCTTTTATTCTAAAATAAAAAGGAAATGATCCAAAATTTTACATGTGAAAGCATTCAACTAAAACATCCATGCCTACTAAGAAACGTTGTAAGTGGAAGACTAATTGCGTTCGTTGACAAAATAAAATAAATAAAAGATGATAATGCATCATTAAGAAAAATGTACAAGATAACATCATTTTATATCAAGAAGCATACATAGAAAGCATAGAAAAGGTAGTCATCAAAGTCATGTATCCTAGGGTAATTTCCTAATGATGAGCTCAAAATAATGACAACAAGATCCTAGAATGTAGTTAATTAAAACACTACATGGAAAAAACCGATTAGCGAACGTTTTTGTTGTACCACTTCTCCATTCTCCATTTATATTTGATGTTTCTAGCAAATGTAGGTGATGGGAGGTTTTCACAAATGTTTTAAATTTGTTGTGCTTAATCCATATATGTTTCACATTTCATATTATCACATGCATATGAAAGTTAGGTTGCACTAATTTGTAAAAAAATTAGTTTAAAATAATTAAAAAGAAACTATCATTGGTGCACATTGTACTTATACAAGTACCGGCCCGGTGCAATGTTATATATGGTGCACTGATTTTGATTTAAATATTGCTTTTTAAAAAATAATAAAATACATATTTTTGGTTCATTTAATTATCACATGGTGTTGGAATATGTAGAAAATAACAAAAGTGAAGACATATTCCAAGAGCAGTGGTAGTGTTAATTGACAACTTTAGAACTTAAGAACAATGAGCAAAGCTCCATGAGTAGATGTTGTTATGAGATGTATGCCAAACAAATCTAAGAGATTGTCTATATATTTCTTGGATAGGTGACCAAAACCTCAATGCATGGGACCATACACCACCATAACTATCCATAAAAAGTGGATATGAAATGATAGAGTGGACATAGTCAACTTCCTGTTCCCAGTTGATGGTTAGTTGGGTCCATTCCTCTATTGTTTCACTTAATGATTGGATTCCTCTTAATGGTTGACTACACATTTTAACAAGGTGAGGTTACACCAAGAACCATTGGTTCCAACCACCCCCCCTCTTAAATTTAGCTTGGAGGAAGAATCAAATTACATCACATCACCCCTTAATTTGATAAGAAATTCAAAAACTGAACACCAAAGAAAATTGATCCATCTAGGTACAATAAGAATCATTGCCACCTCTACAAATACCATCATATGTAAGTATGGACAACTTTTACCTCAACGAGATTCTCCACCAAATTTACTATGAAAACAATGAAATTATATGTGCACTATGGTGACAAACAAGATCGTTTTCAAACAATGTTCAAAACAATAATAATAAGTGATGGGCCTTTTTAATAACCTCCCTAATTTCTTAAGAAGACAGTTAGACAAAATATGCATTTAATTATCAATCCAGGGCTTGTATGGAACTTGCGATCTGTCGTGCACTATGTACGCATGAACAATTATTATTTCTATATGTTGTATTCATAGTTTCAATGATTACTTTTTCTATGAAAGTATAGATAGTTCATAATTGGAAAGGTTCTACAAATTACAAGAAACAAAATCCGCACATGATGGAAGGAAAGTAAGATAAACTAATTCAACCAACATGGAAGCACTCATGGTTGTGACCCTGATTGAATGTAATTGAAATCACAACTAAACAAATTTAGTTGGCCTGGAAGCCCTCACGACTGTGATCCCGGTCTGAATGTAATTGAAATCACAACTAAACTAATTCAACCAGCCTGGAATCCCTCATGGTTGTGACCATAGTCTGACTGTAATTGAAATTGCATCTAAACTATTTAACTAATTCAACCGACCAAATAAACTAATCCTTGCAAAGTTGATCCCCATCATTACTCCGAACAACAATTATAATCATTGTGTTAAGCACATAACTAAATATAATCAATTCCATGAATGAATAAATAAATATAATTTCTCCTAAATAATTAACAATATAAATGAATTGAACCACACAACAAATAATTGACAAGTTGCAGAATTAAATCACAATGAAAAATCAAGGAAAACTATCTAAGCTATGCAACACTTTGTTCTGTTGGAGTGGGCCCTTCCTTCATAGAATAGAGTGATGATATTAATCTATATCAACACTCACGAAATTACAATTAATTAAATAAATCACCACTTATAGCACTACAATTAATTAAATGAATCAATCAAGAACATAATAAATTAAACAAATGAATTAATGATGAATTAGAAATGAGAAATTGGAAAACTTATTCCATTACAAATCAGACATGTGCTCTAATAATCATCCTCCTTCTTACAGAGGAGAATGGATCTTTTTATACATGAAATTCATACAAAGGATATTTTACAACAAAAAAATCCTTGAATGGGAAAATTACCCAACCAATTCTTGGTTAAGACATAATTGGTTGTGGTCTGTTAGCTTGCTAACAGAAGGAGGAATGTGGATCTGTGGCCAAATCTCTGCTACTGAAGTGGATGCTCCATTTGGTAAGTTTAGAAAGTGGTCACACCAATAAATCCAGGCAAGTTGCCTTCAAATAACAACTCGTACCATCCACCTCGCACATTTTACGGGGAAATTGGTCACAATACACTTAATTAGGCATGTTTTGCACAAAACCCATGTGGAATTTTCTAATTTGTCCCCAACGCTCCCAAATATTCATATGAAATATTCGTATGAAAATCACTTCTAATTTGGATGCCTTTAATTTTGGGTGTAGCATTAATCATGAGTTGTATCTTCCCAATTGTATTTGGAACAATATATTTCATCATTTATTAGCTTCCCCAAATAGCTTGTTCCCAGAACGTTAAGATTATTTTTTCTTTGGAGGAGTTGCAACACGTATGGTCCATCGATTGGTATTGCGAAAATATGCATTCGGTGACGAAGTTTCACTGGAGGTTTTGCAACAACATGTGCCAAAGGTGTTGTAACAACTGAAGAATGGTGTTGCAACAATTGTGGTGATGCTTGTAGTCTACATTACACCAAGTCTCACGTTCCTCTTCACTAAAAATCTCAAGTAGCCACTTCGTAGATTTTCAGTTATAGGAGTAACAACAATGAAAACTGGTTCTGCAACAATCAACAAACTAACCAATTTTTCAAAGATAAATGGAAATATGATATTTATCTAATGTTTAATCATAAATTTATGTAAAGTACTAAATAAATGTAATGGAAACACATTAAGTCTAAATATAGCACAATAATTGATTGATACAAGGTCTAGGTAAGAGGAAATGGATTAAAGGTAGGGAAGATATGGTATAAAAGGATGTAATTTTTGGAGCTCGTCATCTCCCCCAAACTGAAACTGTTGCATGTCCTCATGCAACCCAACACCTCTGTATTAGCTAGATTGTAGGGACACTTCTCTCTCTCCCTCTCTCTCTGTCTCTCTTTAACTGTATACCCTTCTCTGTTGTTAACATTTGCTATAAGTTATAATGAACCTTCCTTCAAACTTCAAAATTCGCATCCTCAATAAATTCTAGTGAATCTACAACAAACCTGATGGAGTTGCAACAAACTTGGAGGTTTGGAAACAAACTTCTTTGACCATTTTCTCTCAAACTACAAATTGATTTACTATGAAATTTGATGAGTATACTTGTCCTATTTTATTTCTTCTCTTCACCAAAAATCATGATCAACTAATGCAAGGATTTTGGTATATGAATAAATCCTTCTCTACTTATAACATAAAAATTGGAGTAGCAGCGGTAGTGTTATAGCATGAGTAGTATCAAATCATCATAATTTAAACTCATGACATGGTAAAGTTTTTTCTTGCTACTGGTTATTGTGTAGAAGCAATGGGGCTTCCTATTAGTGGTTCTTGTGTAGCAACTGCAATCGGGGAAAACCCCCTATACTAGGTCTAGGTATAGGAAGAGCGATGACTTCCCTTAAAACATTGTTCTACCCTTAAGCTGCCCCAAAATTATCTAAACTGAATGACATGAGAGAGAAAACAAGGTCAATGGGTGCACCTTAATTCCTTGCGGCTGGCGTAGACCTCTTTCACCTTTGCATCTTCCTAGATCACGAGTCTCCTCCCAAATATAATCTGCAAAAACTTAGGAAAACAATGCTATAACACATACAATCTCTAATTATCACTTTTAATGCTCAGATATAGATGTAAATGCATAAATCAATAAAAGCATATAGACATAATGTTTTGGGACAAGAATGAACTCTTTTATTCCATATTAAGATCGAAAAGATTACAACCTCCATCGACAATCACTCCGCGAACCAGGTCCAGGCTCCTCTATCATGGCTCCAAGTGCATCAATCCCATGCTAGATTCTCACAACCAACTTATCACTTGGGAAAGGAGAGAGGGTTGTATAAGGAGAAAGGGATGGAGGGGAAGGTTGAGGCCAAAAATTAGAATGGGATGCAAAACTTGGGCTAAGAAGGGGAAGGGATTTTGGCAGAGTTTTCTTATTCTCTTGTTTGCTCTCCAAATGAGACCCCAAGACCTATTTTTATATGAGAAAAAGAATTTTATTCAGTTTGGGGATAGGCTACAATGGGTAAAATGGTTGGGAAACCCTCTATAGCCCGTAAAATCCACTGAATTCCTTGCAATTTTATATTTTTTGCAACATTTGGAGGTAAATGCGGGCTAACTAGCATGCAACTAACGTATGTATGTGGGCTAACTAGTATGCATCACACATGTGTACGTGGGATATTAGTTCAACAAGGCATGTACACTTTCCAAAAAATGGTTTTTTACGAAGAAGCCTCAACAGTATTTTGGTAAAATATGTAAGTGGAAAGGACAATGTCATGTATGAAAAGGTAAGCAATTTTTGGACTATAACATATGCCCCCTAATGTGTGAGGTCAAAAGAGAAACTGATGATTGAAATACATTACAATATCTTTACCAGTGGGAAGGTACAGAGTCGAGTGAGCCCAGTACGAGTGTTCGAGAGTGTTCCATCTACAAAAAATGATAATCTCTCTAAGGCAGGCATACCCATGCTTAGTCAGAACTAATCATGGCTACCAATCAAGTACATTGTAGATCCATGTCATATAAATGTATATATAAAGTGTAGCCACGAGAAATACACAACGAATCTACATCACAAAATCATTTGAAGAGATACAAGTACAATATAATATGAATCTTCAAGAATCATTGCTGCCTGTGGCTAGAGATGAGGAATTCATAGCTCAAGAAACAACTTCAAGATATTCAACAAGTCAGGTAGGAGTACAATAGGAGTGTAAGACTCACCATCCTGAGGTCTTCGACATGCCGTCGAGAAAATACTAGAGGATCTCAATCATCAAGTACATAACTTCATCGATTTTGAATCCGAACTTGACTAGACTCTTAGGATGGACGACTCATGAAAGTCAAGAGATAAACTGCAGAATGGCTAACTCGGGTTGGATAAAACTTCCCTTGGAAAAAAGAATGACAATATGATGAGACTCAGGTAGCTGAATATTTGACATAAGTCCATGATACATGAGGCACCACAAACTCTCCATATGTTTGGAAGAGTAACCAAATGGAGGAGGACACAACTCTATGTAACGAGAACAACTTCCTAAGGTCACTCTAGATCCCAATTCTTGGAAAAAAAACAAAAGGATTTTCTTTGTCCAAGGGAGACTATCTTGCTGCAAAAAAAAGGGAATGTATATCCCGCCCCCTCTTTTTGGAATATTTGATTTTTTGGTCTTTTTCAATTTTTTAATGAGCTTGAAAAAGAATAAAAGAATGCTACGTTACAAAGGAGGAACGAGTGTCGTGGACAAGCAATCTAGTTCCAAGCGCATGGAACATACTGATGCTTAGTGCAAGGAGACATGTGCAGGATAAGGACACTTGAGAAAATTCCTCCATGGGTCAACGTGTTAAATCACAAGGGAAAAAGTGTTGCAAGGCTTGCATTTAAGGAATGTTTTAGAGGTTCATTTAATAGCAACATGAAGTCAGCATTAGGAAAAATACGCAAGGATGAGACATGCGCTGCGATTAGGCATGACACAAAAAGATTCCTTCCATGTTAATTTTTATGATCCCAAAGAAGGTAAGATCGATTGTTTTTCACGTTTAGAGAGTCTGAAAAAACGCTAAAAGAAGACTCCAGTGTGTTCCTTTTTCATAACTAGTCCAGTCAGTTCTAAAAAGGGTTAAAATTATACCAAAAGGACGTCTCTTCATAACCATTTTAATGAGTGTGACAGAGACAATATCACTCGACTATCTTTTCAATTTTAAGGAATCTGAAAAGAGCTTAACTATGGACTCGCATCCTTTTTCTAAGTTTAGTCTCCTTAGCCCAAAAAAGTATAAAATATAACTTAGGAGAAATCTCCCGGCGAGACATGTCTCCCGAGGCGTACCTTTTTCCTAGATAATCTATTGGCCAAAAAAGCGTTAAAATTATACCAAATAGATGTCTTTCTGGACCAATTAACGAGTGTGAAAGGGACAAGATCATTGGACGATCTTTTTATATTTAAGGAGCTTGAAAAGAGCTTAACTATGAACTTCGAGGGGGTTCCTTTTTTGTAAGTAAGATTCGAGGCCCGAAAAAGAGATAAACTAAAACCAAGGAGAATGGCCCTTTTTCGAAAATTTAGTCCCTCAGGCCCGGAAAAGGGTTAAAATTACGCTTGAGAATAATCTCTTAGCGAACCAAATCTCCTAGGGTATAAATGTATTCATGAATTAACCATCTGGACCAAAAAAGGGGTAAGCTACCATCGGATAGATGTGCTTTCAAATTTGAGTTTGGCGAGGGTGAAGGGAAACAAGAAACCCCCTTGGAGTCTAAAAAGGGCTTAAAGAAAACTCCAATGGGGTTTCTTTTATTAATTAATATAAATGAGACCGAAAAGAATAAATAAGCTCTCATTAGATATTTCTTTCAAAGTTTTAAATGATCCTGAAAGACAATGAACCAAGCTCATTAGGGAGTCCCTCGGGTATAGGCCAAAAAAAGATGGAGAAGAATGAGGCTTCAACACACAGTCATGGTGGGACTAAAAGGACTCTTGTGCCTATGAAGTACTTCGGCATGGGCACCAAATGGAAAAAAGGCTCTAACTAGGATGCCCATGGAAGGAATGCTCTACCACATAAAGTATGACACACTAATCAGTAAGGAAGGTTAGTGTCACAATTTAGTGGGGTTGATCCTAAGGCCAAATGAACTAGGAAACGGATAATGAAAAAATGCAAGTAGGGAAAAAATCTAACCTATATGCCAGTTTCGAGGTCAATACCTATCAGAATGGATCGATACGATGAACAAATGTCAAAGAAAAATGTCTCCAAGATCTTGCATATAAGGTCAATAACACTGATACAGAAGTTAATATATCCAATATAGATAGAAACTTTGAAAAATAATAGGTTTTATTGAATACAAAACTTGAAAACAACAAGCCTTGACTGTACAATATGGTACAAGGTACCACACAACCTTACAAATCATGCATAGTACTGGTTTCGATAGAGCCCACTGCTAGGCTCTGTCCAAGAGTCTCTTCGGTAGTCAACATGAAAATTCTCCCAAAAGGGAAGAAAACACAAAAGTCTTCCCAAAAGTCATGGATTCAAGGATAGCCTCATCCGAAGGAAATTCAATATCCAAGAAATATCGCAAACGCAGAGGGTCAATAGTCCCAAAGGGAGAAGTAAATTGACCATATTCCATATGACGAAGAAGTTTTTGGCTAGGATTGACAGAGCCTATCAACGAAGAATCACAAGCACAAAGGCGTGAGGATCTACAAACAGTGAGATCATACTCGAAAGGAAACTCAAAATTAGTTGGACCAAGAGGGGGAAGCAAGGGCTCCCATGCCCCCATTGGATAAACCAAAGGATCAATTGCTGATACCATGTCTCAAGAAGGTAAACATGATTACACAGGTTCCTACTCAAAAGCAATTGAACATCGATGATAAAACGCCACATAATTAACCCGTGGTGGGGTAGAGTCTACATGAACACTAGGAACATATAAATGGGTAGTTTGAACTAACATCGAATTAGGATGGTGATTATTAGATTCCAACTGGTCGATGGTGACAGTGCTTCCATTGTGAGGGAAATTCATCACCCGGAAGAGTGTAGCCACCACAACATTCATAGCATATACATAATCACGCCTGAGAAGCATATTAAAATATAACGGGCCTTGCACCACTATAACATCAACAAGGACAATGTTCCTAACTCACGATATAGGAAACTGAGGAAGAATCCCCAAATATTCACTAGGACGTCTGTCAAAATACAACAACTCATGCGAATCATAAACAAGCTCGGGAGAGCCCAAGGCTTTCCTAGCCGAGGAGGATAAAATATTTGCAGAGGCTCCTTCATCTACAATACATTGGTAAATGTTTTTTGAATTAACTTCAACCCTTATTTGAAAAGGTGGAGAAGAAGGAAGGCGAGGCTCAACAAGGTAATTCCAATCAAAGGAAACCATCCTAGAACTTGGAGGGGGTGTGCTCGAAGTAAGCATAATTCCCCCTTGTTCTGGAAGTACTGAAATGGAAATGCTAAAAACATAGTAGGTAGACACATTACTCCTCAATAGAAGAGTGGGATCAACCAAATATTGCATTGGTGTGACCACTTTGGTAGACTCAACACTCTCCAAGAGAAGAGTGAGATCAACTGAAGATTGCATCAACGTGACCACTTTGGTAGACTCGATACTATCTAAGAGAAGAGTGGGATCAATTGAAGATTACATCGACGTGACTACTTTATCAACCACTAGATAAATATACTACAGGACAACATGGTCTAAAGGAACATCACCCCACAAAGGAGGAGTGTGATCAACAGAAGATTGCATCGGCATGACCACTTTCTCAACCATTGGTTGAATAGGTTGCAAGACAACATGGTCTAAAGTCACATCACCCCCCAAAAGATGAGTGGGATCAGCCGACGATTTCATCGGCATGACCACTTTCTTAACCACTGGCTGAATAGGCTGCGAGAAAACATGGTCTAAAGGCACATCACCCCCCAAAAGAGGAGTGGGATTAGCCGAAGATTGCATCAGCATGACCACTTTCTCAACCACTGGATGAATAGGCTGTGAGGAAACATCAGAAGACTCATAATCATAAGATCTTATAGACAGGGACCACAATCTTTGTTCCTCTGGAAGGCTAGGGAATAAATGAGTAAGGTGATCTCCCTTGCAAAGCTTACAAGGGAACTTAGGCTTACATCCCATCCATCTATGTTTCTCAATAGAATCAATGCCCCCAACATGATTAGAAGTGGCTGGTTTCTTGTCCTCAACATGAATCACAGAGGTTGTTGAGAATTCTCCAACATTACTAGTAGAGGTTGGTTGTTGAACTCCAATATGACTCGCAGGGACTAGGTTCATGCCCCAACATGACTTGCAGAGGTTGGTGATAGGTTGATAACATGACTCACAAAGGCTATAGACCTATTTTCAGTATGACTAGAAGTGATTGGATTTTTTCCCCTAGAATGATTAGTAGAGGCTGGGTGTTGGTATTCAACATGAATTGCAGAGGTTGACGACCTATCTCCAACGTGACTTGTATAGGTTGGTTATTTATTTATTTTATTTTTCCTCTTTCTATTTCTTCTAGAATTCCGGTTACTAGTAGCTATACTTTCACGAGAGAAGGAAGAAGGAGGAGGAGAAGAATTTGTTGATGAAGGAACATGACATAAGGTGCTTAACTGAGAAGTGTCAAGAGAATTAGGGACATTTGGAATGGTACCCAACCAAACCGGTAGTCCTAAATTCAACCTAGGAATGTACAAAGTGGCCATCAAAGGGATACTAAAACTTCCAAAGAAAGGAAAATCACAAGAATCCCCTTGCAAAGGGGTTCCTTGGTTGGTATGATCAACAAATGTTTCCATGAAGATATTATGCACATGTTCTTCTCTTGCAAGATCATTCAAGTCCATAAAAGTATCACACACTGACTATGGCGAACCCGTGTTATAAAAATATACGCCTATAAGGAGGCGGCTCCATCTTTCTAAGTGGAAGACCAAAAAGTCCTCATGACCGAAAGAGTGGGCGGTCCACCACCTTAGGTCAGAGACCCAAAGCAATGGCTGACTAACTCACTATGGAAAATAAGGGAGCACAAAGCACACCACTAAGAAGAAAATCCTAAAAAGATACAAGCCAAACAAACGACCCTTCTGAATGCTTCCGACCCAGGGAGATGAAGTCTTGATCATCCAAAGCATTCACAAAGGAAAATGAATTTCCAAGAGAAACAATTACCCAAACCTTAGACCGATGGTCCCTTCTGGTGTCGCCTAGAGAGTACAAAGTCTGCCTCAGGTACCCTGATAAACCCCTTGCAGTCACCTGTGTGTCAACTTATATAATGGAAACTAGGCCACCAACTTGTAATAAATAGCTAGGGGGGTACAGTCGAAAACCATGTGAGTGTATGGGTAGGGTAACTAAGCCCGAAGATCCTCTTGAGGCCTGAAACACAACATGGGCAGAATCACTCTTAGACTACCTTGGACGGATCCAAGTGTCTCAGAGGTCTAACACAAGTCAGGCCAATAACACTACATGATTCACCCCCAATACACACTATCCCAAATTCTTTGTAGATATCAAAGTGGATATCTCTGTCACCATCCTCCACGCAGCCTCGTGTTTGACTCCTATGTGAGAGGATCTTTCCGGATCGAGTAATTGCAAAGTGGATTTTTCACACCCTAGCACAAACACATAAGTTAAGTTTTGGTTTCCCTTGGAGAGTTTACCTCT
>JZKD02S0389495.1:1039268-1050670 GCA_000966675.3 Picea glauca | reverse complement strand
CAGTCGTGTTTCAGCATCTACGTTTCAGCATGTTTCACTTTTGTGTTGCAGCATCTGTGTTCGCTTCCAACAGTCGTGTTTTAGCATTCGTGTTGCAGCAGTCGTGTTTCAGCATTCACGTTTCAGCATGTTTCACTTTTGTGTTGTAGCATCTGTGTTCGCTTCCAACAGTCGTGTTTCAGCATTCGTGTTGCAGCAGTCGTGTTTCAGCATCTGTTCTTCATAAACAATCGATTGCCATCAATGACAACCTTGATCATCTGCGTCATCTCTGTTGTAGCCATATTTCCAACACTCCACACCTAATCCAAGGCCCTATCCTAAGCTATTGGTGAACCCTAGAAAATGTGTTACTAATATATTTTAGATTAGCACATTCGTTTTAGGGGATTTTATTACTCAAGGAACGAAAGTGCAACTTATGTTGTTTGAGACTCTTGCAAAAATGAAACTTATTACAACACTGGCAAATAAAACTTTACACTAATTCTACAAATGAAAAAGAGTTTCAAGAAAAAAACATGAACAATCCTTCAAACATAAAGATGCGATCGTTTATCCTTTCCATGCAAAATGCACAATGCAACTTTCGAGTGAAACAAAAGAGAAAATGAAAGGATTTTCTTTCTTATTTTTATTTTGAAATGCTTTCAATATGAGAATAAAACACAACCCTGTGCTAATTTCTTTTTCTTTTTCAAATAACAATGCAAAGAAAGAAAGAGTTTTACATTTTCTTTCAATAAAACCAAAACTAACAAAATATGCTAAAAGGAACTGCAGAATACACGATTCATGCCCCTTGGCCATGAGGGAGATATTTGTTTTTAAATGCAACTCATTTTGCTTAAAATTCAAGCTAAAAATAAGCCAAAAATGCTTGGAAACATAGAGAGACAAGAGGATTTATTTTTGTTATTTCATAAACAATCTGAGCCTACAAATTGTCTAAACCCCAAACAACAGAATCTTCTGGAACTCAAGAAGACTTGGGAACCACAAGTTTTAGGTAGAAAAAGAAAAATCTTTTGAAAAAAATCTCCAAAACAACAGAGACGTGTGTTGTGCATGGCCAACCTGCGTATGTATGTAGGTTGTAAATAATGCAGACTGTGTATGTACGCGTGATGTATAGAGAAAAGGGCACGTACACCTTTGTAAATTTTCAAAAAAAAAAATTTTTTGGACAGACAACTTGGGAAAGGGAAGCTAGTAGGCACCTAGAAGGTGACTAGAGACCCAACATGACTCAGAACAATCAAAAAAATCAGAAAGAAACTGAAAATCAAATCTAACCAATGTCTCCCACTAAGACCCTAGAGAGACTCCCTAGTGGAGTCACCAATTTTTCTATCGAGGAAAATCTCCCTATACTGGGTCTAGGTACAGACACAAAACTGACTTCCCTTAAGAGACTGTTCTACCCTTAAGCTACCCCAAAATTATCTAAAATGAATGACAAGAGAGAGGAAATAAGTTCAATGGGTTCACCTTAGGTCCTTGTGGCTGGTGTATACCTCTTTCACCTTTGCATCTTCCTAGATCACGAGTCTCCTCCCAAAGCTAACCTGCAAAAACTTAGGAAAATAATGCTACAACACATACAATCTATACTTATCACTTTCAATGCTCAGATATAGACATAAATGCATAAATCAATAAAATCATATAGACATAATGTTTTGGGACAAGAATGAATTGTTTTATTCAATATTAAGATAAAAAAGATTACAACCTTCGTCAATAGTCACTCCATGAACTAGGTCTGGGCTCCTCTATCATGGCTCCAAGTGCATCAATCCCACACTAGCTTCTCACAACCAACTTATAACTTGGGAAAGGAGAAAGGGTTGTATAAGGAGAAAGGGATGGAGGGGAAGGCTGAGGCCAAAAATCAGAATGGGATGCAAAACTTGGGCTAAGAAGGGGAAGGGATTTTGGTAGAGTTTTCTTATTCTCTTGCTTGCTCTCCAAATGAGAACCCAAGAACTCTTTTTATATGAGAAAAATATGGTTATTCAGTTTGGGGACAAGGTACAATGGGTAAAATGGTTGGGAAACCCTCTATAGCCCATAAAATCCACTGAATTCCTTGCAATTTTATATTTTTTGCAACTTTTGGAGGTAAACGTGAGATTTCTAATGGTGCAACAACTAACTTTCTGGTGTTGTAGCAATTGGATTTTAGGTTTTGAAGCAACTGGATTTATGGTGTTGCAACAATTGGCTTTCTAGTTTTGCAACAACTGTGTTTCTGGTGTTGCAACAACTTTGTTTATGGTGTTGCATCAACTGTGTTTTTGGTGTTGCAGCAATTGGAAACCTGTTGCAGCAGCATTACCACTCAGTGTTTCCACAACTATTGTGTGATCTATTCCTCTCTCGATAACAATGTTCCCTTCTTCCCCCCCCCTTAAAAAAAAACTGAAGAATTTTCTATTGTTGGTTATTGTGGAGTAACAATAGGGAAACTCATAATCCTTCTCATGCATAGATATTGGAGTGGAGTTGAAAAAGAATAGTGAGGGAATGTTATGGGATGTAAAGGTGATGGTTTCCCCTCCCCAACTGAAGATATTTTCCACCCCCAAGAAGTGGCAAAAGATGAAGAAGTAGGATAGAGACCTAAGTGATTTTCTAAATACAAATCATAACATCCAATGAATTTAGATTAAATAAAAGAAAAAGGAACATACCTGCACTTACCTAAGAAGTCCATGAGCTTTTCAACAAATATATGATAGCCTGCGATGGTCCACAATGATATAAACTTCTACGAGAAAGAACAATGTGAAGCTTGGAACCTCGAAGAAAAGTGTGAGTTGTAAACTAAGATTTGAAACAACCTTCTGATGGAGCAGTGAAACTTAAATATCTTTATTCAAAAAGCACTGCAAATTGAAAATGAAAAATTTATTTGAAAACCATGTCTGCTAGCAAGCTAGTTTTCAAACAAGGTATGTCTAACTGTGCCCAGAGGGTTTTCACAGTTAGAAATTTTTACTTCTATTATTATTTTTTTAATTCCCCAGGAATTCTTGTCAGCAAGCTGGCTTTCAAGAATTCCAAGGTATGATGGTTCCTGAGATAAGTTTTCACCATCAAATTTATTAAGAAAGGGAATTGAATAACAAGGTAACCCAACATTGTAAGTGAGAAAAGAAACTTTATTACATGGGTCAAGGATGGGAGAAGTAGGAAGTAGGAAGTGATGATGCTGAAGCTGTGGATTGATAGTAGTGGAAAAGTTTAATCTTCAAGGGAAACCAAATAAACAAGGAATGATCTTCAACTTGCAATTATTCTAAACTGGGAAGGCGAAAATGCATAGACATACCATGGTGCTGATGAATGAGCACAATAAATACTAGGTCTTTTAAAAGGCTTCATTTTTAGCAAGGATGTGGGAAATGTGTTGATGGATATTGATTTTTAGGGTATTGGCCTTCTCTTTATTTTCAAATCAATTCTCCATTTGTATTGTTCTTCGATCCATCTGTAACTTTGATGAAAAAGTTGGGGGTAGTAGTGCAACAATAAGGCAATAGTAGAAACATCATGTAGTATTACTATAACAACAACATGTAGCAGCATGTAGTGACACTATAATAGTATCATTATAGAAAATGATAGGCTCATAAATGGATATGAAGGATTTCTGGAGGGTATGCCCCCTTTTTCATGAAATTTTTTCTTCAAGAACCACTTCTGCATGAGTTGACTTCCTTAGTCTTCCCGGGACCTGAAAAAACTTAGCACTTACCTACAATAAAATGTGAGATCATGGAACAAGAGATATGATTAATATCTATTCATCCAATAAATACAATAAAAAATGACAATATCTCTCTTAAAACACATCCGAGGTAGAATAAGTAAAGTACAATTCACCTTTTACCTATCAAGGAGTGTTGGAGAGCTAGACTACCCAGTGGTATTTTTTTGATAAAATATTTGTTCATGGCCCGATAGGAGTTATATTACAAATACAAATGAAATTAAATTCATAGGGCTATCTCAATTAGAGACAGTTTTTAAAAATTGCATAAGATTCTATGCCAAATCTGCTTAAATACAAACTACAAGACAAAGTTGTTTTCAAATTCCTGCGTAGACTATCGGTTACTATTTTAAATATAAATTTTTTGTTTAATGATGGATCAAAATGATTCCAATTGGATATGAAACAAGACTCGTGTGTGTATTCCTATTATAAATAGGTTTTGAAGACAATAAGAATTGATGGGTCAAATATGCCAGTGAACAACTTATGAAACAAAGTTTTAGGGGTGTAGATTTAAGAAAAACAGTTAGGATTTTAGGCGTAAGTTTCTCATACGATATCTAAATGAAGTGATTCCAATTGAATTATAAGCAATATTTATAATATAATATACCTTAGAAACATATTTGAAGGAAATATCCACCAGGTCTCCCAAAAAAAAAACTGTCCCAACTCTACCCCTGAATTTCCTGTGTGACACCTAGTGGGTATTTTGGCCATAATTTCTTCATTTGATATCCAAATTGAAAAATTCAATATGGGTTAGGAAATATATTTCAAGGTCTACTTCGGATTGAAATAATTTTAAAAAATGATACCATATGATCCCTAAAAACAAGAATTTCCCAACTTTGTTCTTAGTAAAATTGTAAATACCCAGATTTTGCATTATGACTGATACAATACTTGTAGAAAATGAGAAACATATACACCCAAAATAAAGAAGAAAAGGGAGATAAAGTATTTAGTTCAAAAAATGAGGTAATGAGAGTGAGACAAACTGACATAACCACCATGGGAATTGGAGAGAATCCACAAAGTGTCTCATTATCCATGAAATAAATTCCACATTTTGTTTATGAAATTTAGATTCTTGTATGATGAGGGCTGTGAAAATTTGAGTGACAACTACAACCATCATCAATTTATTGACCAATCATGTATTTTTCATTATTATTAAGACCAAAGAGATAATGTATGGGTAGAAGCTATCAATGATGGAAATAAGGGTTCAATAGGTAGAATGGGTGGGAAAGGAGACAATAGAAAAAATGATGCCATGAAGAATATGAGGAAGAGAAATGATGCAAGAGACAAGAGGGGAGGAAAGATAAAGTGAATAAGATGTAAAGAGTGAAAAGAATAAAATATTAAACATGGATGGACTAGGAAGAATATGAAACCAAGAACCCAATCAACCCATGAAATTATACATCATGATGGAAATAATGGAAATTAACCATATCTGATCATCAAGTTTGAAGGTTTCTACTTCCTCTTACACTTTCTTTAGTAAAATTCTCATTCACCAATGCCTTCTTCCTCTTTCCAATTTCCTCAAGAATACAGATAGAGCCTTTGGCACTTACTCTGCTTGGTATTCATGCTGACAAGAGTAGTTATCACTGGATGAGTTGGATTATTGCATTGTTTTCCTCTCTCGCTGTCCATTGTACCACTTGATCGATATTTTTGGTTCATCCATCACTGTCCCAACTGGTGTAACAACAACACAAAATAGTGACATGAATCCACTATACTCTACATTGTGTCAATGGTCAACCATTGGTGTCACAACAACATTCAACTGTCGGTGTTGCAACATCACAATCAATGTTGCAACAATGCGACCAATGTTACAACAATCGTGGTAGCACATGTAACTTGCTAGCTAAATTGAAAAAGATATTAGTATGATGACTGACTCTTACTACACTAAGTTATTTGGGGGTTCTTTCCTTTTATTATACAATCCTAAAAATGAAAACACACCTCACAAGTTGAAAGGAAACATGTGCTAGAAAAAAATCTAAATGCACACTTATCAAAAAAACAAAAAAAATGAAATTGATACTAGAAAGAATATTGCACCATTGACAGTTCCTCGACAATGACACCAAAAATTACGCATCTTTTTAATCAACTCCCTAATTTCTCAAGAAGATAGTTAGAAAGAATGCGCATTTAATTATCAATCTGGGGCTTGTATGGAACTTGTGAACTGTCATGTAATGTATATGCATGAACAATTATTCTTTCTATGTGTTGTAGTCATAGTGTCAATGATTACTTTTTCCAGGATATTATAGACAATTCACAATTGGAAAGGTTCTACAAACTACATGAAACAAAATTAAGACATGTTGGAAGGAAAGTAAGATAAACTAATTCAACTAGCCTGGAAGCCCTCATGACTATGACCTCAATTGAATTTAATTGAAATATCAACTAAAATAATTCAGCCAGCCTGGAAGTCCTCATGACCGTGACCCCGGTATGAATGTAATTGAAATCACAACTAAACTAATTTAGTCAGCTTGAAATACCTCACGGCTGTGACCCTGGTTTGAATGTAATTGAAATTGTATATAAACTATTTAACTAATTCAGTTGGCCAACTAACTAATCCTTTCCAAGATAATCCTCGTCATTACTCTGAACAACTATTATAATCATTTTCTTAAGCACATAACTAAATAAAATCAATTGCATGAATGAATAAATAAATATATTCCCTCCTAAATAATTAACAATATAAATGAATTGAATCACATGACAGATAATTGACAAGTTACAGAATTAAATTACACGACATAAAATTAAGGAAAACTATCTAAGCTACACAACACTTAGTTCTATTTGAGTGAGCCCTACCTCCATAGAAATGAGTGATGATATTAATCTATATCAAAACTCACGAAAAATACAATTAATTAAATAAATCAACACTCATAGCACTACAATTAATTAAATGAATCAATCAAGAACATAATAAATTAAAAAAATGAATTAATCATGAATTAGAAATGAGAAATTGAAAAAATTATTCCATTACAAATCAGACTTCTGCTCTAAGATTCCTCCTTCCTCTTGCAGAGGTGAATGACTCTTTTTATACATGAAATTCATACAAAGGAGTTGTTACAACAACAAAATCCTTGAATGGGAAAATTACCCAACTATTTCTTGTTTAAGAAATAATTGGTTGTGGTCTCTTATCTTGTTGCTAGAAGGAGGAATGTGGATCTATGGCGAAATCTATCTCCCAAAGTGATTGCTCCATTTGGCAAGTTTAGAAAGCTTCTGCAACAATAAATTTTGGAAAATTTCCTTCAAAGAATTGCTCGTACCATCCATCTCATGAATTTTCTAAGGAAACTGCTTGAGAATCACTTAATTGGGAATGTTTTGAACACAACCCATGTCATGGATTTTTCTGATTGGTCCCCATTGCTCCAAAATATTCATATGAAAATCACTATCTTATTTGGAAGCCTTTAAATTTGGGTGTAGCATTAATCATGAGCTGTAGCTTCCCAATCATATTTGAAACAATATATTTCATCATTTATTACCTTCCCCAAATATCTTGGCCCCACAACGTTCATATTCTTTTTCCTTTGATGGAGTTGCAACACGTATTGTCCTTTGATTGGTATTGCGAAAATAGGCATTCGGTGACAGATTTGCACTGGAGGTGTTGCAACAGTGTTAAGGTGTTGCAAAAACATGTTCCAAAGGTGTTTCATTAGTTGTGGAAAATCTTGTAGTCTTCATCACATCAAGTCTCACGTGCCTCTTCACTAAAAAAATCAAGTAGCCCCTTCGTAGATTTACATTTATATGAGTAACAACAATGATAACTAGTTCTGCAAAAATCAACAAACTAACTCATTTTTCAAAGATAAATGAAAATATGATCTTATCCTAATGTTTAATCATAAATTCATGTAAAGTACTAAAGAAATATAATGGAAACACATTAATTCTAAATCCCACACAATGATGGATTGATATAAGGTCTAGGTAAGAGGAAAGGGATTAAAGGTAGGAAAAAGATGGTATAAAAATGTCATTTATGGAGCCTGTCAATAAGGTTCCGAAATTATTTTCCAAATAGTTCTAGTCAATTAGTCAACTAAAAAACAAGACAACATAGTTCCATTCGATTGTCAACTATACATCAATCATATTAGCGAACTAATATTTATCCATAAAGAAAATAGTCTTTGTCAAAGAAGGATCTCAAAGGAATTTAAAAATCATCAAATATGTGCTTGCATGAAACATAACATTTCTTAGTCGTCATCTTTGTCGACATCCTTTGCATCTGACAATTGAAACTTCTATATAACTACATAATAGTATATTACAATGATTCAACATAGACTATACATACGCAACACTCCATCATCAAACTCAATTCATTCAGTCTTAACAACAAGTCCTAGTCGATCAACAACTAGACATCTCAAGTTGGGTTTACTTCATCAAAACAATAATAACATCAATATCATCAATAACATCCTCACTAAAATACCACTAAGGGAGAAATACATATGTCCATAAGACCTAAATTAAGTTATAAACAAACAACACAACTATCAAAAACCAATAGTGACAACATCTCCAATTGAAACTCAATCGACTAATACCTCTAGTTTAAACTCAGTTGACTACTCCAGTCAATCAATAAAAAGAACGAGGAGAAGTGTCATGCTATATAACCTATGATATACATATGTAACACTTGTGCAAATTCTTCAATGAGCATTCATTAGTCCAACCACAAACAACCGTGGTTGTTGGCACTGCTCCAAAATTTTATCTTTCATTCCTCGTTTTCAAAGATCTGAAAGAATAATTGTCACTATTCCAAGAATTTCAATCCTTTGACCAATTCCTTTGATCTTTCTAGTGATGATTTCTATATGGAAATGAATTTTATTTTGACTAAATGGAATGTGCAAGCTTAGGTTCCTACTCAACTAAAGTTCCAAGACAACCTTGCACATCAATAACAATGTCATCTACAACAACAATTTCAAATTCTAGAATATTATGATCAACCAAGTCTTTAGTTGTCTTAGAAAAATCATTAGTAGCTGGTTTCCTTTCCTACAACTTAGTTAGATGACTTTTACCTGCAACAAACAAGACCTTCTAGTCTTCGTAAAGACTCTCCTTTTTGTTAATGAATTTTAATCATATTTAAGAGTCATTTCTCTATGAAATATTAGCTTATGAATAATGGAAACAATAATACCTTATCCAGTCTTCCCAAGTCCACATTTGGTTAGCCCATCTTACTTAATAGTGGGGGTCCAACACTTGTAGTATTCTTTTTAAAACTAGGAGAAAACACAATATTAGTAGCCAACGAGGTATGAGAAGGTGCCAAAACATCAATATCCACCTTTTGACAATCAACAAGGCTACAAGCAAGAGCACCAAATGTAGAATAAGTAATCAAAGAGCCTGTAATGTCAACATCATCACACTTATTTATAGTAGTCTTCAATAAACTTACTTCTAGTCCAAGACCCTATATGCAATCCTACAATCCCTTGTTGGTAGAATCCTTTTAGTCATTTGCAGAAACAAGAGATCATAGTATTTCTTCAGATCTTGGTATTCATCAAATAACCATACATTGTGCTTGAAGAGTAATAGCTTCCTCACGAAGTTCATCAACATAGGCTTGCAAATAGACAACCTTGGTCTCCAGTAGGGTGTTGTATGTCTCTAGCCTATTGGCCATCTCCTTCAAACCAATAATATATGTGTGAGAGATGTTTTTAACATCCTCCTTGAAATCATCAAATAAATTTGTTTTATTGCCAAATTCATCAATGAGGTTCAAAAAGACATGTTTCAACTTTCTTTCCAATACATTAATCTTTCTAAAATTTTGATTATATCTATGCAAGATGGTAGTTTGTAAGAGGGAGTATTCATCCTCCAAATGGGTATGGGATATCTCTAGCTTATATTTCAATGTTCCATTCTTTGTCCATAATAGGAAATAGTATTTTGTAAGGAAACAACTTCTTCTCAAAGTTAATCATAAGTTTCTTGCAAAGCAATAACTTTGTTCTAAAGAATTTCCTAAATTTTTCATACAATCGATTCTTTATCTTCATCAAAAGAACCCATATTCAAATAAGGTTCAAAATATGAACATATCAAGGAAAGTTAATTGTCTCAATTTGTTGGTTGATTCTCAACTTAGTTAAAAAGTATCTGTTCAATGTTGAATTGATATAGTTAGAAAACACTAGTACTCCAACAAATTCAATATATCCAAGGAGATTCTATCCTCTAATAGTGATATGTTTTTTACCAAACTTCGTCAAGTAAGACAAGTCATGGCCACCAAACATACACTGTGGATCCATGTGAATATGACTCAAACCTGAACATAGCCACCAAAAATACACTATGGATCTATGTGTTAAAAACTCAAATTTGAACATAGCCACCAGACATACAATGTGGATCTATGCAACAATACACTGAATATACTCCAACGCAACCTGGATCTATTAGAAAATATCCAGGGTCTTCATCTCCACCACTCTATAGTACGAATCTAACCATGTGATTACATGTGTCAAAGTCGAACATGGTAGAAACCACTTGATTACCGGTCATTAGTGTATACCGTTAACAAGTGCGAGGGAAATCACCATTAATTGTCAATGACTCCCAAGGTACACTAGTACAATCCAACAAATGTGAATAAATGAGCTGAAGTCGAACACTCGGCGGAATCTTCCAAGCAAGGGTCAATTATGAAAACCCACTGTTGAAAGCGAGGAAACCTGCCATTGAGGCATGCAAGTTCCAAGGTACCAATTAGTTTCTAAGTCTAATTCCTGGATAAAGAGTTGAAGTCGACAGGAAAAGACTCGTCACAGGAGGGCCTTAATGTATCCCACATCAGTGACACGAAACAAGTAACAATATTTGATGTAGATCAGAGTAACAAGTGATTCAGGACTGACTCAGGGATGGCTGACGCAATAGAAGGATTAAAGACTGCAGAAATGGCTAACGCAATAGAAGGCTCTTCAGGTTGAACTTCTCTTTGAACATATTGACGACACGACAACTATCTTGGAAATACTGACTCAACAACAGGGATCACAGACCAATTTGTAATCTTATAGGAGTATGATCAGGAGACAAGTGGATTTTCCAACCTAGACACAAGGCGAGTGAAAGGGTGTCATGTTCAAAAGCGACTCTTCCACAGAATACAGGTTTAGATACATTTCTTTCCCAATTTTTTCCCCCACCATTTCTGGCGAGTACCTCTTTATTTTTACTCAAGATTGAGGAGGATAACATATGCTTGTCAATTTAAGCTCATCCTTTGGACGAGTCCCTCGGAGTATGTTTAACGAACCCTAGGAAGGAGTGGTTCGGTCCCATCATGGGTCTATCAATGTTTGTTTAACGAGTCCAGAGATAGAAAACTCGGGGTTTTTTCATGTTTTAAGAGTCTGAAAAACACTTAAAGAGAACTCATGTCCCATATGGGCCTTTCAATGTTTCTTTTATGAGTCCAAAGAAAGAAAACTCAAAGGTTTTTCAAGATTATAGAGTTTGGAAA
>JZKD02S0389495.1:1006085-1028889 GCA_000966675.3 Picea glauca | reverse complement strand
ATAGGAAAAAGAAATTTCTTTTCTCAGGAGAAGTTCTTCTCCCTTCTCTCTTTAGGAACTCAGGCCACTGACCCCTCTAAAGGCAACATATAGGTTTACATCATTAACGATCATAAGGATGATGAAAATAATGTGTAACACTTGATAACGGGGAACCTCATCTCCCCAATCTAGTATCTTTCCAAATACTAGTTAAAATCCAGAACATAACAGTTCACCTATGCATCATTGATGAAGGTGCATCTATGTGCATCATGTCCAAAACCATATGGTAGAAACTTGGCTCCCCCGAGATCATACCATCCTCCATCACCCTGAGAGATTATGACGGACGCCCATCCTCTTCTGAAGGGATATTCTAAAATGTTCCCATTGAAGTTGGGGGAAAAACCATTCCTATTGACATAGAGGTTATCAACGCTCCACTTGATTACAACATTTTATTCGGGCGTAGCTACATGTATTCTATGAAATCTGTGGCCTCTTCTGTGTTTCACACGATGATGTTCTCCCACAACGGGAAGATCATGACCATCGATCAAGTCTCACACTATGAGCCCAACCCTTCTTCCAATATCGAAAACATCTTACCTCTTGTCCACAATAATTATGATGCTTACCCACTCATTGAGATGGGCCCCAAAATCTTCAAAGACCCATCCTTGTTAGGAAATTACCATGGAGCACCACCACTCATACATTCCTCAGCACAGGTATGTGTCATCTCATCCAAGGGAACTGAAACTAGAGATACCCTCCCTCCCATAGAGGCCTCTTCATTGCCTGACATCCCACTAGTCACAGAGCTTCCTCCTTAGGAATCCCCTAAAAAATATTCAGCTCCACCTGTTCCTGATTCCACCCTCCCCTAGGGCCACATCCTTGTTTGGGAAACACTCCCCCAAGCCATTACCCAAATCCCCTTCTTCTATACCCCACCGGGCATACAAGCTTTCTAGGTGGCCGCAGCGCTCACCCTTCCCAATATGGTGCTGGATATTCAAGTATGGTATCTACATCCACCAACAATGGTCCCACAACCATTCCTCCCTCCCCAAACAGAAGGAATCCCGGTGCAAATTTCCATACTAACTCCAACTGCACCACCCCCACCCCCACTTGTTAACAACACTACCATAGCTAGGGGAATATGGAAGAAGGAGCCCACCATTCCTCTTCCTCCCCGAGTTCAACCTCCTTTTGCACTATGCAAGAAAGAAGGACACCCTACTAATAAATTCCCATCTCTCCTTGAGCTACACAATTTAATTCAACTCCCTCGAGTAACGACACCACTCGTCAATTCCTCCATTACTACCGCTACATCCCCTACTACAGGTAGCAAAGGGCTGCGAACCAAATTTGCTTGTGCCATATGTTCATATCATGGCCATTATACCCACCATTTCCCAACACTACCATAGTTTCGCTAGACATTAACGAAAGTACGCCAGAGTTTTCAGTAGAACCCCCCTCCATCTGCATCAACAAGTACCCAGGCCTCTGACATCCACTATGTCACAACCTCAGTTAATGAACATATGTGATGTCTATGCTCTCTCTGTGACTCACTGAATCATTTCACTTACCAATGTCCCACTATTATTGAATACAAGTGTTGTCAAATGGCCCTTATTCAAAATCCTCCCATCACACCACCTTCAGGGATGCCAGTAGTCCTTGCTACTCCCTCCCCATATATTGTTTATATCTTCTCTCCAGAGCCAAAATCCCTTCCCACTCCTCCCTGGTTCATGGACCACCTAGATGAGGATTTACCACCTAATCCCCCAAACTCCCTGATATATCTCCCCATGAAAATCTTACGCCCAACCACAATTTTTAACCCACAATATCTGGACATTTGGTTCATATCAAGTGAACCCTCGCAACCTATTTGCGACACTCACTCTACGTCTTCACCACCAGAAGACAATCACACGACGACAATCAATAGTGTCACTTCAACCGATCCCCTATACTCTCACATGTTCCACTGCAATGACGATAGCCTTTAAGAATTAACTACACCCGATTGCCCATGGAATGCACTCCATCATCGAGCACTCTTTCTCTCATAGGAATCCTTTGCACCTCCTAACCAAAACCCCATTTATGCAATCAAAACCAAGGATTTCATTCCATCCGGGCATATAGAATGGTTCAACAACCCTATCCCTGCCCCAAATTCTTTTGAAGATGGCAACATGGCCAAAATTTCCCCCACTATCAAAATCGATATTTTCGTTAAACTAGGAATCATAGAGGAAATCACCATAGGCGCCACATGCTCCCCTGAAGAACTCACAGCCTACAAAGCTCTTTTTCAAGAATACCGAGACATTTTTTCCTGGTCATACATAGAGATCCCTGGCCTCGATCCCTCTATTGTTGAACATCTTATTGACACATGGCCTGATATCACCCCCATTCATCAGAAGCAATGCCCACTGCACCCATCCATAGCAGTGGCCATCAAAGCAAAAATTGACAAACTACGTGCGGCAGGATTCATATACCCTATCGCTTACACATCATGGGTTTCCAACCCTATTCCCATCAACAAAAAACAAGGAACTATTCGCATCTGCACAGACTTTCGTGATCTCAATCACGCTTGTCCCAAAGACAAATTTCCTACACCTTTCATCGACCATATTATCAATGACTTCACTAGCCATGAGGCCTTGTCCTTCATGGACAGATTCTATGGCTACAATCAAATACAGATCCACCCAGCAGATCAGTATAAAACCACGTTTACCACCCCATGGGGCACTTTTGCGTATCGATTCATGCCCTTTGGACTCAAAAACACTGATGCAACATTCCAATGAGCCATGACCTATGTTTTCCACGATCTCGTCTGCATCATCCTTTCTTACGTAGACAACCTCACCGCTCACTCAAAGAAGCGAACATAACATTTAGATGACTTACAAGTTGTCTTTCAATGGTGTCATCAGTACAATATCCTCTTGAATCCTCTCAAGTGTGTATTCTGTGTCACCACTAGATGCCTCCTCAGGTTCATTGTTTCCCAACACGACATCACAGTGGACCCCCTCAAGGTCCAAGCCATCACATAAATTTCACCACCTCAGAATTTACGCCAAGTACAGAGCCTACAAGGCAAAGCCAACTTTTTACGACACTTTGTTCCTAACTATGCTACTCGTGCACATGGTTTCCTATGCCTACTGCATAATGATATCCATTTTGGTGGGATGAACATGCCCAAGAAGCTTTCGATGATTTGAAAGAAGAACTCTCCAGTGCCCCTTTGATTAGTCTACCCGACTATGATCGCGACTATATCCTCTACTTATCGACCTCAGCCGTCTCTATAGCAGGATTTCTCGTACAACTAGGGGATGATGGCTGAGAGAATGTAGCTTACTACATCTGTAAAAACCTTTTAGGACCACCCTTGAAGTCTAATCATGAAGAGAATCTCACCTTTGCAGTTGTCCTCGCAGTCCAAAAATTACGCCATTACATCTTGCTTCGCACTACCAAAGTCGTGGAAGATTCCAACCCAATGCAGTACTTGCTTAGTCGACGACAAATTAATGGTAAATTCACCCGATGCATTGTCATCCTTTAGGAATATGATCTATATTTTTCAACTCCAAAAAGCAAGAAAGCACGCGTTCTCACTGAATTGATCACAACATTTCCATTAGATTCCACAACTTCCCCCATCAATACAGATTTCCCTGACGAGCACCTATTCCATATCTCCTTGGATGACCCCTGGTATGGCGACCTTCTCGTCTACCTTTGGACGAAAAAATTTGGACCTCACCTCTCTCGCGATGATTGTTGGTGAATTCACCACCAAGCTCCTCGCTACCTCTTGATTGGAGACATTTTGTATCGACATGGGGTCGACACCTTCCTCCATCGATGTTTAACCATCGATGAAGCCGATAGAGTCTTGAATGACTACCACAACGGTGCTTGTGGGGTCCACCTCTCAGGGATTTCCACCACCCAGAAAATCATCTGAGCAGGTTACTTTTGGCCCACATTGTTTCACAACTGCATCCACGTAGTGAAGCGATGCGATAAATTTCAACTGTACGCCAATAAAGAATGAGCGCCACCCACTCTTCTCCACCCAGTCATCACTGTTGGCCCCTTTTGCAAATGGGGCATTGACTTCATGACCTACAACTCGTCGTCTAGCAACGGACACAAATATATCATTGTGGTAGTCGATTACATTACCAAGTGGGCCAAAGCTATGCCTACCTTCAACAACACCGCTAACACCACAGTGTGTTTTTTCTTTAACCATGTTATCACCTGCTTCAAAGTCCCATTACAATTAGTCTCCAATCATGGAAAACACTTCGAGAATGAGATATTCATCGAACTCTCTTCTAGGTTAGGCTTCTCCCACGAGTTTCCCTCCCCATACTATCCTCAATCCAATGGACAAGTAGAAGTGGTCAACAAGGTCCTCAAAACCATGTTACGACGCATGGTTAACAAACATAAGACAAATTGGCACCATATGTTTTTCTCCGCACTATGGGCTTATTGCATGATAGTCAAAACTTCCACTGGCTTCACACCTTTTCATCTTGTCCATGGGGTCAAAGCCACTCTTCCCATCAAGTGCGAAATTCCCACATTGCACACCGCTATTGAGCTATTACTCGAAACTACTCCAATGGAGAAATGATTTCTAAACTTAGAGTCACTGGATGAAGATCATCGGTCTTCATTACAGAACAATGAGGCAACTAAAAAATGATCGAAGGCCACCTTTGACCGCCACGTCAGTCTTCACTCATTTAGCGAAGAAGATCTTGTCCTTGCCTACGATATTGCACACAATACCCTCGGCCATGGCAAGTTTGAATCGTTATGGCATGGACCCTACATCATCTAAAGTTGCCTCACTAAAGGTGCATACATGCTGACCTCTCCTGAAGGCCACCCTCTCAAAGAACCCGTCAATGGTTTGTACTTAAAAAATCTTTACGCCTAAGCGTAGCCATTCTACACTAGGCTTTTTATTTTTGTATGCTTTTGTAGAGTTTTTAGTATTCTTTTTCCATGCCTTATGTCTAATCTACCATTTGTGTTATTGAAAAATGCCTCCTCCATTGGCCTACCACATCAGTTACACCAACGGAGTGAGACGATGGACACAAAATCTCACTTCGGTCGCTTGGGCCCTCTATACCCCCTCACACGTACTACTCCACTCCAACGACATATGTTTGGGCTCAGTAACCAACAACCAAGCAGAGTACATAGCCTTCATTAGCCTCATTGTCGAGGCCAGTCAGCACTGCATTCATCACCTTGGCATCTTTTTAGATTCTCAACTTGTTGTCCTCCAACTCAACAATGTGTACCATGTCTGTGATCCTTGCCTCTTCCACAAATACCTGCAAGTTAGACTTTTATCTCGACATTTTGCTTCAATTACATTTACACATATTCCAAGACAATTTAATCAAATAGAAGATAATATGGCTAACCTAGTTTTGGATTGGCATTTATCACATCAAGACACCACTATGCACACATAAATCATCAAGAGTCTGTCATAGCATATAGATTCGACATCCTAAAAAAACATTAAAAAACATAAACACATGTGAACATCAAAAAGATCCCAAAAAGCATATCATATATATATGCCGTTCAATGTGCCATTAGTGTTTACAAAAAATAGTGCATATACAACATCCGTAGGTTGGTGAACCACCTCACCCCTATAGATACAAAACTGGTGTCACCACACTATATACAAAATGGGCTCACAAGCCTATATAAATACAAAAATACATATCTAGAGGCCCTCATGGTGTCTCTAACACACCACCACCTGGTCTCCTTGCCGGAGGAGGTACCCCTCCATCTATCAGTCCCTCAGGCCATGGGGGCAACTTCCCAGTCATCGTTGCTCCCGCTACTGCTGCCCTACGGATCAAGGTCTTTAGCTCCACCGAAAGCCCAATACAATGCTCCAAGATCCCCTCATCCTAGATACGTAACCACATCCCCTCAGGTACCCCTTGTAGTACCGCCTCTAGGTAGTGGCGAAAATCTGCAAACTCTCCCTCGACTCTAGTCGGAGCAGCATGTGATTTCCTTGCACCCAGATCATCAAAACAACACCTCCTCTCTCATCACCCACAGGCCTCGCCCTATCATCATCCTATCGTCATCTCTCTCCTGCCCATGGCTCTCCTTGCAGAGGCCTCATTGTCCCCTGACAAGCCGATGCTTGAACCAACTCAACCTCGTGCCCATGAGGTCCCAAATCTGCACATACAACAAACAAATGATAGCATCATCATCCATCTATACATATCAAAACATGCTATACTATCTACAAAATATCAAGAACAACATCATACCTCTCTGGTCGAATACCTCTCCCAGGGGTAACACCATCTCTAGGTCATCCCAGAAGTACACTCCACTGTATGGATACTACAGTATGATTTGTGACATCTGAAACCACATCCATGCAGCCTCAGCTGTAAAATAATGGCCTCCCTCCCCACCACCATGGTGAATCAAAATAGTCGCCCAACGCCTCAACCGCGGCTCTCGCACACCAGTTGCATCCAAAAGAACTCTAGGGTGCAACATAGGCACCCTCTCCAAGAACTAGGCCACCAAGATGGACCCAAAGGTGAACTCCCCTGAGTTAGTAGCTCAACACCTGTCCAACTACCCTACCATCTTGGTGTGGAGCATCAACCCCCAGGCAAAATGCTCACCAGCCAGTGCCCTCTCCATCACCCTCAACTGACCCCCATTGATCCGCTGAGTTGTGAGAGACCTATAGACTCTCACTATCATCACTACCATGCAGTGATGCCCAAGGGATTCCATCAACCCAATACTCACCATGGAGCCCGACATAAAGTGCTCCCCCAAACAATCCCTTTGGGCTAAGGTAGCCAACTGCCCATCGCCAGGTAACATGGGTTCCGCCGATAGTGGGGTTCCCCAAAAAGGGAGCCCAGTCAGAAAATATATATCCTTAACTGCAGTGAAGGCCAGCTAGTCACCACGCACCATGAAGCAATGGAAATTCAAACTCCACATAGAGAGCAGGAACTGCACCAGTTACTCCTGCGAGCACTCAAAAAACTTCAACAACCCACAAGCTGCCAAAGTGTCCCGGAGCACTGGGTCCTCATTCCTCACTGCCTCCCTCAGGCATGACCAATCCCTCTCTCTCTAATGCACCTACATGCTCAAAATGATCACCTACATCTACATATCCAGTACTTGATCAGCCATCACAACCCATAAAACCATCAAAATCTCAAAAAAAGATAAGTTTCACACTCTCTAGATTTGGTTCAATGGCACGATTGTTTTCCCCATAGGCACGCACATACGCATGCCTTTACATCCCACAGTCATGCACTCATGTGCACCTATCAGAAACACAGAGACACACATAGACGCACCTGATGGCACGCCTGTTCATTACACAACAAGACATACATGTGCTACTGTCAGCAATACAGCTGCGCATGCATGCGCAGCTGTAGTTTCAACAGGCATGCATCCAGTGCATGCCTATTTTACCTCTATAGGCACCCAAGTGTGTTCATGTTTCTCTTATAGGCGCTCACTCATGCATGGATCTCCCTTGATCGCTCGTGCAATGTGGGGCCCACATTCATACAATCCCTTGTATGACCCTCCGTACACGCCCTACCCAAAATGAAACCCCTAGCTACTGTGGAGGAGGATACAACCACTAACTTGAAACTCGTTGATCCTAAATCAGCTGGCTCAATCTCCTAGAAGCTATGAATCTACTCTCAAACCTCTCGTCCACTCACAGTGGCAGTAGGTACAAATGAGGTGGCAATGTTGGCCTTACAGCTATATATAGTCCCATTTTCCAAACTTCCCTACTCAATTCCAGGAGCTCTGAGCGTTCATTTTTCGATCTAACTTCAGCCACAGGACCCAGGTCCTGCCACCTACACATTCATATTCCCTGGGTCACCATCCATCCTAGGCCCCCGGGGAGAATTTTTTACATACTATGCTCAGGTACGCATGATTATATTCACACATTATTGAATAACTGTTATATGTTGTTTATCTTCAGATATTGTTCACATCAGGTATTTGTTTTTCATGTGTGCAGGTACTTGGTCACCATTCATCAGCACTACCCCTTCAGGTATATGATCTACACTGGCATGTAATTTCCCCCCCTGCATCTCAATTACATCTCCAGTCACACCCCCCGACATTTGCCTGTAGGTCCCTACAACCGGCTCTGCAGTACTGTCACCTCCATTGCATTTTGGTACTGTCACCTGGTAGAATTCTTCCCCACATGAGTCGTCCAATTTATAATCCCCCTTGGCACTTTGACACTCATGATTTTTTCACCCTTTAGGGATGGGAGTCCCGCTAGTCTCCTACATTTTCGAGAATCAACCACATACTCCTTCTCCTCATTTTTCTAGCTTGCCCAATGTAATCCTAGGTTATCTCATCATGGTTCTATGTTGACTGCACTCCCGCAATATCATTCACCACCCATTTCATCCACAATCAGTTTTCCTATCTATAGATTGTCATCCATTCACTTCCCTCATACAGAAACCCACCTATGGGGCCCTCACCCTCCCCCTGTTTCCCAAGAACCTTGCTCCATCATCGACTAGGCCATATTACATTGGGGCACCCATTTCTGTGTCTATACACTCATCCCAAATTATTCTTTATTCATTTATAAATTGTATAAAAACCTTCGTTGCCAGCATTTACATAGCTTTTTGTCATCACCTTCGGTGAACCTTTTTCCTCTGGCAACGCAACCCCTGTCTCCCTTGGTTGGGAACCCCTTATCTCCTACTCCTATTCAAATTGTCCATAAACCCCAAGTATCTCACCATCTTTGTACCCCTGATCTTCGAGTTTGTCCACCTTGTCACTCCTTTGGCACAGTTTAACCCACACCTAGTTGTCCCCCTGACACTAGGCCCAGTTTTACGGTTGCTTCCACACTAGCTTTATCCCCAACCAAGGGCAGTCTTGAGTCTCATCACTTCCTGATTTCATACATGATTACTCATTAGTTCTTGATGTTATCCAGTGGATTTCATGAAGCCCTCCTCTTCTTGGAGTCGCGTCTCCCTTTCTATCGACATCAACACAGTTTCCAGATGGGCGACAATATCTTGACTCTCATTCCCTTCACAATGCGGAGTCTCAGATAGCACAGCGAGAACCATTATTACTCTTTGTTGTCGTTGACCCCCATGGAATTCAACTTCAACACTTCATCATGTTGCGATGGGTCTTACTTTGTGACTATTGCAGTTGTTTTTATATTTTCCAAAGACCTTTGAAATTTGATAGGATATCAATGCTTGCATGCCATCGACACTTATTTGAGGTATCATCACCTCTTTTCAGAGTTTGTTCACTGTCAGAATTGTCCTCTGCCTTCATCAAACTGCCCCGAGGGTGTTGCAGTCATCTACATCGACAAACCACTTCAGTTACTGCATTACACCCTTTTTGAGTTACATGACACGAGCATGGGGCATGCCCGCCTCATTTGTAAACAGTTTATTTTTCACACCTTGAGAAAGGTTTGGGTCCTACAGGTTCCCCTCTCCCTCCAATGGGTCACTCTTGACACTCTCCTCATCGCTCTTTCTTATAATGGTACTCTCAATAGAAGAAACATTGATGTATTCTGGATATACATATGCTCCTAACCTCATACATCAGGGGGCATCTTTTATCACTAAAATTTCATCTGCAAATGGTTACAGGAATCCAACATCTTCAAACACCCATTAGTCCATCCATGGACCCAAAAAACGCATTTCCAAAAGGTCCAAAACTATACAACCAGTTATAAAACTAGCATGCGCTATGAATACACAGGGAGTGTGTACACATGCGCCATCCGGAAATGCCAGAAAAGTGCACATGCACACGATTCACGACTATGGATGCAAAAAACTGCGCACCCCTCAGAACGATGCATTTATGATATTGGTCAGCGTTCCACCCACTTCTGGTTCAGATTCCAAGTCGATTTGACACCCAAATCTCAGTTGAATCTGACTGGGTGGCTGGTCAAAGACCTAAGGGTGCCCTAAAGGGCCCCTTGTTCACACTAAAGGCTAGTTGAATAATACCTCAAAGATATTCTATAAAAGGAGGCCATTGGTGCACTATTTTTTAAAGGAATTCATTTGCACTGTTATGCTACTTCTATTCTCTTGGAGGATCCTCTTTCTTCATCAAGAGCATATCATCACCATTTCATTTTAGCTATTCACACCACCTCTTGGGTGAATAGGCTTGGAATTCTTTCACCATTTTCGTTCAAGTTTCCTAGTTGTAAGAAGAGCTCAAATATTGGTGGTCCAAGAGCCCTCCCTTGGAGGAAGAGGGGACCCATATGTCCCATTTTATCTTTGGTGTTTTCTTTCCACTAATATAATCCTTTCCATTGGTGGCATGAGTGTTATTTATTGTTTGTTTTGATTCTATTTTTATTATGCACTCTAACTTAGTTTCCCTTATTGTTATTAGATTAGTCTTGTTGTTTATTTTCTATGCTTGATATTCTCTAACTCTTGCATTCACTGCTGTCTTGCCTAGCTACCCAAGTGGGCTTGTAAGCGTCTTCGTTTTTCTCATCTAGGAGATGAAAGAGACACAACAACCATGTTAGGAAGGTTAAGGGTTGCAGCTACCTAGAATGCTTGCATTCTAGGTGGGTGGTAGAAGAAGGAAATTTGGGTAATGGCCTGGGGGAATATCTCCCAAACTAGGATTTTCCCTTGGAGGGGAGGGGGAATATGGGATAAGTGGTGTTGTGGGGTTCTTAGGGAATTCCTGTGGTAATAGTTCTTCAAATAGTGGAACGCCAATGTGAGGAGGGGACTCTATGGGAGGAATAGTGTCTCTGATGGATATTCCATTAGAAGATACTTCACACACTTGTGCTGAAGGGTGTAGAAGAAGTGGTGCTCCATGATATGCCCCTAGAAAGGATGGGTCCTTGAAAATTCTGGGACCCATGTCGATGACCGAATAAGCATCTGAGCTAGTGCAGACAAGGGGGAGAATGTTATCAATGTTGGTGGAATGGTTAGGCTTGTAATGTGTGATTTGGTCAAGGGTGATGATTTTCTCATTGTCGGGGAACATCATCGCTCGAAACACGGAAGAGGCTACTGCCTTCATAGAATACATGTAGCTACATCCAAACAAGATATTGTAATCAAGTGGGGCATTGATAAATTAAATGTCAATGAGGATGGGTTTTCCCCCAAGTTTGATATGGACATTTTGGAAGAGCCCTTCAGGGGATGAGGGTCAACCATCATAAGCATGCAGGGTGATGGTAGATGGTACTGGCTCAGGGGAGCCAAGTTTATTCCATAATACTTTGGACATGATGCATGTGGATGCACCTTCATCGATGATACATCGATGTACTATGATGTTCCAGATATTAACCAATATATGAAAAGATACCAGGGTGGGGAGGCATGGTTTTCTACTACCTAGATCAAATGTGATGAGTCTAGTATCAACTGGGTCGACTGCCCCGAAGGTGGAAAGCAAGGATCTACGTTGAGTTGGATAGGTTTGGAGAACTTCCAATACATACATGGCTGCAGGAGACTGAGGTAAGTCGTCGACCAGATTGTAGTTATGGGCTTCCCTAGCATGAGGGTTATGTACATTCCTCCATAAAGGCATACATGGTATATGAGCGTTTGGTTCTGTGTTAGGGAGTGGAATCATCAATGGTGATTTGGCTATAGCTGGAGCCGTTTTTGAGGTGGTTGGGGTATATTTAGGGTGACCACCATACTGGCGACTACGTGTTCTCAAAATAATCTCTTCTTTACTGTTAAGGAGGATGTTATGATCAACCAGATTTCCAGGTTGTATGGGACATGGTTTTTGATACTGCCCCATTTGTTATGGGGTAGGGTGTACCTCTTGTTGGGTATTCATCACAAATTAGTGTGGAATAGGGTTTTGCAAAATGATCAGAGGTGGTTGTTGCAAGTACTGTTGTGGGGCCTACTGAGGGGCAGGAAGCATTGGGGGACATTGCGCATTCATGGATTATTTCATCCATTTGAAGTTGGCAATTTGGGAGAAATGGTGTGTATAATGTCCATACTCACCACAGAGAGTGCAAGAGAAGTTAGTCCTAATATTTTTGTTGTTATTCCCTTGTGATTTTTCATTATTGCCCCCTTGGGGGTTCTAGTTTCCTTGATTCCAGTTGCCCCCAGCGGGATGGTTTTGTTGGGGGTTATTTCTACTTGGTCCCGAGTTATTATTGTTTCGATTTTTCCCTTTCTTCTTGGAATTACTCAACTAATGGGCCGAATTTTCTACATTCAACTGTTCAAAATATTGAATCTTTTGAATGGGAGAGGGATGAACAATATTAACATCAACATGTGGGTGTCCTTGTGGAGGAGCAATTGGCTGTGAAGGACCAAGAAATGGAAAGTATGGATTTTTTTGGGGGGTCGAGCCATATTGCGTATAGGAATTTGAATTACATCACCAACTGTTATGGTCATATGTAGGGGATGGGGGTGGACCCACACTTGATTGAGGGACCAGATGCATCTGGGTACCGATGGGGGTACTCCCAACGACTGAGGGGGAACAATAGGAAATGGATGTTGGTAAGTCGGGGGAGGGTAATAAGATGGCCCTCCATAGGGTGGCAGATATTTAGGTGCACCATAAATAGGTGGAATTTGGTTGTAATGGTTGTGGTGCGTCATGGAACCAATCAACCCATCCGCAACATGGGACATCCCAGGTTTTTCCTGGCCAAATTGTATGGGTTTGGGTGCATCAGGTAACACTATGTACAAGTAACCTGATTGAGCATAGATGAGGTCAAAATGTTGATCCTTGTTGATGGCTTCCTCTTCTATTTGAGGAAAGGTGGATGCTATATCCTTGGCAATAACAGAGACAAGTGATTTGAGAAACCAATCAAGACGTTGTTCTTTGGTGGTGTCTACTTTACACAAACTACGACGCCGACGCCATTCATGGATGTGATCGGATATGTGGATAGCAACAGTTTTTTTCAACATTGAGGGAATTTCTAAGCCAGTATCATGATGAACTGGTAGTTGGAAAAAGGACAAAAAGGCTTTGGCCAATGATTCAAAGGTTGCATGGGACCTTGATTTTTCGTCCACATACTATTTGGCAGAGGAACCAGTGAGAGTGTGTTGAAACAACCTTAGGCGGATGGAATCATCCATGATGCTATTTGAAGATAAAAATAAGTGGAAGTTCATAACATGGTTGGAGGGATCATCCCTTGATTTTCCTTCAAACTTTGGAATATCTCAAGGTAATTTGGTAGGCATATTGGGCCAAGTGGGGTCATGCAAGATGGGATCATTCGTGAGTTTGGTTAAATCAT
The DNA here is from genome assembly GCA_000966675.3 of Picea glauca. Classification (NCBI taxonomy): domain Eukaryota; kingdom Viridiplantae; phylum Streptophyta; class Pinopsida; order Pinales; family Pinaceae; genus Picea; species Picea glauca. The sequence goes on along the minus strand of JZKD02S0389495.1, from coordinate 1,015,424 downwards.
GAATGTTAAGGGATTCCAAGTATAGCATAGGGAGATTTGGTGGAGGATTAGTTCCATCCATCATGTGAGAAGGTGGTGGACCTGTTCCTTGAGAGAGGTTTGGTGGGGTTTTACTTCTCGTTTGAGAGGAAGTTTCCCCCCCGCCTCGTTGTGAAGGATAACTAGTGGATGGATGGCCTTGGGAATTGGACCCAAGCAAAGTGGAACCAAACAAAGTTGATCCCAAAATAGTATCACTCACAGGGGTGTGAGATGGTTGAGCCAATGAGTTGGAAAGACTAGGGACTCCTCCTAGAATAGGAGGAATATTTTGCAAGCATCTGGAACGACGGGGATTTTGTGGGTCCCCTATGGTTTTCGACTAGAAAAGTGAATGTGTGCAAATGGTGAAAAGAGAGCAATAAATGAAAAAGAGATTTGTATAATTTGAACCTTCACAAGATAGTACAAATCACAATTGTATGTAATCAAATGAGCATCATACATAAATAAACTATAAATAAGAAAACATATGGATAGGTGGATTTTCTCCATGTCAGGGAACAAGTAAAAACAAATGCTCATTTCCTAAAATACGTAAAATCCTTTCTCTCAAATAGAATCGGGCCTTCCAAAAGAACTCAACAGTCGGGTCCGAAGCCATTGGAAGAGGAACTAGTGAAGGTTGAAATAATAAGTTATAATGAGGGGTAGAGGGTGCATATCCTGAAAGAGTTGGTGATATTTCCCAATAGACAAATAAAATATGATCAAGGTGGGATTGAAGCCCACAATATCCACCTAGGTAGATGTCCTAAATTTTGGTCACTGGGTACCTCGATCAAAGTGTGACATTTATATTTTCAGCCTCATAAATGGGTCACGAGTTGGATTGCCTTCCAAGATTTGGGTGACTCAAGGAGAGATGCATTGAAAAACCAGACCTCGGCCTTCAACCCTTCATGGGTGTCTCCCTACCTTATGGTATAAGAACACTTGACTTGGAGGATTTTGAAAGTTTCCTATTTGTCAACTTCTAATGTTTGAAAATGTGAGAACTAGATAATGGGGGGTTATTTGGATGCCTACCCCCAAGATCCTACCTAGACTAAAAAATTTCTTTCAGCACCTCCTGTGGAGGAAAATTTAGTTAGTTTTTAGAAAATTTTTAGATGTGGTGGTTTGAGAGATTGGGGGTGTGAACCAATCTCGTTTTGATTAATGGTTGTGGATAATTTCCAAAGAAGTAGTGGGATGTTTGATAATTCCCTTGGAGAAAACCTACTTCAACCTCCACAATTCTAAAATAGAAATTATATGAATGAGTGACTTTGTGTGTGAGCAACTGAAAAAGTGTGCCAAGCTTTTACTAAGTTAGGTGTGAGATTGCAAGATGTGGACTTCCTATGGTCCTTACAAATCTTTGTTACCTAGCTTACTACGTGTCATTTGTACAACCTTGCGGAATTTTAAAATCCCTAAAGAACCAGCATGTGGACATATGGGTCCTTTACAAATCCTTTAAACTCCCTAAATGTTGTTTACATTAAGAAATCTTGAAAACTATCCTATATTGCAAGCATGTGGGAATGTATGGTCCCGTTACTTTGATCTTTAAACTTCCCTAGATTGTGATGTAAACTAAGAAAGCAAGAAACTATCCTAAGTTTGCAACACATGGGCATGTATGGGCCCTTACAAATTTCACATGATTTCAAAAAACTAAGAGGAACCCTATGGGGGCTTTGTCCTCTCCTAAATATTTTTGTTAAGGGAGATGAAATGTCCCTTTAACCACCTTTATGATTCTCAAGATCACACTAGGGTGTGAGATAAGAGCATACTCAAGGGTCAAAGTTAAATTATATTCCCAATGTAAGTGATTCATGTATGATAGCAATAATCTCAACTTAAACTTTTACAATCCAAACAAGCCATCCATGTGGAAACCAAAGTAAAAGAGGAGCATATTTGGTTCTTTTTACCCCCTAAGTACCTATGTTTAGCTAACCTTTCATATGGGAAAGGATTCGAAGTGAAGTGCATTTTCCTTACAAAGTGCATGAAATCAAATATCTGAAGGCTAGGGGGCCTTCAAATCATCATAAAAACCCTTACAATTTTGAAAAAACTAGAGATATGCACGCGTTACAACTTTTACAGGTGCACAACATAATCAACCAATGAACAACATAATGCTACAAATGGATCAATATATTAGTAGGGAAAATACCGTAGAGGAAAATGAGGACTTATGAGTCCCCTATTCCTCCTTGGGAGGGCTCTTGAGTTCCCTAATGGAGAGATCTTCATACAATGGAAGAAAATGGAAAATGGTGAATAAAAACAATGCCTATTCCCTCAAGAGGTGAGTGCAATGGCCTACTGCAATGATACTTGAAGGATCCTAAGATAAAAGATGATTATCAAGGGAGAATTCTAGGAGCATAACAATACTATGAAGATCTTGGTTTCTTAGTGCACCCATGGCTCTTATTTATATCATTTCTTCAAGGAAAAATGTAATTGGTTCTTGGTGTGAACAAGGAGCCTTTTAGGGCACCCTCTAGTCCTTGACCACCCCCCCATTCAGATTTCCCTTAGATATGAAGGTCAAATCGTGTTGGGAGTTGGTCCATAAGTGGTTGAGGGGACGACAAGATCCATAAATGCGTCGTTCATAGAAGTGCACAACTTTTATCGTACAAAGTCACGCACTTGGTGCATTGTGCACTCTAAGGGCTTTGTTGGCCCACACACATTGTGCATTGTGTGCACTCTTCCTTTGGTGAATTTGTGCATGTCAATTTTTGTCCCATTTGTATAGTGTTTTTCCTTTTGAATGCATTTCAGTGTTGTAGGTGAACTAATTGTTGTTGGAATTGTTGTGTTATTGTAACCATTTGCGTGCAATTTTGCGGATGATATTTCAGTCATAACACCCACCATGATAACAAAAAAACATAAATCTTAACCTAAGGTGCACTGCCACCAAGGGATTATTATATGAAAAGTAATTATCCAACATTAGGAAAAATCGTATATCACCATAAAATAATATGTAGTACCCCCCCTTTTAACTCAAACTTAGGAAATAACACATCAATGAGGGTACTACCATCATTAAACACATTCCCCCCTAAGTGATGTTTAGTAAATGTTACATCATAAAGTTAAATCACCTAGGAAAATCCCACAAAGGAAACATGAATCATCCCACCATAGAAACAACATAAGTGAAGGGGACATAAATAAGTGATAACCCATCCAATCATCAAGTACATTCCTCTTCACACATTTCAATTTATGCACACTCCAAATTATCTACAAAATTTACGACAAAATCGACAATAAAGTTCCCATGGCCCAAACTATACATCACCATGTACCTAGGATCTTCTATCTTCTAGTCCAATTGAAAATTTCTACCATCATATCTATGTGGTCAAGCAATGGTCATGTGTACCCATTTTGTGAGATCTCTTTGGTAAAATTATTGAACCCTAGTCCCATCATACTAAATTTGGGATTGGGGAGGCATTATAATAGGTGGATGAGGACCACTATAGTCATAAAGAGGTAAAATGGCACGAGTAATGCAATATAGAGGAAATATTGAATATAAGTACCATGCAAGTGAGCAAGATTAGATTGATGGAATATGAAATACATGTACTATTCATGTAATTACTTCCAACCTATGCAGTTCAATGACTGACACACTACATGATTGTTTGCATAGTTGGAAACTCATTGGAAATTTGAAATATATATAAATGTATTAGTTATATATATGGCTATAATAATAATTTACAATTATTATTTATATATCTTGGATAAAACCAATTTTATGCTAAAATGTCCAAGTGTACATTTAGTAGAGAAGAAGTTGAATATGCAGGACACATGATTCCAAAGGAGATAATCAAGGTTGATCCAAATAGAGTCAATGCAATCACATGGTGGCTAAAATTAAAAAATATCTATAAAGAGTATTTTTGGGCTTAATGGCATATTATTAAAGGTTTGTAAAAAAGTATTCCCACCTAGTAGCATTACTTTGGAACATGTTAAAGAAAAACTCCTTTTAAATGGACAAGGAGGTGAGGCAGCTAAAAGAGGTGTTGTGTCTGATTTGGTGCAAGGGTGTACTAAATGTACTTAGTCAATAGGTTGGAATTGTTGGTGCACACGAAAAATAAAAAGTACAAAATATGTGAGTGAGCAAAGCTAAATCAATTACATCCTTTAACATGCAATCAATGAAAATTTAAAGAGAAGGGGAAATAAAATCTTTGAATAATCTTCTCAGTCAACTGCCAATTGATTTGGATCTAGTGAAGGTGGATTCAAGTAAAGGAAGCCTATTTTGTGAACCTGCACACAAAGATAACCAAACAACCAACACTACTAAGCATTTCCAGGTTGGCAATTTACATGGAAGCAACGTGGCACTTGTGATATTGCAAAATTTATCATGTTGATGTCATATAGAAACCTTGTGAAAGTATTGAAGAATTATGCACACAATATGCATGGCCCATGAATTGATGTGCCACATAGTCATATCTTTGGTCATTTGAACAATTTGACTTAGATAACTTAGGAATTTCTCATTATTTTATGATTCATGTGTTTCATTGTGTTTGTATAAGTTGATTAGTGATGTCTTTGGTCTAAACACCTTCATTTGTGAAAGTGGAATAAAATAGTGGAACAAAAATGATTCTAAATCATGGATAGGGAATATGACAACAAATTGGGGTCTCTACCAAGGGTGCATCTCCTTGGATGGGGTGAATGATGGAGACTTGGTTACAGATGGAGCTTTAACATGGAAATGTGGTGAACCAATGGTTCATTATCCTGTGTCCAAAGGAGGGAAATAAACCAAAGGGTAACTGCTTGAGAGTCCATTGGGAAAATTTTAACAACTATTAAGAGAAACGTATGAGGCTCATTATGCAACCATAGACTACATGGACTACCATTTTTATGGGGAACAATGACATGGGTGCCAACATGCAAAGCATGCTAAACTAGGGAAACCCATGTAAGGAGGTGCATTACCATTCAATTAGGGAGAAAAAGGGAACTTATAGGGGAAAATACACTCACCAAAACATGGTTGAACTTGAAAAATATTCAAAAGAAGACAATAGGTAAGTTGGATCATATAATTTTGATTTCACCTGTGCTAGGTTAGTGCATTTCTCTTGATCTACAATTTTGTCTATTCAATTTTTAATTTTGATGGATTATGGGCCTATAAAACTATTGGAAGGTTTACAGTTGGGAGTAAGCTTATCATTGATGGCAAGAACAACGATGGAAAATATCAACATGATCAACAACACAGTGATAATGGAGGAGGAGGAGCAACAATGAACGTTGGTTCTTATTCAGAATCCCCGATGACCGTCAGATCTGTTTGTGGACAAGAAGAATGCGCAGAAGAGGAGGACAGATCTTAGGCGTTAGATCTGAGCATAAGATCCGACCATTGTTGGATCAGGGAGAACCTGCATGTTCATTAAAGAGCATGAAGAGGCGAAACGCGAAATGCTAAAATATGTTGGTCTGACTCCATTTTGGAGTTTCGTAGATCGAGACTTGAAGGCTTGAGACCCTTCATCATAAGTGGCAAAATTGCTAAGTGCCGAAATCGCGAAATCCCAAATGGAAAAATGATCCTAGTCGTTGGATCAAGGTGTGATCTGGGCCATTAGATCCAGGAGGTGAATATGGTAGACCACGTAAGAAAGGACTGTCGTGGACCATCAAATCAAGAGGATGCGTGGCTAAAGATTAGAGCACCACAAAGACTCCATCTCAGAGCTTCGCCTATCGTGAATTGGAGTGATGAGAACCTCCATCACAGGAATCGCGAGATGCGAAATCACGATAAGATCTAGACCATCAATACACCAAGATTCTGGACCTTTGATCTAAGCTCCATATCGGAGCTTCGCCTATCGCAACTTGGAGTGACGAGAACCTCCATCATAGGAATCGCGAGATGTGAACTCACGAAAATATTCTGGACCATTGATCTAAGATCCATCTCGGAGCTTCGCCTATCGCGACTTGGAGTGATGAGAACCTCCATCTTAGGAACAACGAGATGTGAGATCGCAAAAAGATCGGGACCATTGATTCATCGAGATCGTGGACCGTCGATCAAGGTTGATGAATATCATGAGTTCGCAGCACCTTTTAGCGTAGCCTATGGTCACTGCGTGTGGTCACGTAGAGGAAGGACCTAGTGCAGATGAGATCTGCCTCGGAATTTCAGGGATCACGTCTGGAAGTGTCGAGACACTAGATCATACGAATGTCGAAATACCGAAAAGGTGAATTGTCGTTGTAAACGGTGGTCACTGCCTGTGGTCACGTAGAAGAGGGATCTAGAGCATCCAAGCTCCTATTCAGAGCTTGCAACATGGAGAGTCAATATGTCTCATCGCAGAATCTCCAAATTGATAAAGTGTGAAATGCATAAATCACGACAATATCCTTCAGAATTAATCCAATTATGCACATGAATCTGAGCATAATTGGAGGGCTAATCTTTCTCCTGATAGTGTAACTGCTAGAAACCATTGATGGTTTATGCCAAAGGAGTTGAAGAGTCTCTGGGAATATTCCAATGGGATGAAGATTGGTAATAGGGGAGATTGATAGATGGATGAGCGTTGAAGTATGTAACTGAAACAAAACGCATAAGCTCGACTATGTCAGAGAAGATGAGGAGTCTCAACTGCCAGAGATGCTGTGGAATCTCAGCAGAACACCCAATGATGCTAGATGTGTGGTGGGAACCACCAGAGAAGCTGAAGAGTTGCGATGATCAGGCAGAGCACTCGAGAGGTGAAGGATATTGGTGCAGTGTGAGTATGAAGAGGGATTGCGCGCATTGCATGCACAAGTAGCACAGAAGCTATAAGTACACGGTACGAAGAAGAGATGGGGTCGCGGTTGGAGTTGCTATGGTTTTTATTGTTGAAGGTGATTCATGCGTAAAGAAGGAGGAGAGTGTAGCAGCTGAATTGAACAGAAGAGGAACTGTGCAGTGAATGGACATGGTGCACAGAGCATAAAAATCAGAAGAACAGACAGTGCAAGTCATGTGTGCAGGAAGGCAGTGAGGCAGATAGAGCAACGAAATGCAGCAGAACAGTGATGAGTCTGGTAAGCCATTGTTGAACATTATATCACTGTAATAAGTTTTAGTAGCAAAGAGAAACCAGGGTGGTAGGGTGGTGCAAGGGAGAACTCTTGTTCTCTGTTATACAGGTTGGTGCCTGTATGTAACACCCTGTTTCCCCCAAATTTGTAACTAATCCTAATATAGGAATTACCATGCTAAGGCACGATGAAAATGTGAATGTATGATGTGAATGGACCTTATGAAAAAGGTTGATGAATGTAAATATTATTATGAATATATATTGCAGGACTGTTGAGAGGGGAAGTGATGAAAAGGAGACCACGATGGTTGAAGAAAGGTCGTGGAAGGCACCTGGAAAGGTGGCGTTAACTTCCACCGAAACCAATACCATATTTGGACTTCACTGGCCTTGATAACCAAGAGCGGCTTGATGGCCCCGAATTAAATGAATTGTCAGGATTGGTGGGTAAAGGGCTCCTCAGGAGTAATGAGGGATGAGGGTGAACCGCCCATCCATAGAGTCCCTAGACCTGACCAGTGTGAGGAAATTCCTGCCACACACAACCTCACAAGAGGAAAAGGCATGAGGGAGAAGCGCTAAGGGAAAACATGAGGGAATGTAGGGAGGAGAGAGGAGGAGAACCCTGGAAAACAAAGAGTGAGTGATAGCAGAGAAGAAGGAGAGTAACCATCGTTCTCGGTCACTGGAAAATAGAGACGCAGCCTCTCAACGTTGTGGTATCAGCTCGGGGGTGGCTAGTGGTAAATCTATTGGGAGTCGCTAAGTCTACGTTTGGGTGGAAATGAGCACCCCTCTCAGTAGTTGCATCACCTCTGGTGTTATTTCTGATAAGTGTATTATATCTTGCATCTTGAAATTTATATATTGACTTGTATGCTCATAGCCTATGCTGTTTGTGAATGGTCTGAGTATAAGACTGTCTGTATAGTGTTTTGATCAGAAATGGTGGTTGCATGCTTTTATTGAAAGGACCACGTATGGATTATGGTTATAGATATATTTGTATATATATGCATATTGAATTTATTCAGACATCAAGTCTTTTCTAGAGAAATCTATACTCTTATCCATCTCAGGTAATACCCTAGATAGATCTCAAGTAATACCCTGGTAATACTCTTACCCATATCGATCAATGGACGAGACCTTGTCAAAAGATCTGCGGTCAATCACGACTGTTAGATTGGAGGAAGAAACGAGGGCGTTACATGCCTTAACCCCTTTCCTTTGTCTTCGTGAGTAGCGAAGAAATCAGGATCGTAGATCCCCAAGGTCCATGAGAGTATTTGGACCATTGGTTTTTCCACGTCTAGGAAGCCATGGGAGTCGGTACACAGCGTGGGATAGATCTAATCCATCAGACCTTAGTTAGAAAAATCGATAGTCGTTGGATCTATTAGGAGATACATGAGGGTTAAGCCTTCAAGAATAGGGGCGAAAGTCCCGAAACAGGAATCGGTATCGGGATTTTGGAGTTCGGGATTTTGGAAGTCCTGGTGACAAGAGATCGGGCCACTCCATGGTGGAAGTCTCTAAATAGATCTGGAATGTCCAATTAAATGAGGCCACATGTCACGAGATTACCCACTTCAGGAAATTGGAAATCGAGGATTCGGGAGTCCCGTTGATAAGAGGTCAGGCTCTCATCTTGATAAGTCCTGATGGGAATAAGACTGTTGTCTTATGAGAAGTGGTCATACTGGGCAAGGCTTAGCCCAAAGGGATAATCGCTGATTGAAGCCGGTTCGTCACTTCGGCATTTCAGTACCTAGAATACCGAAGGGCACATTCCTCTTGTGCTAGCAAGTTCTGAAACTTCGACTGGTGAACTCCCGAAATGTTAAACATATGATTAAGTCTCGATTAATGGATGAGATCCTCTTGGAGGATCCAAGGTCCGTAACCACTGTTAGATGTGGGGAAGGAACGTGGATGATATTTCCTCAACCCCTCTCTGCCTTTGCAATCAATGCACAAACATGATCCCTTCAGAGGATCCAAGGTCTGTAACGACCGTTAGATTTGAGGAAGAGATACAGGCATTAATGCCATGACCCTTTTTCCTTTGCAAGAAATGGCGAGCAAATATGGGCGGCTAGGATCTGCACGCCCAGATCTAAGGTTGAGGTTACATTCTGGAGTCCCCTTTCCATTCTACCTTTAACAA
>JZKD02S0389495.1:981387-1004902 GCA_000966675.3 Picea glauca | reverse complement strand
ACCATCGACCAAGTTACACACTACGAACCCAACCCCTCAGCCAGTCTCGATAATATTCTTCCACTCATTCATACAAACCAAGATGTGCATCCATTTATCGAGATGGGCCCTGGAAGTTATGATTTCTGCATTATTAAGAGACTAAACCCTGAGCATATAATTCCTCACAATTGAGAGGACTGGTGAAAATATGTAGGGCTAGATTTACCTGACCTATAATAGTTAGAATAGACAATGAGGATAACCTGTTTGAGGAATTCTTTGGGACTGTTGCTAATTCCCAAGAGTGACCCTTGTTGGTCATTTCCATAAAGAGAGGGTAACACCCGTATGAGTTAGGACTATGAGATTAGTCCTGTAAGTAACTTAAAAAGATCAGAAGATCATAGTCGTTGATCAAGAAGCAAATTGGACCATTGATCATCCAGAGAAAAATTTTTCAATTCCGGGGATCGAAGGATTAGAGGTTCTTCATAATAGAAGTCCCGAAGTCGCGAAACACAAAATCGCGACATAATCACAACCATCGGTTGGAGAGACGTTGGTGACCGTTAGATCTAAATGATCAATGGGGAAGATAAGGCTGATAACCTCTCATCACTCATAAGCTCAAGAGGAATAGTATCTATTAGATTGGAATCAACGAGAACTGTTGATCTAGAGCTTCAAGGTTTCGTCTATTGGGAAAATGGAAGCACAGACTTCCCAAAGTTGCGCCAGGTAAATCACCATTTTAATCAGGACAGTTGATTTCCAGATAGATCTAGACCGTGGGATCCAGATTGTCGAGCCCGCATAGATTAGAAGTTTGGGAAATGGTGGAGCGTTGTCCACGGATTCGCCGAAATATGGGATCCTGATGCGTGTCTGAGAACTGACCTAGGTTCCGAGTGAAAGGTCATGTGGATGAAAGAGTCGAGAAAACCTTAGCCTTGGTCTTTCGAGTTTTCAGATTTCAGGGGTCGAGGAACTAGAGTTCCTTGCAACATGAATCTCGAAATCACGAAATGCGAAGTGCCCTTTTTTCAGATCGTGGTCACCATCGGTGGTCGCATGAGGAGAAGGCGTGAGCTAGTATGATGAACATGCATGATTTGAATGCAGTGTGAGGCTTCATAATAGGAAGCCTGATATTAATACCGTTAAGGTATGAATGATAGTAAATGTGCAAATTAATGCACACTGATGTAAAAGTATAGTTATAGACACGATATGGTTTTCCCGATGAGTGAAGTATAAAGCAAGTATTGCTTTTGTCAAGATTGAAGGGATAGCATGAATGCATGACTCCATTCTGAAGAGTTGTGAAAGCTCTATCTTGAAGGATAGCTTAAGGGGAACGTACTCCATATCCCTAGGAAAATCCAGTACAATTAAATGAAAGAGTAAACGACTAAGGATGCTCTGTTGTCATGATAAGAGGCAAATGTTTATGCCTTTGAAGATCACACGAGAAGGACTGTGAACAATCCTGAGTTGATTGATTTTAAAAACAGAAATTTATGTGGGCTATGGAATATACCTATGATAGCTACATGAAGGCTTAGGATTATGAAAGTGGTTAAGTACATCATAGATGTAAGTTAACAAAGATGCATGTTTATATGCCTTAAGGGAATATTTGGTAGACCACTAAAAAGTTAACTCAAGGTTGAGGCCATCATAGATGGTGATGGATCTGCAACAAGGAAGTTGCATGTCGAAGGAGTTCTCGGTGGAGGAACAAGGTAAGGAATTTGTCATAAGAATAGAGTCACAACCCTGATAATTGTTGAAGGTTGGAAAATGAGCTGCAAGGTCTATCCATGTATAAGAATCCTGGATTACATTTTTGAAAGAATCATGTAAGTAATAGAAGACTAATAACCGAATGTAGACCATTCCGATAACCAAATGGATGTGTATAGGGTGCACATATTCATGATTCATTATGAGAAAAGAGTTGCTACTAAAGCATGCTGAAGTATCCTAAGAGTTAGGATGAGCCTAACCTAGGGCTACTAAAAAAAGAGCAGTTGTGGAAACCAGTATGGTTGGTAAGAGGCCAGTAAACCCCTGAGTATGATTGAATGAATAAATGGGTATGTTTATCTAATACGTCTTGGTTGAAGCTGTGATTAGGGAAATGCAATGAGACCTTAGAGATAACTTAACTTGGCTGAAAATCCCTAGGCGATGTAGAAAGAATTGGAAGAAGGGGAGAGCCCTCAATTCTTTCCTTGCCGTGCATTACGTTTCCATGGGATAAGAAATCTAGTACACTGATAAACGAAAATTCTTTGACACCATAATAATGATGGTTGTAATTCTATGAAAAACGATTGAGAACTGTTGTGTTACACTCATGAAAAACATTAAGGATAATGTGATGAAGTGCATACAGATATGCTAAATATGCCTGAAAATGTTTCTATTAATTAAATGCTATGATATTTGCATTTTAATTACATGACGATTAATGTGCCTATGGTGTATGTCATGTGTAGAAAGGAATAATATGGGAACTGATGAGAGAGACAGATTCCAACAATGAACAACCTCAAGTAGAGGGTGATCATGGAAAGACTGCAGTTGAAAGGTTGTTGACGAGACTATGAAAATCCCGCTAAAGTAATACTGATAAGGTAGAGGATAGAGAGAGGGTGCTAGCAACCAAGAACTGGTATAAATATATTCATGCCTGTGTGGCACAGGGTATGAAGGGATTTGATAAGAACCCCTTTCGAAATATTTTATTATTGCATGTTATACCTAAAAATTGAAAGGTCAGTTGTATGCCTTGGATACCTGAGTAGGGTATGATTCGAGAAGGAGAACTTGAATAACGAAGGTATGAACCTCTAGTACTAAAGACCGATTGTAACCTTTGGAAGAATTCATGAACTGATATGTCATGAACACATGGACCAATCAAGGAATGATTAGAAACAAAAGTGCTCATAGATAGCACGTTGCATGGAATTACTTCTAAGAAATGCATATTTGCATAAAGGACAGACAATGGATCCCTCATTAAGGAAGGAGGACCTTCCCACATTTCTACCCACATAGTATAGGTGTTAGAGAAAACCAAATTTGGGTGGCCATGAGTGTTGCCCCCCTGGTTATTAATGAAGGCATAATGTGTGGGCGCATTCATGCGAAACTTTTAAGTTTAATATGTACTAATTTGGGGTTGTGATCAACCTATAATAGGAAGCGTGGTCCTGTTGTAAGAATGAATGAAAACAAATAAACCATATGAGGAAAGGTCGGTTAAATTCCAACACCCCATGGCCAAGAGCCGGTCATAAAGTGTGACGAACTTGAAATCAATGCAAGAATGCATTAGGTATAAATGTGGCCATGGATAGTGGCACATTTGTTAAAACCCTTTGAAATGTTGAATTATGTTTGAGTATATATATATATATATATATATATATATATATACATGGAAAATCTAACAATTTGTTTGGCTGATTGAAGAATGAATTGTAGGAAGCAGGGGTCATGGATATGGCAGTAAGGTAAGCCCATAGGAAATACCTATTGCCTGTTGAGCCAAACTGCAAGGAATGTTATTCCCTTTGGAGAAAGTGAATTTGATTGTTAGTATGCACAATTCTGAAATTGTTGTAACGATGTTGTAAAGGTGCAATAAAATGTATGTACATGAGAACTAACAATTTGATTAGCTAAGGAATGAATGCAGGAAGGAGTCTTGGATATGGAAATGCTGTAAGCCCATAAGGAAGACTGATTTCCTACCAAGATAAAATGTTATGGGAAGGAAAGTCCCATAATTATGAATTTGGTTCCTGTGCGGAACAAATATGAAAACAAATCGTGAGATTGGAAAATCTGTGGGTGACAGATTTGCAATAAAATTCTGAAAGATAGAATTTATAATGATGTCTCATGAATTTTGTATACCTGTGATATATGTGAGAAGAAAAGATCTGTCCAGAAAGGAACAAATGAAGGTTGTCAAAGTTAAATATGATGAGCATGGATACTACTAAGCCGTGAAAACCCCGTGATAAGTCATGATCGCCTGTAATAAATTATGTTGAGGTAACACAAGCCGGAGGGACGCCTCGACAGAGCAAGTCTGAGGGATGCCTCAACTATAAGACTTGATAGAGTCTCTAAAATTTTTTTGTGCGAGAAGACCTTGACAGGGCAAGATGGATCACCCGAGGGACTGTATAATAGTGAAGGGGATGCCTGAGCCTGGGTCTAGAGGGTGAGTGACCACAAGGAAGAGGAGACTTCAATAATTCTTGTAAACTATTGGGATCATGCACATAGTGGGTAGTCTCCCGTTCGGAAAAACCTTGGAAAGGAAAAAGAAATCATGATAGCTCTTGTGAACTGTCAAATTGGAATCCCACACCCAATGGGTACATCAAGGAAAACGACGAGCAGGGATAAAAAAACTACCATGTGGATACAGATCCACAAACTGCACAAAAATTATTGAAGGCAGATGATGAAGACTGAGATCTTGAAAGAGGACCTGATCGAGGATGAAGGTCAAGACTTCTGAAGTGGTCGAATAAGAAAGGCATGACATGTGTTTTGAGAAAGAAAACCGAGGACGGTGTTCCTTTAAGGGGGAGGGAATTGTAACACCCTGTTTCCCCCAAATTTGTAATTAATCCTAATATAGGAATTACCATTCTAAGGCACGATTAAAATGTGAATGTATAATGTGAATGGACCTTATGAAAAAGGTCGATGAATGTAAATAATATTATGAATATATATTGCAGGACTGCTGAGAGGGGAAGTGCTGAAAAAGAGACCACGATGGCTGAAGAAAGGTGGTGGAAGGCACCTGGAAAGGTGGCGTTAACTTCCACTGAAACCAATACCATATTTTGACTTCACTGGCCTAGAGAACCAAGAGTGGCTCGCTGGCCCCGAATTAAATGACTCGTCAGGATTGGTACTTAAAGGGATCCTCAGGAGTAATGAGGGATGGGGGTGAACCACCCATCTGTAGAGTCCCCAGACCTAACCAGTGCGAGGAAAGTCACGCCACACACAACCTCACAAGAGAAAAAGGCATGAGGGAGAAGCGCTAAGGGCAGACACGAGGGAATGTAGGGAGGAAAGAGGAGGAGAACCCTGGAAAACACAGAGTGAGTGATAACGAAGAAGAAGGAGAGTAAACTTCATTCTCGGTCACTGGAAAATAGAGACACAGTCTCGCAACATCGTGGTCTCAGCTCGGGGGTGGCTAGTGGCAAATCCGTTGGTAGTCGCTGAGCCTACGGTTGGGTGGAAACAAGCACCCCTCTCAGCAGTTGCATCACCTCTAGTGTTATTTCTGATAAGTGTATTATATCTTACATATTGAAATTTATATACTGACTTGTATGCTCATAGCCTGTGCAGTTTGTGAATGGTCTAAGTATAAGACTATCTATATAGTGTTTTGATCAGAAATGGTGGTTGCATGCTTTTATTGAAAGGATCACGTATGGATTATGGTTATAGATAGATTTGTATATATATGCATATTGAATTTATTCAGAGTTCAAGTATGTTCTCGAGAAATCTATACTCTTATCCATCTCAGGTAATACCCTGGATAGATCTCAGGTAATACTCTGGTAATACTCTTACTCGTATCGATCGACGGATGAGACCCCGTCAGAACATCTGTGGTCAATCACGACCATTATATTGGAGGAAGAAACGAGGGCGTTACATGCCTTAACCCTTTTCCTTTGTCTTCGTGAGTAGCAAAGAAATCGGGATCGTAGATCCCGAAGGTCCATGAGAGTATCTGGATCATTGGTTTTTCCACGTCCAGGAAGCCATGGGAGTCAATACACAGCATGGGACAGATTTGAGCCATTAGATCTTAGTTAGAAAACCTAATCGTCATTAGATCTGTTAGGAGATACATGAGGGTTAAGCCCTCGAGAATAGGGGTGAAAGTCCCAAAAGAGGAATCAGTATTGGGATTTCAGAGTTTAGGGTTTCGGAAGTCCTGGTGACAAGAGATCGGGACACTCCATGGTGGAAGTCCTGAAATAGATCTGGACTGTCCGATTAAATGAGGCCACGTGTCGTGAGATTAACCACTTCGGGAAATCGAAAATTGAGGATTCGGGAGTCCCGTTGACAAGAGGTTGGGCTCTCGTCTTGATAAGTCCCGACGGGAATAAGACTGTGGTCTTATGAGAAGTGGTCATACTGGCCAAGGCTTAGCCTAGAGGGCTAATCGCTGATTGAAGCCGGTTTGGCACTTTAGCATTTCGGTACCCAGAATACCAAAGGGCATGTTCCTCTTGTGCTCGCAAGTTCCGAAACTTCGACTGGTGAACTCCCGAAATGTTAAACATATGATTGAGTCTTTGTTTGCACCCTTTTCGTCACCTTGGTGAGCAAATAAGAGGTGCTTACATGCCCAGTTGGGTCTTGCTGAGCATGACAGCTATAGAGGAAAGAGTTAGAGAAAGAAAAACAAAACTATAAGCAAGAATTAAACTAAAACAAACTAAAATTATAAGAATATGGATATAGAAATAACAAACACAAAAAGACCAATATCACAAATGTTTTTAGGTTGATCTATTGATGAAATCAAAGCACAATGAAGAAAGGGGACAATGAGTCCCTTCTTCCTCCAAAGGAAGGCTCTTGGACCCTCACAAGCTTTCTCTCCTTACAACAAGAAAAATGGAAAATGGTGGTGAAAGAACTCCTTGCAAATCCACTTAATGGAGAGGTGGATTGCTCAATGAAATGGTGCCAATGTGATCTTGTCAAGGATTGAGTCCTTAAAAAAATATAGGCAACATAACATTACATGAAATTCCTTGAGAAAATGAGGTTTCTTCATGGCTTTTTATAGCATTGCATTGGGTGATTATGTAACTCCTTTGTAGTGTGAAAAGAGGCTCTTTAGGGCTTTATTAGGTCTTTGACCAGCCCACCATGCGGATTCAGCTCAGATTTGAGGGTCAAATCGGCTTGGGAGCTAATCCATAAGTGGTTGGGAGGCCGACCAATTCAATAAATGTGTCGTTTAGCAGGTGCATGTGTTTTTGCACCAACAACCGTGCATCGTGCGAGTATGCATGCATGGTACGTTCTTGTTCCGCGCATGTGCACGCGCACTCAACTTCTGTAAAGCGCTCTTCAATTTTTCACTACTTTGTATAGTTTTTGACCTTTTTGAATGCTGTAAGATTATTTCAGGGCCAGGAATGACTTCATTGTTGTTTTGACGATGCTGAATTCTTGTCGCCACTTGCGGACGAAATTTCAGTGATAACAAATGCCCCCTGATGGATGAGGTTAGGAGCATACGTATAGCCGAAATCCATCAATGTTTCTTCTACTGAGAATTTTGTTGTGAGAGAGAAAAATAGTGGGATCGGTGAGAGAAATCCATTGGAGGAGAAAGGAACTGGTAGAACCCTACCTTCCATAAGGTGCGTAAAATATACAACTGTGTACAAACGAGGCGGGCATGCCCCATGCTCGTGTTATGTAACTCTGGAAAAGATGACTGAAATGTTGGTGTAGACAACTGCAACGCCCTCGGGAGTGGTGATGATAAAGGCAAAAGACAATTCTGCAAAGGAACATACTCTGAATAATAGGCAATGATTGCGGTAACAAGTATCGGCGATGATGCGGGCATTGATGGCCCTACCAAATTCAGAGGTCTTCGGAAAATGATAAAAATAACTGCAATAGTCGCAAAGTAAGACCCACCATAACATGAGAGAGTGTTGGTGTCGAATGTTATGGGGGCCAATGACAACAGGGAGTAATGGTGTTGCACCCTGTGCTGTCTGAGATCTCTCATTAAATGGAGAATGAGAATCAAGATACTGTCGTCCTTCTGGAAAATGGTGTTGATGTCGACAAAAGGAGGATGCGACTCCCAAAAGAAAAGGGCTTCATGGAATCTACTGAGGTGATGAAGTGGTAGAGGTACATGGACAAAGTCAAGAAGTGGGAAGACTCAAGACTGCCCTTAGTTGGAGGAGGTATGAGATAAAAAGTGGCTGCAACTGTGTAACAAGGTCGAGTGTCAGGGGGACGACAAGACCAGTGATAAGTTGTGCCAGAGGCGGGACAAGGTAAACAAATTCAGAGGGTAGAGGTAAGTGACCTGCGGAGTGCTCTGAAGATATGGATGATGCTGACAAGGGTAGATGATAAGTAATGCTCCAACCAAGGGTGACATGGGTTGTGTGTGGCCAAAAGGAAGCAAGTCGCCAATGGTGACGACAAAAAAAAGAAAATGTAAGGACTGGAAATAAAGGTGTTTGTACAATAAATAATGAATAATTTTGGGGAGAAATGTACAAATACAGAAACGGGTGCCCCAATGTGAAATGAGTGCCCCAGGGAGGGCATATTTTCTTGGGAAGCTGATGAAGGGTGGGGGCCCCATTGGTGAGTTTCTGTATGAGGTAGGTGAAATGAAGGTAGGTTCACAGATGGGCAAACTGATTGTGGATGGAATGAAGGGTTCATGATCCTGCGGAGGTGCAGGTAAAAAATAGAACCATAAAGAGATAAGCTGGGAGTCCGTGTGGGAAAGCTAGAAAAATGAGGAGAAGGAGTATGTGGCTAATTCACGACATGATGAAAGACTATCGGGACTCCCATCCCTAAAGGGTAATGAGAACAGCATGAGTGTCAAAAAGTGACAAAAGGTGCTATGAATGGGACAACTCATGAGGGTAAGAATGTTATCGGGTAACAATACTGAAGAGGCCAATGGAGGTGCGGGTACTGCAGAGCCGGAAATGAGGATCCTAAAGGCCAACAACAACAGGTGTGACTGGAAATACAAATGCAATACAACGAGAGAGACTACATGCCAGTGCTAAGTATATACCTGAAGGGGTTATGATGATGGATGATGAGCACGTACCTGCACATATAACAACCAAATACCCAAAGTGAACAATATCTGAAGAGAATATAAAATATGAGCATGCATTTGATAAATGTGACTATGTGCATGCGTACCTGACCATGATATGAAAAAAAAAGTGCCCCAGGGGCTCGTGATGAAAAGTGACCCAGGGACTGTTGTGATGTAGGTGATGGGATGTTGATCCTGTGGCTGAAGACGGTTTGAAAAACGGACACCTTGGGCTCCCGGAATGGTCAGTGGAAGTTTGGAAAAAGGCCTATATATAGTTGTAGGGCCCACATTGCCACCTCATTTGTACTTGCTGAAATAATGACTGGACGAGCAGTTTCAGAGGAGTTTGGACGATTCGGACAGCACGAGACAACCATTTGAGGAGTTACTAGTATCAGGTTAGTGGTCTGATAATCCTGCATAGAAATAGGTTTCCATTTTTTGGGCAGGGTCTGTATGGAGGGTCGTACAGGGGTATTTAGGGGGTGTGGGCCCCACATGCACGGGTGACTCGGTGATAGGCATGCACCCGTGTGCACCTGCCCACTGGTTATACATGCATGGGAGCATGGCTGAGGGAAAATAAGGCACGCTCGACGGGCGCGCCTGTGGAATGAACAAGCGCGCATCCGTGCGCGCCTGTGAGTTGAACAGGTGCGCACATATGTGCGCCTGTGAAACGAACAGGTGTGCACTGATGCGCACCTGTGCATTGAATAGGTGCGCATGTATGCGCACCTGTGTAGTGAAGAGGTGCGCATGCATGCGCACTTGTGGGGTGAACAGGCGCGCATGTGCGTGCCTGAGGGTGACAAAAACCGCGCCTAAGAGGCAAGGTTGAGGTGTATGAAAATGAGTTTTTGTGGAAAGCATTGATGGGTGTATGAACTGATAGAGGGCTCTGTGTTGTCTGCAAGTGGACGGTACGATTCCAGTGTGGTGGCAAGAGCGAGATTGGGCCCAGCTGGGAGACACCATGGCCATTGAGGACCTTGGAGTGCGTGTGACTTTGGCAACCGCTGGGTTGCTAAAGTTCTTCGAGTGCCCGTTGATACGGGCATAGGAGTACCTGCTGCAGTTCCTGATCCAGATGTGGAGTTCGGAGCTGCACTGCTTCCTCGTGCGAGGAGAGAAGATCCCCTTCACTACGGTGGAGGATGTATATTTTTTGACTGGGCTCCCCTTTCGGGGAACACCCCTACCGGTGGAGCCGGTGATGCCGAGGACTATGTTGCTAGCTGATGTTGGCCGACAATATTGTTCGGGACAGGACTTAATGTCTGGGACAGTGGTTAGTATTGGTGCGATAGACTCCCTGGCACATCGTTGTATAGCAGCGATGATCGTTCGGGTATATGGGTCGTTTGCGAGCCAACGGATTAGTGGTGGCCAACTATTGGTGCTGGGGAGAGTGTTGGCTGGTGAGTGGTTCACATGGGGGTTGACACTTCATGCGAGGATGGTGGCACAGTTGGACCACTGTCGGTCTGTGGATGGAGGAGAGTTTTCTTTCGGGTCCATCCTAGTGGCATGGTTCTTGGAGAGGGTGCCTATGCTGCGCCCAAGGGTTGTGCTAGAGATGCTGGGGGCACGAGAGCCGTGATTGAGGCGGTGGTCGACAGTTTTGGTTCACCGCGGTGGTGGCGAAGGTGGCCACTTCTTCTCGGCAGAGGCAGCACGGATATGGAGGCAGATGCCGCAAGTGATACTGCAGTACCCCTATGCTGGGGTGGACTTCTGGGGGGACCCAGACATGGTGCTACCTCCAGGGGAGGCTTTTGACCATCGAGGTATGTGCAGTATTTGGTGTGTATGTTTTGATGTACATTGCTTTTGTTAAATGACAGTCCATATGCATATGATATAGATGTTGATGCTATCTTTTGTTGTTGTTTTGTGCATGTGCAGATGTGGCACATCGCGGGCGCGAGGTGGAGATGCAGAGGGTGCCGGCTCGTCAAGAGCCGGAGAAATGACCATAGGGAGAGAGACGTCGGTAGGATGAGGCCACTGGGTGACCTGTTGAGCCCGAGCTGGCAGCGAGGAGGCACCAGTACGATGACCTTGGTGCGGGGCCATCACACGCTCCTCCGGCGGCGGCCGGAGTGGACTATGGTGATATACGCCATCGTCTGGAGATGGTGTTACAGGATGTGCCTGAGGACATGTGGACGCACATCCAGGATGAGAGCTTCCTGGAGCAGTGTGTGGGGGTGCTACTACCATGGCGGGTCATAGTGCAATGAGCAGCAATGCTTGCTGCTATGACTAGTGGACGCCTGCCGTCGGGGCAGGAGGGTCCTATGGGTGGTCCACCACCACCTGGGGAAGGTGGACCTCCACCTCCTCCTGAGGGAGGAGCAGGTGGTGGTGCTATAGAGGCAATATGATGTATGTATTTTTGTTGTATATAGGCTGGTGAGCCAAGTTTTTGTGTACCGAGGTGCTGTATGGTTCTGCAGATGCGTGTATTTTGTGTATGTAAATAGTTAGATGGCCTGATGGGCGTTTTTATATATATATGAGTATACATATTTGTGAGATTCACCTGGTGTCCACATGTGTTTGTTGATGAGTTTTGATGATGTCTATTCTTTATATATGCTGTGACAGGATTTATGAAATGTTTATGTATGTGTAGCTTGATGTGATATATGCCAATCTAACATAATGTTAGCTATTTGATCTGTTATTTGTTTCAACTGTCTTGGAATATGTGTATATGTAATGGAATCAAAATATCGAGATAAAATTCTAACCTGCAGATATTTGCGAAAGAGGCACGGATCGCGTACATGGTACACATTGTTGAGATGGAGAACGACTAGTTGAGAGTCGAGGAAAATGCTAAGGTGACGAATATGATGACGTTGGGCGTCGGCCAGGAGGCCAATGACCGCAGTGTATTCGTCTTGCTTGTTGGTTGCTGGCCCCAAACATATGCCGCTTGAGTGTAGCATTTCATGTGAGGGGGTGTAGAGAGCCCAAGCACCCGAAGCAAGATTTTGTGTCCGACGGCTGGTGGCGTCGGCGAAACCAATGTGATAGGTTGGTGGAGGAAGCATCTGTCAATAGCACAAAGGATAGTTTAGACGAGAGGGGAGGAAAAAAGATTAAAAACACTAGTAAAAGAAATAACCTAAAGTAGAATGGCTACTTTTAAGCATAAAATTTCTTATGATACAACCCATTGACGGGTTCCTGGAGAGCAAGGCCTTCGGGGGAGGCTAGGATGTATGCACCTTTGGTGAGGCAATGTTGGATAATGTAAGGACCATGAAAAAGTGATTCAAATTTGCCATGGCCAAAGGTATCATGAGCGATATCATAAGCCAAGACTAGGTCGCCTTCGCGGAATGAGAGAAGGTTGACATGGCGATCGAAGGTAGACTTGGATCGTTTTTTAGCTGCCTCGTGTTTCTGTAAGGAATATCGACGATCTTCATCCAGAGACTCCAAGTTTAGCAAGCACTGCTCCATCGGAGAAGTGTCAGGTAATAGCTCAATTGCGGTGCGTAAGGTGGGAATTTCGCACTCGATGGGAAGAGTTGCCTCGACCCCATGGACTAAATGGAATGGTGTGAAACCAGTAGCAGTCTTCACAACCGTTCGATAAGCCCACAGCGTAGAAAATGACATATGATGCCAATTGGTTTTATGTTTATTGATTGTGCGTTGTAACATGGTCTTGAGGACTTTATTAACTGCCTCGACCTGGCCGTTTGACTGTGGGTAATATGGTGAGGCAAACTCATGAGAGAATCCTAACTGAGAGGAGAGTTCGACAAAGATCTCATTCTCGAAGTGTTTCCCATGATCGGAAACGAGTTGGAGTGGGACGCCAAAATGGGATATAACATGATTAAAGAAAAAGCGCGTTGCAGTGTCAGCGGTATTGTTGAAAGTGGGCATAGCTTCGGCCTATTTGGTGAAGTAATCAACGACGACAACGATGTACTTGTGGCCATTGCTGGAGGGGGGATTACAAGTCATAAAGTCGATGCCCCATTTACAAAAAGGGTCGGCAGTAATGATAGGGTGGAGAAGAGCGGGGGGTGCTCGGGCTTTGTTGGCGTAGAGATGACATTGCTCACATCGTTTCACGGCATGAATGCAATCATGAAACAGGGTAGGCCAGAAGTAACTGGCTTGGATAATATTTTGAGCAGTGGATATACCCGAAAGATGGCCCCCACATGCGCCGCTATGGCAGTCGTTTAAGACTTTATTGTCCTTGTCAATAGTCAGGCACCGACGAAGAATGGTGTCGATGCCCCTCCGGTATAGGATGTCTCCGATGAGGAGGTAGTGGGGGGCCTGATGGAGAATACATCGACGACCGTCTCATGACAGATGGTTACCGAACTTTTGAGTTCGGAGGTAAACGAGAAGGTCGTCGTACCAGGGATTGTTCGAAGTAATGTGAAGGAGATGTTCGTCGGGAAAGTCGGTATTGACGGGGGCACTGGTGGTGTTAGAGGGAAGGGCCATGACAAGTTCGGAAAGAACAAGGGCCTTCTTACTCTTAGGTGTTGAGAACTCGAGGTCGTACTCCTGAAGGATAACGATCCATCGAGTGAATTTTCTGTTAACTTGTCAACGGCTGAGCAAGTATTGCATAGGGTTGGAATCTGTGATGACTTTGGTGGTGCGAAGCAGAATGTAATGGCGCAGTTTCTGGACTGCGAGGACAACTGCAAGAGATAGTTTCTCTTCATGTTTATACTTCAAGGGGGGTCCTGAGAGGTTCTTACTAACGTAATAAATGACGTGTTCACGATTGTCATCTTCGATCTGGATGAGGATGTCGGCTACTGATACAGCTGATGCTGATACGTAGAGGATGTAGTCACGATTATAGTCAGGTGCACTGATTAAAGGTGCATTGGAGAGTGCTGCTTTAAGATCGTCAAATGACTATTGGGCATGGTCATCCTAGTGAAATGGGATGTCGTGACGTAGTAAGTGGAGGAAACCGTGTGTGCGTATGGTGTAATCTGGTACAAAGCGTCTAAGAAAGTTAGCTTTGCCTTGTAGACTCTGAAGTTGTCGTAAATTCTGAGGAGGTGGAATTTCGGTGATAGCTTGGACTTTGAGGGGGTCGACAGTAATACCACTTTGGGAAACAATAAAACTGAGGAGACGCCCTGTGGTGACACAGAACACGCACTTGAGGGGATTCAAGCAGACATTGTACTGACGACACCGTTGAAAGATGATTCATAAATCATCAAGATGCTGGGTGCGTTTCTTGGATCAAGCTGTGAGGTCATCCAAGTAGGCGAGGATGATTTTAGCCAGATCGTGGAAGATGTATGTCATCGCGCGCTGGAAAGTTGTGCCGGAATTCTTCACGCCGAAAGGCATGACACGATCTGCAAAGGTACCCCACGGGGTAGTGAATGCGGTTTTATACTGATCGGCTGGGTGGATTTGAATTTGGTTATAGCCGGAGAATCTGTCCATAAAGGAGAGAACCTCATGGCCGGCGTAGTCGTCGATAATTTGATCGATAAAAGGTGTTGGGAAGTTGTCTTTGGGACACGTGTGATTGAGATCGCAAAAGTATGTGCAAACACAGATGGTGCCCTATTTTTTGTTAATGGGTACAGGGTTGGAAACCCATGAGGTATAGGCGATGGGGTAAATGAACCCGGCGGTGCGTAATTTGTCTATTTCGGCTTTGATAGTCGTGGCTTTGGATGGGTGTAGCGGTCGCTATTTTTGGTGAACTGGTGTGATATTGGGCTAGGTGTCAATGCGATGTTCGATAATAGAGGGATCAAGTCCAGGCATTTTTGTGTATGACCAGGAAAAAATCTCCTTTTATTCCTGGAAGAGGGCTTTATATGCGTCTACTTCCTAAGGAGTGCAAGCCGCTCCAATGATGATTTCTTCGACGATGCTATTTTTAATGGAAATGTCAATTTTGATGGTGGGGGAAATGTTGGCCATATTACCTTCTTCAAAAGCATCAGGGGTAGGAATGGGATTGTTGAACCAATCTATAGGCCTGGATGGGATAAAATCTTTGGTTTTGACCACGTAAATGGGGTTTTGGTTAGGAGGCATGGGAACTTCCTGTGGAGAGAAGAGTGCGCGGTGATGTAGCGCATCCCAGGGAAAGTCTGGGCAGTTTATGTCTTCAAGTATTTCCTCATCGCATTGGAAATGCCAGGAATATAAGGGATCGTGAGGAGTGAGCTCGGTGACAGGGTGGTTGCCCCCTGATGAAGAAGCAAGGAGAGCCAAGCTGGATGATGGGGAGGGTGCACTCGACATGAACCATATATTGAAGTACTGAGGGGTACCCGTGGTGGTTGGGTGGAGGGTCTCCATAGTGGAATGAGCCGGAGAGTTGGGGGGGTTGTGGGGTGAATCCTCAGAGACGTTTTTTAAGAACCATGGAGGTGTTGGGAGTGCCTCGGGTTCAGGAGAAATGACATGAAGATCCTCGAGTGATGAGGTAATGTCAATTATCGCCTCTGCGGGTCGGTGAAGTAGGGCCAACTGGCGTTGCCTATGTGAAAGGATCAGAGGAAACTGGTATGTAAAGTGAGTTAATGAATTGCATAGAGAGCAAGGGCATCTCATATGTTCATTGACTGTAGTGGTGACATAACGAATGTCAGTGATATTTGTTGATGAGGATGTAGCAGGGAGGGGGTTGTTCTGGAAGTTCTCGTGTACAACGACCAATGTCTGCCGGAAGCGTGGCAGTGCCGGGCAATGATGGGTGTAATGGCCATATTCTGAACATATTGCACAAGCGTGTTTGGTCCTCACCCCTTTACTACTGGAAGGGTAGGTGGTATTCGTGGTAACGACGGGTGTTGTGGGAGTTTGATTGGGGGGAATCAAATTCCGTAATTCAGGTAGTGATGGACAGTTTTTGGTTTGGTGGCCCTCTTTCTCACATAGTGTGCAAGGTGGTGGGAAGCATGGAGGAAGTGGAGCCTTGGGCTCTTTCGTCTTTTTCCTGCCCCCAACTATAGCAAGGGTGTTAGTGAGTGGGGGAGTGGTGGGGGTAAGGACAGGAATCATCATGGGGAATCCTTCCTGTGGGGGAAGGGAGGGTCAAGGAACCATCTCTGGTGGGTGTAAGTACCAAACTGGGATTGCTAACACCATATTTGGTAGTGTGAGTGTTGCGGCTACATGAAAAGCTTCGATACCTGGTGGAGGGTAAAAGAAGGGAATTTGGGTAAGGGGTTGGGGGACTGTTTCCCACATGGGGTTATGCCCATGAGGGGATGTGGATTCATGGATGCTTGAGGTCGACGAGGGTGCAAGAGGCTCCGGTAGGAGTGGTTCTGAGACTATTGGGATGTCAGGAATGACTGAAGCCTCCTGAGGAGGAAGAGCATCCTCTGTGTGAGTTCTATTAGATGATATGATGCATACTTGATTAGCAGGGTGAAGGAGTGGTGTGCTCCATGGTACGTCCCTAACAAGGATGGATCTTTAAAAATACCAGGACCCATCTCAATGAGTGGATATGCATCTTGGTTGGTATGGATGAGAGGGAGAATGTTATCGAGGTTGGCAGATGGATTAGGCTCATAGTGTGAGACTTGGTCGATGGTCACGATCTTCCCATTGTGGGGGAACATCATTGTCTGAAAGACGGAAGAGGCCACTGCCTTCATAGCATACATGTAGCTATGCCCAAACAAGATATTATAATCGAGTGGAGCATCGATAACTTCAATGTCAATGAGAATAGTTTTTCCCCCAAGTTTAACGGGGACATTTTGAAAGAGCCCTTCAGGAGAGGATGGTCGTCCATCATAAGCTCGTACTGTGATGGCAGAGGGTATGAGTTCTGGGGAACCAAGTTTCTACCATACTGTTTTGGACATGATGCATGTAGATGCACCTTCATCGATGATACACCGATGAACTGTGATGTTTCATATTTTTACTGGTATTTGAAAAGAAATCAAGGCAGGAAGATGGGGTTCTCCGCTGTCAAGATCAAAGGTGATGAGGCGGGTATCTGCCAGGTCGACTACCCCTAAGGCAGAAAGTAGTGATTTCTATTGCATAGGACAAGTCTGGAGGACTTCCAAGACTGACATGGCAGCCGGGGATTGCGCTAAGTCGTCTACCAAGCTATTGTTATGAGCTGCCCTAGCCTGTGGGTTGTGAACATTCCGGTGTAAGGGGATGCGCGAGATGCGTAGTGGTGGTTCACCGAGAGGGCGAGGGATCACTAACGGGGGTCCCGTCAGAGTAGGGTTTGTCTATGACGATATGGGAATAGACTTAGCGGGGGCATGATACTGATGATTCCAGGTTTGCAGAAGGATTTCTTCCTCACTGGTGAGGAGAATTGTACGCTCTGCTAGATTGTTGGGGTTGTGGTATTGTCCCACCTGAGTTGGGGGATGTTGTGTGTCCTGTTGGGTGTTGATCAAACCTTGATGTGGAATAGGATTTTGTAGCATGGTGGGAGGGGGTTGTTGCACATATTGTTGTGGTGCCTGCTGAGGGGTAGGTTGTGCAGGAGAATGGGAAAGACTACCAGATTCTTTCAACCATTTGAAATCAGTGATTTGGGGGCAATGGTGAGTGTAATGACCGAACTCACCACAAAGGGCACAAGGGAAGTTGGTTTTAACAATATTTCTCCCTTGGCGTTTGTTATTATTGCCCCCTTGGGATTTTTGGTTCCCTTGGTTCTAGTTGCCCCCAATGGGTTGGTGCTGTGGGGGTTGATTCCCACCTTGACCAGGGTTGTTGTTATTCCTGTTCTGTCCTTTCTTCTTGGTATTGTTTGAGGGATGAGTTGGGTTGGCTGTATTCAACTGTTCAAAATTTTGGTATTGTTGAGTAGCAGATGGTTGCACAAAGTTAACCCCCGCGTGAGGATGTGGGGGAGCCATGGGTTGTGGAGGGCCAGGAAATGGGAAGTATGGATTTTGTGGTGGTACCGGTCCATAAGGTACATAGGAAGGCGTAGTGCTTTCACTAGTACTATAAGATGATGTAGAGGGAGTACCACTGTTTGTGGGAATAGGTGGATGTATGGGAGGTGCCGATGGTGGTCCACTGATGGGTGGAGGTATAGCAACAGGGTATGGCTGTTCATAAGGGGGTGGGGGGTAATAAGAAGGCCCCCCGTATGTCGGCGGGTATTGAGGTGTGCCATACATCAGTGGTGGTTGGGGTTGTGGACCATGGTGTGTGGTGGCACCAATCAGTCTGTTTGCTGAATGAGACATCCCAGGTTTCTCATGACCAAAAGGTACAGGTTTGGGAAGATCAGGAAGTACTGTGTATAAGTACCCTGATTGTGCATAGATGAGGTCATATTGTTGGGCCTTACTGATGGCTTCCTCTTCAGATTGAGGGAAGGTGGAAGCTACATATTTTCCAAGGAGAGAGACAAGTGATCTAAGAAACCAGTTGAGACATTGTTGCTTGGTGGTTTCCGCTTTACACAAACTACGTCGCCTACGCCACTCGTGAATGTGGTCAGCGATGTGTGTGGCTAAGGTTTGTTTGAAGTTAGATAGTAGTTCTAGACCATTGTCATGGCGAATGGGTAATTGGAAGAAGGTTAGGAATGCCTTGGCTAATGACTCAAAGGTCGTATGGGACCCTGATTTTTCTTCGACATACCATTTGGCTGATGGGCCGGTGAGTGTGCGTTGAAATAATCGCAGTCTAATGGAATCATCCATGATGCTATTGGAGGAGCACCATAGGTGAAAGTTCATGACATGGTTGGCAGGTTCATCGCCTGCCTTTCCTTCAAACTTTGGAATGTCTGAAGGTAGTTTGGTTGGCATTGCAGGCCAGGTGGCGTCATGCAATATAGGATCATTGGTGAGTTTGGTGAGATCTGATATGTTGAGAGAGGCCAAGTATGGCATCTGTAGTGGGGGTGGAGGATTAGCTCCTTCCATCATGTGAGTGTGTTGTAAACTTGACCCGTGAGAGGGGCTAGGTGGGTTGGTACTTCCCCCTTGAGAGGAAGTTGGTCCCCCACTTCCGTGAAAAGGAGAGTGAGTGGATGGATGACCTTGGGAAGTGGACCCAAGTAATGTAGAACCAAGCAAAGATGATCCTAAAATAGTAGCACTCACAGGAGTGTGTGAAGGAGGTGTCGATGAGCGGGCATGACCAGTTACTCCCCCTAAGATAGGAGGGAGGTTGAGTAAGTGTCGTGAACGACGGGGGTTCTGTGGTTCCCCTATGATGTCAAACTAGCTATGTGAATATGTGCAAAGAGTGGTGAGAGAAGATATAGAAACAAGAGCCTTTGCATTGAATGTTTACACAATATATATATATATCCAAATCAAACTGTAATCACATGTGCATCATACAAAAAAAATGAGAAAGAAGCATATATATGGGTAAGTGGGTTTTTTCTGTGTGGGAGAATCAAAGGAAAGCAAATGCTCGTGTCCTAGAAGACGTAACTTCCTTCCTCTCAAATAGCACTGGACCTTCCAATAGTACTCAACAGTGGGGTCTGAAGTCACCGGAAGAGAAACTAGTGAAGGATGAAATAATTGGTTATAATGAGGGGTAAAGGGGGCATATCCTGAAAAAGCTGGTGATATTTCCCAATAGCCACACAAAATCCAATCAAGGTGCGATTGCAGCCCACAATCGCCACCTGGGTAGATGTCCTAAAGTTGGTCACTAGGTACCTCGGTCAAAGTGCGGCATTTAGATTCTCGGCCTAAGAAATGGGTCACGGGATGGATCCCGTCCAAGAGGTGGGTGCCTCAAGGGGGGATGCACAGAACAACCGGACCTCAGCCTTCAACCCTTCACAGGTATCCCCCTGCCTTATGGTGATTGGAACACTTGACTTGGAGGATTTTAAGTTCCCTATTTGACAACTTCTATTGTTTGAAAATGAGAGAACCAGATAACGGGGAGTTTTTTGGATGCCTATCCCCGAAATCCTACCTAGACTAAAAAACTTCTTTTGGCACCTCCTGTGGAGGAAAACTTAGTGAGTTTTTTAAAAAGATTTTAGATTCAATTGTTTTGGGAGGTTGGGGGTGCAAACAAACCTCATTGATTTAAAAATGGGAGTGGATAGTCTCTTCAAGAAGAGATGGGGTGTTTTCAGAATCCCTTTGTAGGAAACTTACTTTGACCTCCACGTTTCGAGAAGAAGCTATGTGAGTGAAAAAGTGACTTTTGTGTGTGAGTGAAAGTGTGCCAATTTTTAGTGAATTAGATGTCACCTTGCTGCATGTGGACTTCGCTTGGTCCTTACAAGAGTTTGATTACCTAATTAACTAGATGTCTTTGGTACAACCTTGCGTAATTCAAAAGCCCTAGGAATCTAGCATGTGGACATGTGGGTCCGTTACTATCCTTTAAACTCCCTATGGTGATGTAATCTAGAAAAAGCTTGAAACTATCCTAGATTGAACATGTGGGCATGTGTGGGCCCGTTACAAACCTTTAAACTTCCCTAGTGTTTTGATTCTAGGAAAGTAGAAATTTAAACACTATCCTAGCTTTGTGACATGTGGGCATGTATGGGCCCGTTACAAATTTAAGATGCGTTTGAAAAAAAGAAACTAAGAGGGGTCCCAAAAAGGGCCGTTGTCCTCTCCTAAAGGTTTTAAACTTTGTTTAAGGGAGATGAAATTGTTTCCCAATCTTTTTCTGATTCTCAAGGTCGCTTGAGGGCGCGAGAGAAGATCATACTAAGCGATTGTGATTCAGTTTCTAGTCCCAATGTAAGCTTAGATGTGATTAAAAATGGTTACCACCTTATCTTTATAAGTCAAAGCAATCCATCCATGTGGCAAAAAGCAAAGAAGGGAAATTGATTTTAGCCTCCTAAGTGCCTATGTGTGTTTGACTAAACCCCTTTATATGATGAGGGGACTAAGTGTGGTGCTACTTTACAACATGTTGAACATCATCTTTAAGAAGGCAAATGGCCTTCCCCACATCTCAACAACTCACAATATGAATTTTTGAACAAATGCGCGGGTCTCTGTGGAGACAGAGGCGCACAAAGCGCACACGCGCAAGCAGAGACAGGTTAAAAAGTGCGCATGTGTAGAGAAGAAACATGATTCAGGCGCATGGGTGCACGATGAGCATCTGTGGGCTGAAAAACCCATGCATATGTGGTACACGGCCAAAAAAGAAAATCCGGATGGATTTCTCTCACTTCTGCTCTGAATTGACTGGTTAGCAGGTCGGCAGAGGCTGGTTTGTGCACCTGCAAGTTAATGAAACTAAAAGAAGAGCAAAATAAACCCAAATGAGGTAGGAATTGATACCTTATCCCCAGTACGGTTGCCAATCTGTTTGCACCCTTTTCGTCACCTTGGTGAGCAAATAAGAGGTGCTTACATGCCTAGTTGGGTCTTGCTGAGCATGACAGCTGTAGAGGAAAGAGTTAGAGAAAGAAAAACAAAACTATAAGCAAGAATTAAACTAAAACAAACTAAAATTATAAGCATATGGATATATAAATAACAAACACAAAAAGACCAATATCACCAATGTTTTTAGGCTGATCTATTGATGAAATCAAAGAACAATGAAGAAAGGGGACAATGAGTCACTTCTTCCTCCAAAGGAAGGCTCTTGGACCCTCACAAGCTTGCTCTCCTTACAACAAGAAAAATGGAAAAAGGTGGTGAAAGAACTCCTTGCAAATCCACTCAATGGAGAGGTGGATTGCTCAATGAAATGGTGCCAATGTGATCTTGTCAAGGATTGAGTCCTTAAAAAAATATAGACAACATAACATTACATGAAGTTCCTTGAGAAAATGAGGTTTCTTCATGGCTTTTTATAGCATTGCATTGGGTGATTATGTAACTCCATTGTAGTGTGAAAAGAGGCTCTTTAGGGCTTTATTAGGTCTTTGACCAACCCACCATGCGGATTCAGCTCAGATCTGAGGGTCAAATTGTCTTGGGAGCTGATCCATAAGTGGTTGGGAGGCTGACCAATTCAATAAATGCACCGTTTAGCAGGTGCACAGGTTTTTGCGCCAACAACCGTGCATCGTGCGCGTATGCGCGCATGGTACGTTCCTGTTCCACGCATGTGCACGCGCACTCAACTTCTGTAAAGCGCTCTTCAATTTTTCACTACTTTGTATAGTTTTTGACCTTTTTGAATGCTGTAAGATTATTTCAGGGCCATGAATTACTTCATTGTTGTTTTGACGATGCTGAGTTCTTGTCGCCACTTGCGAATGAAATTTCAATGATAATAGTCTCGATTAATGGACGAGATCATCTCGGAGGATCCAAGGTCCGTAACTTCCATTAGATGTGGGGAAGGAACGTGGATGATAGTTCCTTGACCCCTCTCTGCCTTTGCAAGCAATGCATGAACATGATCCCTTCAGAGGATCCAAGGTCTGTAACGACCATTAGATTTGAGAAAGAGACGCAGGCATTAATGCCACGACTCTTTTTCCTTTGCAAGAAATGGCGAGAAAATATGGATGGCCAGGATTTGCATGCCCAGATCTGTGGCTAAGGTTACATTCTGGAGCCCCCTTGTCGTTCTACCTTTAACGAGGGGGGGGGGTGGTCCGGAATCGGGCGCGCATCTCTCAAATGGTCAGGATTAAGGCACCTAGATCAACGATGCTCAGGCAAATTCCAGACCCCCTTTTCCATTCTGCCTTTAACAAGGCAGGGGGGGGGTCTGGAAGGGTGTGTTATTGATGTGGGCCCCACTGTTTTTGTGTCACTTTCCTGGCGATTTATTCCCTCCTGCCGCTTGTTCTCCACTTATGTGCGCGATGGGTCCTGTTTCTTTGACCACTCGCTAACCCTGTTGGGGTTCGGCGTATGTAGAATTGACACGACTCTACGCTCTTGTAGCGCTAAGTCGCGTAAGGTGAAGAAGTGCCATATTCGTCCGACCTATGGTCGTGACCCATGATCCTATGGGAGAAGACAAGGAAAGAACTAGCCTATGCTATACTACCGTAGGCACTCCGGGGATTCTGTCCCTCAAGAAATAGGCGAAAAATTTATATCGCCGTGGTGGGTATGTGACACTGTATGATTGGAAGTTGGTGCTTCCATCCAATTGGTGCTGGAAACACCTGGGAGTTGGTGCTTCCATCTAGTTGGTGCTAGAGAAACCAGGGAGTTGGTGCTTCCTTCTAGTTGGTTCTAGAGAAACCAAGGAGTAGGTGCTTCCTTCTAGTTGGTGCTAGAAAAACCAGGGAGTCGGTGCTTCCTTCTAGTGGGTGCTAGAGAAAACAAAGAGTTGGTGCTCTCATCAAGTTGCAGCTTGCAAAACAGAGGTTGTAGCCTCACAATGAGTTGGTGCTCATATGTATGATAATGCAAAGAATGTAAATAATACTTATCATATAAAGAAGAAGAGGGTTTTACCCTGTATGGGTTTGCTCGAGAAATATCTGCATTATTGTGATCATCATTGAGTGCCTTGTAAATTTTTTAAAAGAAGCATAATTGTTTAAGCACAGTGACAACTGATTCACCCCCCCCCCTCTCAGTTGTCCAACAATTGGCATCAGAGCTGGCCCCTTTTATCTAAGGGTAGATCCTAGAGCTTAAACATGTCAAGCCATGAAGGAAATTCAACCAATAAGGCCCCTTTGTTCAATGGAACAAACTTTGCCTTCTG
>JZKD02S0389495.1:959316-976431 GCA_000966675.3 Picea glauca | reverse complement strand
GAAGGCACAGGGAAAGAAAACTACTTCATGTTGATTATCGATGATTACTCCAGACTTACTTGGGTTGCCTTTCTCAAAGAAAAAGCTGAAGCATTTGAGAAGTTTAAAATATTTATGGCTTTAACAGAGACTCAAACAGGAAAGAGGTTAAAAGCAATAAGATCAGATCAGGGAGGAGAGTTTATGTCAAGAGACTTCAAGGAATTATGTGATGAGCATGGGATCAAGAGAGAATACACAATCCCAAGAACTCCACAACAAAATGGAGTTGTTGAGAGGAAAAACAGAACAATACAGGAAATGGCTAGGTCAATGATGAATGAGAAGAACATTGGTCAAACCTATTGGGTAGAAGCAATACACACAACAGTCCATGTGCTTAACAAAGCCCACCTCATACCACAAAGTGACAAGACACCTTATGAATTATGGTTTTGAAGACCTTCCTCAATCAAACACTTCAGAGTCTTTGGGAGTAAATGCTACATAAAGAATAATTATGAGAACCTCAGAAAATATGATGACAGGGTTGATGAAGGTATCTTCTTAGGGTATGATACAAACAGTAAAGGATATAGATTCTATAATAAGAGGCTGCATAAAATGTTTGGTTGTATTGATGTAAAAATTGATGAAGGAATCCCAACAAGAGAGGTGTACAGTAATGATTCTTCTACAGAAGACACAGCTAAAGTTGAAGATGAATAGGTCCAAGAATCAGAAAATGAATACTTTGAATCAGATGAAGACTTAGACACTCAGACAGACTCAAATCAACAGTCAACTACAAATTCCTCCTCCAGAATCATTCAAAGGAATCATCCTGCAAGTCAGATAATTGGAGAAAAAGACAAAGGTGTACAAACCATGAGAAAGCTAATAAAAAACACCGAACAATCTCATATATCTTTCATATCCATGCTGGAACCCAAGAATTTTAATGAAGCCAACAAAGATGACCACTGGGTTAAAGCAATGAATGAAGAAATTGATCAGATTGAGAAAAACAATACGTGGGAGATGGTTCAAAGACCTGAAGGTAAAAATGTCATTGGCTCCAAATGGATCTTTAATAATAAGTTAAATGATCAAGGACAAGTTATTAGGAACAAAGCAAGGTTAGTCTGTAAAGGCTATTCTCAGATAGAAGGACTAGATTTTGATGAAACATTTGCGCCCATAGCAAGATTAGAAGCTATTAAAATGTTTCTTGCTTATGCTTTTCATAAAAGGTTTAAAGTCTATCAAATGGATGTCAAGTTAGATTTTCTAAATGGAGATTTAAGTGAAGAAGTCTATATGAAACAACCAGAGGGTTTCAAACTATATGATAACCCTGACTTAGTATGCATGCTGAAGAAAGATTTATATGGGTTAAAACAAGCCCCTCGAGCCTGGTATCACATACTAGATACGTATCTCAAAGACAAAGGGTTCAAGAGAGGAACAATTGACAACAATCTGTATATTAAAACAAAGGATAATAATTTTCTCATTGTATTGGTCTATGTAGATGACATCATCTTTGGATGTAATAAGGATTCATTGGTACAATGGTTTTCTTGTACCATGGAGTCTGAATTTGAAATGTCTATGATAGGAGAACTGCCATTTTTTTTTGGTTTGCAAATTACTCAGAGGTCCGAAGGAATGTTCATTTCTCAAGAGAAATATCTAAGAGAAATGATGAAAAGGTTTCAAATGGAAGATTCTAAACCTGTGGGTACACCTATGGTAACTGGATGTAAATTAAGCAAGGATGATGATTCACCTAATGTTGATCGAAGCTCATATCAATCAATGATAGGCAACCTGTTGTACATCACAACATCTCGCCCAGACATAATGCATGTTGTAGGAATGGTAGGAAGATATCAAGATGCACCCAAACATAGTCATTTGCAAGCTGTCAAAAGGATATTCAGGTATTTAAAAGAAACAATGAATTATGGTCTGTGGTATCCCATAAATCATAATTTTCAGTTAACTGCTTATTCAGATGCAGATTGAGCAAACTGTGTTGATGAGAGAAAAAACACCAGTGGAGGAGCATTCTTCCTGGGTGATTCTTTAGTAGCATGGCTTAGTAAAAAGCAAGGTTCCATTTCTTTATCAACCATAGAGGCAGAGTACATTGTTTCTACTACCTGTTGCACTAAGGTATTATGGATGATTCAAACACTTGTAGACTTAGAGGTAAAATACACTACACTGATCACAATTCATTGTGATAACACTAGTGCCATCAGTGTGTCTAAAAATTCTATATTCCACTCCAAGACCAAGCATATTCCCATAAAATATCATTTTCTTAGAGAGAAGATCACCAATCAGATTGTTCAGGTCAATTACATTCCCACTACAGAACAAATTGCAGACATATTTACTAAACCCCTAACCAAGACACCATTTGAATATCTCAGACAGAAGTTGGGTGTTATCCCGTCTCACATGTAAGAAAGTTCATCTTGTCAGGGGGAGTCTTGTATTGATTTCATATTTGATACCTCATAAAATTACTACAACAACTTAGGGGGAGCATGTTTTCTTTGACATTGATGTCAAAGGGGGAGATTGTTGGAAGGTTTACAGTTGGGAGTAATCTTGTCATTGATGGCAAGAATAGCGATGGCAAAGATCAGCATGATCAGCAATGCAATGATAATGGAAGAGGAGGAGAAACAGTGAACGTTGGATCTTATTTAGAATCCCCGATGATCATCAGATCTGTTTGTGGACAAGAAGAATGTGCAAAAGAGGAGGACAGATCTTAGACGTCAGATCTGAGCGTAAGATCCAACCATCGTTGGATCAAGGAGAACCTACATGTTCACTAAAGAGCATGAAGAGGCAAAATGTGAAATGCCAAAATAGGTTGGTCTGACTCCATTTTGGAGTTTCGTAGATTGGGACTTGAAGGCTCGAGACCCTTCATCATAAGTGGAGAAATCGCGAAGTGCCGAAATTGTGAAATCCAAAATGGCGAAATGATCCTAGACGTTGGATCAAGGTGTGATCTGGGTTGTCAGATACAGGAGGTGAATATGGAAAACCATGTCAGAAAGGACAGTCATGGACCGTCAGATCAAGAGGACACGTGGTGAAAGATCAAAGCACCACAAAGACTCCATATCGGAGCTTCGCCTATCGCGACTTGGAGTGATGAGAACCTCCATCATAGGAATCGCGAGATGCGAACTCATGATAAGATCTGGACTGTCAATACACCAAGATTCTGGACCGTTGATCTAAGCTCCATCTCGGAGCTTCACCTATCGCGACTTGGAGTGACAAGAACCTCCATCATAGGAATCACGAGATGTGAACTCACGAGAAGATTTTGGACCATTGATCTAAGCTCTATCTCAGAGCTTCGCCTATCATGACTTGGAGTGATGAGAACCTCCATCTTAGGAACAATAAGATGCGAGATTGTGAAAATATCAGGACCATTGATTCATCGAGATCGTGGACCGTTGATCAGGGTTGATGAAGATCATGAGTTTGCAGTGCCTTTTAGCACATCCTATGGTCACCGCGTGTGGTCATGTAGAGGAAGGACCTAGTGCAGATGAGCTCTGCCTTAGAATTTCGGGGATCGCGTCTAGGAGTGTCAAGACACTGGATCATACAAATGCCAAAATACCAAAAAGGTGAATTGTCATTGTAAATGGTGGTCACCACTTGTGGTCACGTAGAGGAGGGAGCTAGAGTAGCCAAGCTCCTTTTCAGAGCTCGCAACATGGAGAGTCAGGATGTCTCATCGCAGAATCTCCAAATTGCGAAAGTGCGAAACACATAAATCAGAAAAATATCCTTAAGAGTTAATCCAACGGTGCAGGTGAATCTGAGCATAATCGGAGGGCTAATATTTCTCCTCATAGTGTAACTTCTATAAACCATTGATGGTTTCTGCCAAAGGAGCTGAAGAGTCTCTGGGAATCTTCCAATGGGATGAAGATTGGTCATAGGGGCGATTGACAGATGGATGAGCGTTGAAGTCTGTAACTGAAATAGAAGGCATAAGAGCGACTATGCTAGAGAAGATGAGGAGTCTCAATTTCCAGAGAGGCTGAGGAATCTTAGCAGAACACCCAGTGATGTTGGACGCGTGGTGGGAACCACCAGAGAAGCTGACGAGTTGCGATGATCAGGCAGAGCACTCAAGAGGTGGAGGATATCGACGCGGTGTGAGTATGCAGAGGGATTGCGTGCATTTCATGCACAAGTAGCACATAAGATATAAGTACACGGTACAAAGAAGAGATGGGGTCACCGTTGGAGTTGCTGTGGTTGTTGTTGTTGAAGGTGATTCATGCATAAAGAAGGAGGAGAGTGTAGCAGCTAAATTGAACAGAAGAGGAACTATGCAGTGAATGGACATGGTAGATAGAGCATAAAAATTAGAAGAACAGACAGTGCAAGTCATGTGTGCAGGAAGGCAGTGAGGCAGACAAAGCAATGAAATGCAACAGAATAGTGATGAGTCTGGTAAGCCATTGTTGAACATTATATCACTGTAATAAGTTTCAGTAGCAAAGAGAAACCAGGGTGGCAGGGTGGTGCAAGGCAGAACTCTTGTTCTCTGCTATACAGGTTGGTGCCTGTATGATTGGAAGTTGGTGCTTCCATCCAGTTGGTGCTGGAAACACCTAGGAGTTGGTTCTTCCATCTAGTTGGTGCTAGAGTAACCAGGGAGTTGGTGCTAGTGAAACCAGGGAGTAGGTGATTCCTTCTAGTTGGTGCTAGAGAAACCAGGGAGTTGGTGCTTCCTTCTAGTGGGTGCTAGAGAAAACAGAGAGTTGGTGCTCTCAGCAAGTTGCAACTTGCAAAATAGAGGTTGTAGCCTCACAATGAGTTGGTGCTCATATGCATGATAATGTAAAGAATGTAAATAATACTTATCATATAAAGAAGAAGAGGTTTTTACCCTATATGGGTTTCCTCGAGAAATATCTGTCTCTGTGATTCTCATATATGTGACTGATGCTGAATGTGCCATTGTTTATTTCCCTGCATTATTGTGATCATCATTGAGTGCCTTGTAAAGTTTTTAAAAGAAGCATAATTGTTTAAGCACGGTGACAACTAATTCACCCGCCCCCCTTTCAGTTGTCCAACAAAAACTACATGTTGGGGGTCCTAATGAACCACATAGGTATTAAGGAAATAATTGTGCATACATGCATGAAAAAATATTCAATAATTATGAAGTAGCATGCGATATTAGGGTTAGGGTTGCAAAATTGCACAATCATGCCAAAGATGTGTGGATATCCCACGTATTGGTGGTAATTGGATAGGTCATATCTTTTGAGGTTGCACACCATAATAAAATTACATGGAATTTAAGTTGGATGGTCACACAATGTTGACAAGTTTTTTTATTTTGATGTTTATAGGTTTTATTGCTTATAAGTGGTGAGAGAAAGAGCATGAGGTCTTATGGTAGTTAGTTGCTAGTGATGTATATGAGGCACATAATTTGTTTTCTTGATGTAAACTCCTAAATTAATTTTAGATACCATAGATTCGCACCAACCTTAGATTCTAGAACACATCATAGGGATGTAGAACATTGACAACTATTTTGATGTTGAAGGGTAGTGTTTGGAGACAAAAATACAATACATTTATTTTATGGTTGGGTTGTTGGGTTGTTTGAAGTAGCAAAAAAGATTAGGGACAAAAACTCTTTTGGACCTACTCTATGAATGGTTCACCACTCCAAGGTGCCAAATTATTTTTATCATTAAAGGATGTAAAGTAAAAAAGGTTCCCTAATCTATAAGAAAAGTGTTATTTCTTTGAATCAGTTACACTAGAGAAATTTTGAGGTTAAAAATGGGTTTCAAAACAAAAAATCTGCCAACAATATTGGTTCCATGTAAGATTCCCTATTGGCATGAAATGGTACACACCATCAATGGTGCCCATGTGGTACAATATACTACATAGTTAATTTAGGTTTAGGTAGACTAAGTAAGGGTAGGCTAGGTTAGGTTGAGTTGGTAGGGTAAGAAAAGATAGGGTATGTAAGATGAACGGGATAGGTTACGTCAAGTTAGGGTTGGAAGGTGAGAGAAAGGTAAGGTAGGGGTTTTTAGGGTAAAGTGTGTTGGATATATTACACCTACTCCATTTCAGATTTGTTTTATGAATTTCATATGGAAGATATCATGCATGCATCTTAAGAGTTGCATGCAAAAACTTTTGCATGTGCCATGCAAGCATCTCTAGAGACAAAAAGGGGGATGCACACATCAGATTCAATTCAAATATTTTCTAAGAAGAATTTTTAGAAAAAAATTGGATATTTTAATTCTTCTTAGAAAAATACCCAATTTTAGAAAAACAATCGTTCGAAACAAAGTCTAGGAAGTGAAGTTATGAGAATTTTAAAATACGTAAATTTTTCATCATTTTTCCAAAAACGACTGCACAATTTTCAAAGTTTCATCCAAACTTAATTTGGATATTCTTCATTACATAAAGAGAATGTGGATATGTGTGAGCATCTCACTGGTGTATCTACTTCATTAGATCCATGCAAACATCTATATTTTCAACAAAATCTTCAATGAGCACAAACTTGCACAGTTGAGAGGTCTTCATGGAGTGAAGGACACAATTGCTTAGCAACTGCTTTTTGTTATTTTTCATTTTTTTTTCTTATGCATTGTACCTTGAGGGGGGGGGTTTCCCATGAGGTTTTCCCTCTTTTCTCATTTTTTTTAGTGTTTCATTTTTATATGCATTGTACAATGGGTACCTAACATGGCCTCTATTGTCGGGACCCATTCATCATCTATACCCTAGTAGTGTTTAGGGGGGTGTTGGAGATATTACATACTCACCTAGAATTATTTTCCTATGTTTTATAGTCCAGTGTTGAGAACGATTACTTAGATGAGAATATTCTCTCTAGAGAATATTCCCCTACAAAATAGGGTATTCCTCTTCAGTTATGAGTTAATTACACTCAGTTAGACTAGTGGAAGTCACTCATGCATGGTAAACTTGGATTTATCACCAGCAGTTGCGTGTCTCTCTCTCACTTCCACGCATGTGTATCAGTTAACTAATGATTGAATGGATCAATTAACTAGGACTAGGTGGAAGTTCACACCTGTGTCTGTTAATGAGTGTTTAGATCTCTCTAGATCACTACTATAGCACATTAGTTACTCATGTAACCTATATCTGTTGTAAATTATTCACTCTTTGAGTGTGGAATACAATTAATACAATTATTTGATTCTCTCTCTCTCATTTTTTCATCTTTTCTCATTTTTGTGAAAAAATGTATGTCCTTTTCTATCTAGATCTTATCTTTGCAGGTTCATCCACATTTACAAATTTCATTTTGGGCATAGAAATTAAAAGAGATCAGAAAAACAAGAAGCTCTGTTTAAATTAGAGGAAACATGTCGAGAAATAGTTGTATAGGTTTAATATGCAGGAATGTAAACCGGTCAAGATCCCTATTTCTGTAGGTGTAAAGTTATTTGTGGATCAGTTTCCCAATACACAAGAAGAGAAAGAAGACATGTCTTGTGTTCCATATGTGAGTGTGGTTGGTAGTTTGATCCATGAAATGGTCTATACTAGACCATACATTACACATGTAGTGGGAGTTTTGAGAAAGTATATGTCCAAACCATGGAAGGAGCATTGGAATATAGTAAAGAGGGTTTTCGGGTATTTGTGTGGAACTACTAGTTATGGATTGTGCTACCAAGGAAGACCAGGATTGAACAACCATCAGTTTGTTGATGCAGACTGAGCTGGAGATCTGGAACAAAAGATCTATAAGTGGGTATGTGTTTAACCTATTTGGAGGATCGATCAGTTGGATGAGAAAAAGACAGTCTGTAGTGGCACTCTCAACTACATAAGTTGAATACATGGTAGCCACTCATGCAAGCTTGGAAGTAGTATGGTTATAAAGATTGTGTTCAAGTATTGGTTTGGTACAACAAGATGTAAGAATAGATTGTGATATTCAAAGTGAAATATTATGGGAAAAGAACTCGACTTGTCATTCAAAGTAAAAGCATATTGATGTTCAACATCACTTTGTTAGAGACATGGTTGAAGAAAAGAAAGTGTTGTTGATGAAGTTGGACACTTTGAAGAATTTTGCAGATTCATTAACAAAATTTGTGAGCACTAAGAAGTTATCTTGGTGTAGGGGATATATGGGAATTTATGCATTGGATTGTTGACTATGTAACCCTATAAACACCTATATGTAAAGAAAAAAACAAGTGGGAGAATGTTGGGTATGTGTTATATTCTTTGCATGACTAGATGTAGATGTAGTTTCTGCGTTGTGTTGGGCACGTGGGGGGGTTAGAGAGGAGGGGGAGTGGGGCGGTAGCCCTCCCCTACCTGGGGTTTGATAGGGGGTGGAGCCACCATGTTTGGGAGGTTCGAAATGGGGAGAGAACTCCCCTACATAGGGGTTCAATGGAAATGTCCTAAAAAAATGGTGTTTTTAATGTCCGTTTTTTGGTGGTTTTTTTGTACATGGTTTTCGTCAATGGTTTTCTAATTCTAGTTAAGGAATTGGGGTTGTTGAATAATACAGGTCAATGGATTAGGATTTTTCATGCCACGAGGTCTTATGTATATATATATATATATAATGAAGAGGTGTCCCTCTAAAGAGTTTTCTTCTTTTCCCGGTTTGGGTTTCCAGGGTAAAATATCTATGTAATGTGTGTGTGTGTGTAACATTGAATCTTTTCCATTTTTATTAAGAATCTGTTTGCAATAATTAATTCTACAAGGTTAAAATCTACAAATACTCCCTCACCATAGTCATGGAAGATTAGGATAATCGCAAAATGAAACTTGTAAAATTGGGAGACAAGGTCATCCAAGTGGATAGTTGGAAGGAGGGTATGTTACCTTAGATGATGACTCAAATACAAAAAGAATTGGAAAGGAAGAACCAGAGAAAATAGAGTTTGAGTTAAAGGATGATGAATCCAACTCCACAAAATAATAGGAATCAAAAGAAGAAGATCCTTATACTCCAATATTGAAGAGATCTGTTCAGGAAAGAAGACAACTGGAAAATAACACTCCACCTTATTTCCCTTAAAAATTTTCTTTGTCTATTACTTATGATGATCCTATAAATATTAGGGAGGTGGTGGATTTAGAGGTTGGAAATCTATGGAAAAAGGCCATGATTGAAGAAATGGTAGCCTTGGAAAATAATGAGGCTTGGGATCTAGTGGAGTTTCCAACTAGAAGAAATACTACTAACAACAAATGGGTGTTTAAGAAAAAGTTGAATGCATAACGAAAAGTGGAGAAATACAAAGCTTGGTCAATAGAAAAAGGTTATTCCCAGGTAGAGGGAATTAAATTTGGTGAGATTTTTTCTTCTGTTTCCCAGTTAACTTCAATTAGATTTATTTTATCTATTGTTGTTGTGTTTGATTTTGAAGTAGAACAAATGGATGTGAAGAAAACATTCCTACATGGGAATATTGAAGAAGAAATCTACATGAAGCAACCAAAAGGATTTGTTGTGAAGGGAATGAAAGATATGGTATGCAAGATTAAAAATTCCATGTATGGGTACTTAAAGAAATCACCAAGGATGTGGTGTACAATTTTTTATAGTTATATGTTGGGACTTGGATTCACAAGGAGAAAAGTGGATCAATATGTGTATTTAAAATTAGTCAACGGCCATATTATTTATTTGGTCTTGTATGTGGATGATATGTTTTTGATAGGAAATGACAAGGAGATTATCCATGATGTGAAAAATCAGTTGTCCTCTAAATTAGACATGAAGGATCTTGGTGTTGTGTTGGCACAGGGGTAGACCCAGGGTTCAATGCTCAAGAGCACATGAACAAAACCCTAACTACTAGCCCTTTCGACAACACCTGTGAAGAAGATGAAGTCTCACCTGAGGTAGAGGTAGGGGTGGTTGCAGGAATCAGGTGTATGCAACGTTAGCTAGGACACAAATCTGTGATTACACACTTAGTGCATCACTTAGCATTAATAGTTCACCTCGAATCAATCCTTATCTCACTTTGCAGATAACACAGAGCAACGCAGTATATACTTAGATCTAAGATAGTTTTAGCACTTAGCAGCATACAACAGATTAGATTCAATAGATCAAGCACTAAGTATCTTACATATTAGATATAACATGCATTCATATCTCATCAGCACAAAGCATCAATAGATCTATCTAAACACATCAAAGAACTTAGCAAGGAGAGAGACAAACACATCAGGTCGAGGCACAGAGCACAACACACAGAGTTACCATGGTTCACCCCCACCCTGGGGCTACGTCCATAAAGTCTTCTTCTTTATTATCTCGGTCAAGTAGTTACAACACAGAGCTTCCACAATACTTACTTTGCATAGGACAGAAGATCTGCACAGCTCGGTAGATCCTTCTTTCTTGCACTTCATCACAAAACCTCTTACAACAACTTGCACTTAGCCCTGCAAGATTCTTACAATCATGCACAGAGCACTTACAACACTTGCACTTAGCTCTGCAAGTTAACCACATAAATCAACAACTTCTACACTGACATCGCCTAGCTACATATTTATATATTACAAAAGTGGGCCTAAACGTGGGTACACCCACAGGCTGACATCCCTTTCCCGTTACATTAACCCAAAAACCCAAAAAGGACCCAAAGTGAGCCTAACTTTCCCTATTTCTGCTTTGCGTTGCGCTCCATCTTTGGCAAGCTGTCGAAATCCAAAAAATGGTCAAATATGACCAAGTATTCCTCAAAAATTGGTCAAGGGCCAACAGGACCCCAATACTCACCTGTGACTCATCCCGAGTCACTCAGGTCTGATTAGTTCTGCTTCAAACACCTTGAGTTTGGCTCGAGCTGCTTCGACTTGCTGCTTTGCTACCGCCTCTTGCTCAATGAACTCTTGGATGAGTGCATTACTGACTGGTCCCTCTAGGCATTGTTCTGCTATATTCACGACCTGTTCCAGCTCTGTCCCTTGGTTCTCAATCTCTAAAAACAGCTGACATGCCTTATCTTGCAAAGGTTGAAGTTGTTGAGTCACTTCCATTACCTTTCTCTGGATCATGTGGATCTGTTGCTATGCGACACACTATTCGTGGGATAGCTTCATTTTCTCTATGGTTGATAGGGCCTTCAGTTTCACCTGTAGCTTGTCGGCTTGGTACTTTTCTTCCTGGAGCTGCGACTCCAATTTATGCAGTTCTGGGTTCTCAGTTGAGCTCTCATGTATCTGCGCACTTCTGCTACTTAATTGTTTGTATTCTTCAGTGAGTTCTTTAATCCTTTCTACTATACTCTGGGCAATTATTTCTCTCTGGTCACGCTCTTCTTGCAGGGTACTTAGGATGGCCTGAAGCTCTAATTCCACAACTCTTTGTTGAAGTTGCTGAATAAATTCAACAAGCTTCATTACTTGACGTTCTAATG
This sequence comes from Picea glauca, assembly GCA_000966675.3. Taxonomy (NCBI): domain Eukaryota; kingdom Viridiplantae; phylum Streptophyta; class Pinopsida; order Pinales; family Pinaceae; genus Picea; species Picea glauca. Next base: position 964,957 of record JZKD02S0389495.1, on the reverse strand, counting down.
GTTCTTTGGCCTTCTTCTCTAAGCCAGTCACAAAGTGAAATGCTTTGTTGACTACTTCTTCAATCCCAATCTGCTTCGTGAGAAGTTGCTCCTTCTCTTTTTGGATTTTTGCTTTGTCTTCTTCAAATTTCGCTTGAATGGCATGCTTCTCTTTTTGCGCAACTCAACGCTGCTAGATTATTTCCTCTTGTCTTGATTTAGGGCCTGGGTGGCCTGTGTTGTTGCTTCTTCTACTTTTCAAAGACGTGCTTTGACTGTGGCAACAATCTTGCAGAGTTGAAATGGTTCATCTCCTTCTTCTGTTGTTCCTTCTAGTCAGAGCACAATGGAGGCTACGCAGCTAGACTGAAGTGCTTGCTACACTCCTTGGAGCTCGATTTAAATTATGTTGTACATGGCCTCTTGCTTGGCTATCTGCTTTTCTGTTATCTCTTCAATAGATTCATTCATTGTCACGAGGAGAAAACTGAAATCATATAGGGTGAGTGTGGTCATCAGTTTAGTCACAGGGGCTTTCGATTTCTTCTGGGAGGCAGGTTTCGAAGGCGAACCCTTTATTTTCTTTACTTCGTCATCTAGTTTTTGTTCAACCTCTTCAAAGTCTTCGTCATTACCTCCTTGATCTGGTGTGATGGAAGATGTCCTGACAGATCTACTGTTGACATCCTGGATTTCCTCATCTTTCTTTGTATTCTTTGCTTTCTTTGCCTTACTGGGCCCAGGGGTGTTCTGCACAGCTTCTAGGCTACTGATGTCTGAAATGTTTGCTGGATCTACTGAGATAAGGAGGTCCATCGACCATTCCTTGGTGATTTCCTCTAGGTCTTCTTTTGTCAGCTTATAATAGGATTGAAGTTGTTCCTGGTGCTCATTAGCGTGTGGGCTTAGGTATATAAAGTGGTGATCCACACTGAACTTTATCAGAGGTTGGAACCTTTGTAAAGTGTTCAGGGTTACGCGAGGTTCTCCCCCTATGGCTTCTTTTAGTTGGTTATAATACGTATGGAAAACGACATTTGATTGTCATTGCTTGTTCATGTTGTTCAAGTACCATAAGGTATTGAACTTCGCGGCTAAGGGCTCAAAAGGGTCGAGATCCAGGAAGGTTTCGCCTTCCGGTAGCTCCCATGCAATAAAATGATCAGTATTAGCAGCCAGCTAAAATGAAATTCATGCCCCTGATCCTAGGATTCTCTGCAATCAATATCTAGCTGATTAACCAGGTACTTCACCCAGTTCATCTGTAATCCCTCTTCACATTTTCCTGCAAGGTCAACTATGAAACCTAATAGTTGTGTAGGTCTGTTATCACGTACCATCTTTCCTACGATTAGTTGACATACGAGGTGCACTGTGCCACTTTTGATAGAGGCTACCTTGTAGCCTCATGCTATTTTCTCAACATCGCCATAAGCCTCTTTAATTTTCTGTGTGAGAGCACGGTCTGTGGTATTTCCAGGGTAGTAATCCTGAGGATCAGGGCCCTGCATGCTAATCCTGATGATCCTATTGATCAACGTCAGATCAACAGTTATGCGATGGTTTAACCATAGGTATCCTCCATGGTAACTTACCAGCAACAATTTTACACAAGCATTCACCTCCTGGTGTCTACCGAAGTGCGGTATTTTCATAATGTTGAACAAAGTCGACTGCGCAAGGTTCATCATCCATTACTGAGGGATGATCTTTGAGTTCTTTCCCTTGGTTCCTGTCAAGTACTTGTGTAGAGAAATCATGCCGTAGAATTTATGGTCCTCCATGTTGAAGTCACAAAACTTCAACCCTGCAACCTTGTCTTGATCTACGCGATAGGTGCGTACTCCTTTCGGTAGATATGAAATGACAAGGGTGTATTCGAAATATCTAGGGACACTGTCCCTATTAATTGAACCACTCAGAGGGGGTATGTAAGCTGGTAGGATGGATGGAACTAACTTGATGTTAGCTATGTCGTCTTTATGCTTAGTTCTTCTTTCTGAGCTAGCTCGATATGTTCCTTCTCGAGCAGTCGACAGGGATGCCTTCGTTCCTCTTGTCGACGATGCTTGGATGCCAATGGACATTGTTATTTCTATCTCAGTCATTAAGTCAATCAAAAATTCTTCAACTACTTTCTCGAAAACGGTGAGCTTGTCCGACATACAAGCTCAGAAAAGATAATCGGGGTCACGATGATCTCAGATACTGCACTAGGATGAACAATTTGCTTGCAATGATCACTGCATATAGTCACTAGTTCTATGGGCTTCAAATTTTTAGTTTGGAAAAAGTGTTCTTCAGGCATGGTGCGACAGGTTAAATAAGAAATTTGGCAATGGGTTGCTTGCAATGGTTATGGAGCCTCAATTAATTTCGTTCTATCCATTCTGATGTTGGCCAACGGTCTATTATCAACCCATAAATGCTTTCTGTCCCATTCGAAGTGGCATTCAAATGGATATATCAACCTCCAATGGCTATATTTCTTCGCCGTGGTGAAGTGCCATAGGTCGTTGTCCTAATATCCCAACGAAGTTCAAATTATGTACTTTTTATTTCTGTAAGGTTCCATCTGGAATCTCCTATAGTTTTTCAATCTTCATCCTCTTCTTACTTAACTTTCTAGCCTTCTTTCCAGTGAGCTTCGTCTCAGTGGTTTTTTTCCCATTATGATTCCTATCTTCCTTGGATATAGTCACTTCGCACTGCTGAGGTATTTCTTAAGGTTCATGGATAACATCTCCTCTTTATCTATGATAGAGATTTCAGTCTTCTATGAGTCCTCTGGTGTTCTGATAACTTCGACATATGGGTTCCTAGTGTGATAGAGATTTCAGTCTTCTATGAGTCCTCTGGTGTTCTGATAACTTCAACATCTGGGTTCCTAGTGTGATATAACTTTGATCTGTTCTCCTGTTCTTCAATCAACTGTGTGATCCTTCTAGTCATGAAGAATTTTAACTCTTGTCTCTGATGTTCTAAAACTTTTTCTTCTTCTTTCTGGCTTGATCCCTTTCAATCCAAGGATTTCCAAGTAACAAAGTAAACGGGGCATTGTCCTCAGAAAACTTGATAATCTCAAAATATTCCTTTGTCGAAGTTCCATTGACATTCATAGATATCTGAGTGAGCCTTCCACATAGGTTTACCAGTTTTCCTATGAATAACCCTATTCCACTTAGGGATGGAGTTATAGCAGGTCTCCCTATATCTTCCCAAGTTATTTCTGTCATGACATTCACCTGTGTTTCCTCATCCAAAACACAGTCAATGTCGAAGTCTCCTATCCTTACTTCGATGCATTCTTTTTCTTTGAATATCTCTGATAGTCTGACATGTCAGTGATCATTCAAGGTGTCTTTCATATACAGTAAGATCTTTTCTTACTCTTTCTGGGGTTCTGCTATTTATGTATCTTCCTTAGGGTTTTCTTCTTTCAGATTCATTTTTTCAAGCTTAACAATCATTCTAGGGCAGTCCAACACTTCATGGTCCAAAGCCTTACAACAGAGACAACTCATTCTTTCACCAGGGCACTCCTTAGCTAGATGTCCCGGTCTTCTGCAACTGTAACATAGGGTCAATCCTCTCTTTCTCTTAAATGATCCCCAACTTCTTCTGTATTGCGCACTAGGATCATGGTAGTTAGCCTGCAAGAAGTTATTTCGAGGATCCTGCATCCATTTGTTAGTCCAAACATTCTTTCTATGCATAGGTATAACATATCTATCATTATTCTTATCAGATATATTCATATCCAACTTTCTTTCATCTAACAATGCCCTAGTATTCAAGCTAGGAAAAGATCTATCAATCATACCTAAATTCATGCTTTTGAAACAAAATTTTCTACTTTTCTTACTTCTATAGAGCACAAAGCTTTCAAATATAAGACTTTTAGCTATTATTACCTTTATTAGAGCACAGATCTTATAGATATTACCTCTTTCTTGTAGATTTGACCTCTTTTCTCGTAGATCTGACCTCTTTTCTCGTAGATCTGAACTCTTTTCTTTAGATCTGACCTTTATTTCTTGGCACAAATCTTCATAGGTTAAGTAGAATGTTGCGCACTAGGGCACAGATCTACGCACAGAGATTATTTTGCACAAAGATTCTTCTTCTCTAGTTCCCATCAATCACATTTTCAAGTCCTGGCAACAGAACCATTTGTTGGCACAGGGGTAGACCGAGGGTTCAACGCTTAAGAGCGCACCAAAAAAACCCTAACTACTAGCCCTTTCAGCAACACCTGCAAAGCAGATGATGTCTCACTCGAGGTAGAGGCAGGGGTGGTTGTAGGACTTAGGTGTCTACAACCTTAGCTGGGACACATATATGTGATTGCACATTTAGTGCAGCACTTGGCATTAATAGTTCACCTCAAATCAACCCTTATCTCACTTCACAGATAACATAGAGAAACACAGTATATACTTAGATCTAAGATAGTTTCAACACTTAGTAGCATACAACAAATTAGATTCAATAGATCAAGCACTAAGCATCTTACATATCAGATCTAACATGCATTCATATCTCATAAGCACAAAGCATCAATAGATCTATCTAAAGACATCAAAGCACTTAGCAAGGAGAGAGACAAACACATCAGGTCGAGGCACGGAGCACAACACAAAGAGTTACCATGGTTCACCCCCACCCTAGGGCTACATCCACAAAGTCTTCTTCTTTATTATCTCAGTCAAGTAGTTACAGCACAAAGCTTCCACAATCCTTACTTCACAGAGGACATAAGATCTGCGCAGCTTGCTAGATCCTTCTTCCTTGCACTTCAGCACAAAACCTCTTACAAAAACTTGCACTTATCCCTGAAATCTTCTTACAATCATGCACAGAGCACTTACAACACTTGCACTTAGCTATGCAAGTTAGCCACATAGATCAACAAACTCTACTATTGACATCGCCTAGCTACATATTTATACATTACAAAAGTGGGCCTAAACGTGGGTACACCCATGGGCTGACATCCCTTTCCTGTTACATAACCCAAAAACCCAAAAAGGACCCAAAGTGGGCCTAGCTTCCCCAATTTTCGCTTCGCGTTGCGCTCCATCTTTGACAAGCTGTCGAAACCCCAAAAATGATCAAATATGACCAAGTATTCCTCAAAACTTCGTCAAGGGCCAACATGCTGTGAATTTTATTTTCATTTCAGAAATTAAAAGATATCTGGAAAACAAGTAACTCTGGTTAAATCAAAGGAAACATGTTGAGAAAACATTGCAGAGGTTTAATATGCAGGAATGTAAATCGGTCAAGATCCCTATTCTTGTAGGTGTAAATTTATTTGTGGATCAGTGTCCCAAGACACATGAAGAGAAAAAATACATGTCTCATGTTCCATATGCAAGTGAAGTTGGTAGTTTGATGAATGCAATGGTCTGTACTAGACCAGACATTGCACATGCAGTGGGATTTTTTAGCAGGTATATTTCAAAACCTTGGAAGGAGCATTCGACAATAGTAAAGAATTTTGCAGATTCATTATCAAAATAAGTGAGAAATAAGAATTTCTCTTGGTGTATATTATCTATGGGAATTTATGCCATGAATTGTTGACTATGTAACCCTATGACCACCTGTATGCAAAGAAAACAATAAGTGGGAGAATGTTGGGTATGTGTTATATTCT
>JZKD02S0389495.1:897762-948059 GCA_000966675.3 Picea glauca | reverse complement strand
GTAGCCCACACTGGGTGAACCACGTAAATCTGTGTCTCTCTTGTATTGTGTGTCTTTTGTGTTTTTTTTCTGCATTTGTTTTATTTTATTGCTCCGCGGTCCTATTTTTCTAACACTTCTACCTACTAAGGACGAGAGAAAATCGCTCAAGGTTCGTCTACATTATACAAGTGCACTTCTTCTTAATGACTTCATTTAAGATTGTGCATCAACTTTAAGGTAATTTCAAAATCTGTGTTGGGTGCTTGTCCAACTATCTTTTGGCTTTCGCGCTGGTTCGCTTGATGTTGGCGATGCTCTTGTATCATACTCCCTCACTTGAAAATTTTCATGGGCTCCTGTCCATGAGCTCATGCACGATCTATCCATGCTTCTGGATTTCTACTTTGTTCTCCCAGTTGGCATCTTCAACTGGATGATTCTTCCATTTGACCAGATACTCAAAGTATTGCTTCCGCCTGGTCTTCTTGCTCACTCTTGTGTCCAGTATGCGCTTCATCTGTGGTTTATGTGCAATTGGCATCTGCTTTGTTCACTGGATCACTGGCTGCTCATTTCCAGTCCCTGTTTCCTCAGTCTTATATGGGTACAAATATGAGATATTGAATATCGGAGAAATTCCAATCCCATCGGGTAATTCAATCTCATAAGCATTTGCCCCAAATTTCTTCAATACCCTACATGGTTTGATTTTCTTCATCTTCAGCTTATTATATGTTCCTATTGGGAACATTTCCTTTCTCAAATGTGCCAGAATCAAGTCACCAACCTCAAACTGAAGTTGTCTTCTATGCTGATCCGCTCTGCGCTTGTACTCCTGGCTTGAATTCTGCAATCGCTCCTTCACCTGGCTGTGAAGTTCTTTCATCGCCTCTGCAAAATCTTCTACACTAGCACTCCTAGTTGCAGTCTGTTCTGAATCCCTCAGTTCAGAAGTTCCCCTCGGCTGCATGCCATAGACAACCTGAAATGGACTCTGCCCTATGCTCCTGTTAACTGAGTCAATAAGCAAACTCTGTCTGTGGTAATATGTTGTCCCACTGGCTGTGGTGTTCTGTCACCAAGCTTCTCAGCAAGTCTCCCAGATTTTTGTTCACTACTTTTGTTTGTACATCTATCTAAGGATGATAAGCTGAACTAAATGACAAGTTAGTTCCCAGCTTCTTCCATAAGGTCCTCCAAAAATGCCCTATGAATTTTGTATCTTGATCTGAAACTATACTCCTTGGTAAGCGATGAAGTCGAATGACCTCTTCGAAAAACAAATTCGCAATGTGAGTTGCGTCACTAGTTTTCTGACATGGAATGAAGTGTGCCATCTTGGAAAATCTATCCACCACCAAAAAGATTGAATCACAACCTCTTTGTGTTCTTGGCAACCCCAATACAAAATCCATGCTGATTACATCCCACGGCCTTCCTGGTATGGGAAATGGTTGATAAAACCCCGCATTCTTCTTCCTTCCCTTCGAATGCTGGCAAATTTTGCATCTGTCTACGAATCTCTTGATGTCTACTCACATTCCTAGCCAAAAATATGACTCATTCAATTTTGTGAACATCTTGCCATGACCAAAGTGCCCTGCCAATCCTCCACTGTGTTTCTCCTTCATCAAATTCTCCCTCATGGAGCATTTTGGAATACACAGTTGATTACCCTTAAACAATAATCCTTCCTAGATCATGTACTCTATCCATTGGCTTCCATCCCTGAGAATTAGATTCTCAGCTGCTTCATATGCTTCCTTAAAATCTAGATCATCTGTGTACATGTCCCTGAGATCATCAAAACCCAACGTTTTGACCTTGAACTCCTGCAACAACAAACACTTTCTACTCAAAGCATCAATCACTTTGTTAGCAGTACCAGAAATATGTTTAATCAAAAAAGTGAAATTATTCATATACTCAACCCATTTGACATGTCTCTGATTCAACGTTCCCTATTGAGTCACAAATTGCAGTGCATGATTGTCACTGTACAAGATAAACTCCTTTGGGATCAAGTAATGCCTCCATTTATTCAATGCCTGTATGATAGCATAAAACTCGTTATCATAAGTGGAGTATTTCACTTTCGCTTCATTCAGATTCTCACTAAAATACGCTATCGGTCTGTCTTCCTGACTCAAGACTGCCCCAATTGCAAATCCACTTGCATCACATTTCACCTGAAATGTCTTCTAGAAATCCGGCAATACCAAAACTGGTTGTTCCGTGATCTTCCTTTTCAACAGATTAAAACTCTTTTCAGCCTCTTATGTCTAGTGAAAAGACTTGTGTCTTTTCTTCACTGTATCCATCATCGCTACACTAATTCCACTGAAATTCCTGATGAACTTTCGGTAGAAACTAGCTAATCTGTGAAAACTTCTCACCTCAAAGATATTCCTCGGTGATGGCCAATTCTTGATTACCTCCACCTTATCTGGATCCATCCTCAACTCATTTGCAGAAATAATAAACCCCAAGTAAATGAGCTCTTTCTTCATGAATGAGGATTTCTTCATATTTATCAACAACTTCTCCTGCTGTAGTTTCGGCATCACTGTAGCCAAATGCTTCAGATGCTTTACCACTGTTTTACTAAAAACCAGTATGTCATCTAAATACACAATGACAAATTTCCTGATGAACTCCCTTAGGACTTTGTTCATCAACCTCATGAAGTTACTCAGCACATTTGTTAAGCCAAATGACATAACAATCCATTCATACAACCCTTCGTTGGTTTTGAATGCTATCTTCCATTTATCACCCTCTCTCATGTGAATTTGATGATAATCGCTCTTCAAATCAATCTTTGAAAAATACTTTTCTCCACTCAAGCAATCCATCAGATCATCCATCCTTGGAAATGGAAATCTGTACCTGATGGTTATCTTATTGATCGCCCTCAATTCAGTACACATCCTCCAGCCTTCATCTTTCTTTGGACTAAGTACTGTTGGAACAGCACATGGACTCAAGCTTTCTCTGACCAAAACTTTGTCCAACAACTCCTGGACTTGCCTCTTGACCTCTTCATTCTCTTGCGGTGTCAATCTGTATGCGGCTTTATTTGGAAAACTGGCTCCTGGTATGAGATCAATATGATGACTCACACTTCTGATCGGTGGCAACGAATGAGGTAATTCATCCACTACTATGTCAGCGAACTCTTCCAGTAGTTCCTGGAATTCTTCTGGTAAATCATCCACCCTTGTGCTGGTCAAAACAATTCTAGGCTTCCTGACCACAATAGACTGTGGATCCTCCTTCTTATTAACCTCTGTAACAAGTTCCTTCCCACTCATGAGAAGTACAGTGTTGCTTACTTCTGGTTTCACCTCCTTATCCTTAATTGGAAGCAACATGTGAGTCCTCCCATTCTTCTCTAGGGTGTATGTGTTCATTCTCCCATCATGAATCACATTCCTGTCATATTGCCATGGTCTACCCAGCAATAGATGAAAAACATCCATAGGAATGACATCACATAATATCTTATTATTATATCCTCCTATCTTAAATTCAACTAAACATTGTTTAGTGACAGTTACCTGAAGTCCTTTTTGTAGCCACGAAACTCTGTATGGGCTTGGATGATCAATCGTCTCCAGCTCCAACTTTTCTACCATCTCGGTTGAAATGAGATTATCTGTGCTACCACTGTCTACAATGACCTTGCATACCCTATCCTTGGTATTGCAAGCAGTCCAAAAAAGTCTGGTTCTTTGGACTGAACTCTCCACCTCCTTCTCTGGTGTCAAAAGAGATTTTTGCATCATCAATGATCTTCCGCCTTCAGCGTCTTCTGCTTCAACATCCCACCTCTGTGCTTCGGTGATGTGAGCTTCTCCAATCTCCTTCTTTTTATCTGGACACTCGTAAGACTTGTGTCCATTCTTTCCACATGTGAAACATGTTATTACTCCACCTCTTCCTCTTCCTCTACCTCTAGTACGAGGAAAAGTATTATTGTTAGCATAATATCCTCTTTGCTCAGTATGCTTCCCTCTCTATGAGGTTTCACCTCTCTCAATTCAAGTCTAAGGTTTCTTCCAGTCCTCCTTGGGCTTCTAGTATTTATCCTGGGCAACTGATTTGCCTCTGGGCTGACTTCTGCCTCGGCCTCTTTGACCCTGCTTTCGGCTCAGCTTCTCTTTCGCTTTTAGAGCCATCTGATAAGCATCTTCCACTGTTCGGATGGTTACCATGCTCATCTCATCCTGGATATCATATCGCAGGCCATTCATGTATCTGGAAACTTTTTCATCATCGCTCTCCTGATGACCTGCCCTGATGTTCAGCTTGTATAATTCCTCAGTGTATTCTTTCACTGTCATCATCTTCTGTCTCAGGTTCTACATCCTTTTGAACAGAGTAATTTGGTAGTCCCTGGGGATGAATTTCACCTTCATCTTTGTGATCATTCTATCCCAGCTCTTGATCTTCTGCTTGCCCTTGCAGCGTCTGTCATCTTGTAGTTCATCCCACCACAATGTTGCATGTCCTTTCAATCTTGTGACAACATGCTTGACTTTCTTGTCCTCTTCGACATATTCATAGTCAAAGTATGTGTCCAGAGCTCTAATCTAGTCTAGAAGATCCTCTGCATCCAAGTTTCCCTCATAAACTGGAATGTCCATCTTCGCTCTTGCACCCAACCTTGCAATAGCTCTGCTCAAATGTTTGTTTGATGCATCTTCAGCTGCAACTTCTTCTTCATGTTCAGCCTCAAATTCGCTTTCAGAATCACTAAGATCCATAGCACTGACTGTGCATCTTTGCACTGTTTCCATGTCTTTGAGTCTAGCTCGTAGATCACGCATCTCTCTCTCCATAGCTGGATCTATCATCTGCCTACCCCTTCTTCTTGGCATTCCCCTATCCTCTGGTGGATCGGGTGTTTTCCTGTCCCTTCTCCTTGGCGGCATGGTGAAGTTTCTTTCTCTGCTACAGAAAGAAAAGAACATTTATGTGCTCTGATACCAAATGATGATGCCGACGCCCTCAACCCGTAGGTCGGAAGTTCCACGTCAACACAGGATATTTTCTTTCTCCACGACTTGAAGAACTCTAAACAGCTCTCCTATTTCCCTATCGGGAAATATGCACCCACAACAAACTCTCACGGGATCCCCTCTTTATGCTTGGGATATTGGACTTCGCAACTTCGCGAATCCAGTGGTCGAGCGTTGGTATCTCGAATTCCCGAAACTCGACGCAGTCAACGTTGACCTTTTCTTTACCCTTTTGGGATTTTCCCTATCACGATTTCGACGGTCACGATGTCGAGCAACTTGTCTCCCCATCTCCCGAATCCCGATTAGCTGATACTCCAATACACTCGTGAGTTTTGACTTTTCAACACCACGTCACCTCTGTTGGGATTTCGGACTTCGCGGTATTGGGAATCCTGATGTAGTGAGTTCGGGACTTCACCCCACGAAACTCCAAAATGGTGTGCCACCTGTCCACTCGCTGACTCCTCCGTGGCCCACATGATCCTTTGGATTTCATGATATCGCAGTTCGTGATTTCATGATTCTTGTTGCACCGTTTACGAGACTTCAACCTACGAACCCCCGATATGGAATTCCACGTGTAAATCCGACGACCCTTGCAGCTCGGATCTACGGTCCTACTCCTCCTGAGCTTAGAACCTTTCGATACCTTCGTCGTAACTTCCCTACTCCTTCTGTGAGATCTAACGGCTCATGGAATTTCACAAATTCTCCTCAGAGAATTCTGACCATTCATCTCTTCCTCTGAGAATCTATCCTCCAACAGTTCCTCGTTGCTATACCTTCTTTCAAACTTTCAAGACTTGGTCTCTTTACCTCCCTTCAATGGTTTTGAAGGCTTCAGAACCTTCTGAGATTTCCATGACTCGGAACCTTTCAGAAAAATCCCTGCACGCACTCCTTGTGGCAGATTCTCAAACACTTTCAAGTTCTTGAATTCCCTCAACCCTGCGCACACCTGCAACAGTAGTCTCTCAATGCTTCACTTAGGTTCACAACCCTGATACTTTACTTGGATTACGCACTCCTTGCACATCTTTTGTGCCCAACTGCACCTTTTGTGTGAATGAGAACAAAAGCTATCTCTATCTGAACCCTTTGTCAACGCACTCCTTGCAAACAATTCGACTGCACTCCTTGCAGGAATCCTTGTTCAGATAGAGAAACAATTGAAACTCATTCCTACTTCCTTTCAGACTTCAAACTCCAAGCATGAAATCATATACACATAATATAAAGCAAATGTATAAGATGAAGCAAACATTCATGAGCATATCATTCAACATCAATACACAGAGAACAAACAAAAAACCATGAATTTGAATCAACCTCTTTGTATTAATCCAAATATATGTACATGGGTGTTCTTACACAACTCTCTGCATGCTCTTGCTCTTCCCAACAATGCTACTTCAATCTATGTTACAATACACAATGAGGGTGTCTATATCCCGTTTCCCTCTTGCGCTCTAAAACTGTCTAATCTAGAATTAAATTATATCTACCTGCATTAACTACTATAAATTCCTTCTACCTACTAAGGACGAGAGCAAATCACTCAAGGTCCATTTACATTATACAAGTGTGATTCTTCTTAATGACTTCATTTAAGAATTCACATCAACTTCAAGGTAATTTCAAAATTTGTGTTGGGTGCTTATCCAGTTGTCTTTTGGCTTCCGCGCTGGCTCGCTTGATGTTGGCGATGCTCCTGCATCATTGGTCATCAATGCAACCTGCCCAATCTGCATCTGTGTAGGAAATAAGTGATAGATCCTTTCCTTTTGGATACCATAATCCAAAATCTTATGTTCCTTTGAAATATATGAAAATCATGTTCACTGCTACGACATGTGATTCCTTTGGTGATGCTTGAAATCATGCCACTTGTCCAACCGCCTGCATTACATCTAGTCTGGATGCTGTCATATATAGTAAGCTACTAATAATTGACCTGTATTGCCTCTATTTTGTAGACTTTGAATCATCATCTTTGCTCAACTTGCAACTAGTTTGCATAGGAGTGGTAAATGGTTTGCAATCTTCCATTCCAAACCTCTTTAAAATTTATTTGATATAATTAGCTTGAGAAATAAAAATTCCTTGGTTTATTTGACGTATTTGAAGACCCGGAAATAAGGATAGTTATCCTAGTAATGACATTTCAAATTCATTCTACATATCCTTTGCAAATTTTAGGCTTAACTTATCATCATCGCTTCCAAAAATAATATCATCAACATAAACTTCAATTAATAAAATAATATCTTGAGTTACCTTGATGTAGAGGTTGTTGTCTGCACTTCCTTTTATGAACCCTACTTGTTGTAGATATTTATCTAGTCTAGAGTACCATGCTCTAGTATCCTGTTTTAAACCATACAAGGCCTTCTTCAATTTACACACATAATCTGCGTTCTCTAACAACTGAAATACTTCTGGTTGTTGAATGTAGACTTCTTCTTCAAGTTCCCCATTTAGAAAATCTGATTTGACATCCATCTGATACACTTTAATATTATTGGAGCATGCATAAGCTAGGAGCAATGAAAATTCTTCGATTCTGGCAACTGGGGAAAATGTCTTTTCAAATTTGATTCCTTCAACTTGTGTGCATACTTTACATACCAATCTAGCTTTGTTCCTTGTAATATGTCCATCTTCATTCAATTTATTTATGAATACCCAATTTGTGCCAATCACATTCTTATTCTTTGGTCTTGGAACCAATTCCAAAGTGTCATTCTTCTCTATTTAATCCAATTCTTCATCCATTTCCCTATTCCATAATTCATCCTTATTGGCCTCTTCAAAAATTTTTGGTTCAATCATAGATGAGAGTGCTAGGTTCATGTGTTCTGGCGAACAAATTCTTCTTCTAGTCTTAAATCCTGCATCTTTGTTTCTGATAATATGTTCTAAAGGATGATTCTTCTGTACTCATTTTCTAGGTGTCTTTGGAGGCACTTGTTGAACTTGCTCTTCTACTTCTATCTGATCTTATTCATCTTCCTCTTCTATTCTTCTTCATCTTCTGCTTCTTCTTCGTAAATCTGTTCCATTGATTCATTTTCTTCTTCCTTTAATTCTCATCCACCTATTTCATCAATTGTTACATTGATTCTTTCCACAACTTTCTTCAACCTTAGATTGTAACACTTGTATGCTTTCCTTGTACTTGAGTAACCAACAAGTACTCCTATTTCTACACGAGAGTCAAACTTTCCCATTCTTCCATATTCTCTTTTGATATAGCATTTGCTTCCAAATACTCTGAAGTGGTTCACATTTGTTGGTCTTCCTTTCCATAGCTCATAGGGAGTTTTTTCAGTGTTTTTTATGAGCATTACTCTATTTTGAATGTGAACTATTGTATGCACTGCATGTTTCCAAAAAATATCTGTCAATTTGGAGTCCATTAGCATTGTTTGAGCCATTTCCTGCATTGTTTTGTTCTTTCTTTCAACAACTCCATTTTGTTGAGGTGTCCTAGCAACGAAGAATTGCCTTTTTATTCCAAACTTGTTGCAGAAGTCCATAAATTCCTTTGAAGTGAACTCTCCTCCATTATCATATATCAAACATTTAATTTTTGTATCCATTTCATTTTCAACCATTTCCTTGTAGACCTTGAATTTTTCAAAAGTTTCTGACTTATTCCTGAGAAAGAAAACTCCAGTCATTCTTGTATAATCATAAACTAATAACATAAAGTATTTCTCACCTTTTAAACCCTTTGTTGTAGCTGGTCCAACTAGATCAATATGCACAATTTCCAGTGGTCTTGTCATTGCGTATTCATTTGATTTGAACCTGGTCTTTTTTTTCTTTGCTTGTTGACAATGCTTGCATAAAGTGTTGGTTGGTTTCGTGATCTAGGGTATTTCGCTAATTGCTTCCTTTCTGCTAAATTTGACAAGTTTGTCAAAGTGTATGTGACCCATTCTTCTATGTCATAGCCAACCTTCATCTTCATTTCCTAGACAACACTTTTCATTTCCAATTTCACTTAATACATATATATTGCTTGAAGTTCTTGCAGCTGTTGCAATCAATTTTCTTGAACCTTCTTTTCTTATCTTGCACTTCTGTGAATCCTAAGTAACTTTATGACCTTGGTCACACATTTTAATTACACTTAGAAGATTATGTTTCATATCTCCTACTAGTAGATCATTTTATGCCTTGGTATTCTTGCTTCCAATTCTGATTGTGCCTTTTCCAATGATTTTAGCTAAATCATCATTTCCAAAGGAGACTGATCCATCTCTTTCCTTTATTAATGTAATAAACTTATATTTATCACCTGTCATGTGTTTTGAACAACCATTGTCAACATACCAACCATATTTCTTTTTCTTAGCTTGTAGAGCGAGTGTGCATTCTTCATTGCTATATTGATTCTGCTTTCTTATCCATGTCCTCTTCTGAGGTTCCTTTCCATGACTGTTGTTGTTATGTTGTGGTTCTCTAGGAGGGACTATCATTCTACAATATTTGGCCATGTGTCCAAAGTTGTTACACTTGTAGCATTCCACTTCAGTGCTCAATGATTCAAACCTATTGTAACTTCTTCTCTGTGTTTCACTAGGCCTTCTTGGATAACCCTTTTGTGTATGACTTTCAAAGTTGTTTATGTTCCTGATGTTAGCTCTACAATTCACAACTTTATGTCCAAAATTATTGCATGAATAGCATAAACCAAAAAATATAGTTTGATACATGGGAGTTGAAGATCTTTTGAAAGGGGTTACTCTTATGAATCCTTCTTCTTCCCAAGGCCTATCTATTTCTATCGGTCATTGATTTTGAAATTTGAATCTTCTCGGTGGAGGAGTGTCCCTGTAATCTTCCTTGTAGGTCTTCCCATCCCCTTTGATTGTTTATGAATAACTTTCTGGATATGTTTCTTGTTTTGTTGTTTTGGATCTTGATCCCTTTTATATCTGATTGTATCCAAGTCCAGACTTGTCATGATGAGGCTTTTGACTACTGATAATTTCATCCAAAACTTTTGAGTTGTTCTACATATTTTTCTTTTGAAGATCCTTTCTTAATGTGACAATCTCTACTTCCAAATTTCCAATGATCCTGTTTCTTTCCTCTAGCTATTCTTTGAGTGCTTCTTCAATTCTTTTATCTTCTTCTATTTGAACCTTCAAATTTGTGATCATTTGTTCTAGTTCTTGAGTGTCTTCTTTCTTGTCTAGTTCTACTTGTAGCTTCTTTTTTTTCTTATTTTCTCTTCTTATAACTTCTATGGCACTCAACAATTCATCTCGGTAGTCAACTTATGCCTCTTCATATTCTTCTTTGGTGTCTTTTTTATCAGAGTCTTCTAATTCCATGAATATAACTCTTTCTGTCTCACTTTCACTGACTTCATCTTCATTTGATGAGGAGATGTATACTTTGGTGCATAAGCTTTTCTTGAAATATTTCTTTGGGCTTCTTTTGCCTTTGTATGTTTGTTTTCTATTTGATTAATCTTCATCATTCCTCTTATTTTTCTTATCAGGACATTTGTTAGAAAAATGACCAATACCATCATAATTAAAACAAATCAATGGAAGCTTGACTTTATATATTTCATTGGTTCCCTTGTTCAATCTTCTGACAAAGTTGGCCACTTCTTCATCATCTTCCGAGATTTCACTGCTGCTGCTATGTTATTTTTCCTTTCGCTTTCCCTTTTTCTTTGACCGTTTGGATGATTTGAAAGTTGTTTCTTTTATATATGGATTTTTCTATTCAGTTGTCATTTCATATGCTTTGAAGATGCCATGTACTTCATCCAAGCTTATTGAGTCTAGATCTACTCTTTCTTCTAGTGCTGATATCTTAGGATCAAATCTCACAGGAAGAGATCTTAGTACCTTTTGAACAATGGAAGATTCTTTAATTTCTTCTCCCAATCCGATGATTGCATTTACTGTTTGATTGAATCGTAAGAAGTAAGCTGCAATATTATCATCTTCCTTCATCTTTAGTTGTTCGAACTGACCTCTGTAAGTTTGAAGCTTTGCTGCTTTGACTTTTGAATCTCCTTCATAAATATTTTGAAGTTTGTCCCAAATCTCTTTAGTATATTTATAATGTATAACTTTGGTCTATACCAGTTCAAAAAGACCATTCAAAAGTGCATTTGTGGCTTTGGAATTATTTTGACCGAGGTTTGTTTCTCTTTCACTTGTCGGCGGAACTACTGGTTCTTTGTATCCATCTACAACTGATTTCCATATTTCAAATTCCCATGCTTGTATATATGTTTTCATCCTTCTTCTCCAAAATGCATACTTTTGTATATCAAACTGTGGTATTCCTTTTTTATACATGTTGTTTCTCTCCATGATCTACCTTTCAGTGTTTAAACTGATTTCTGAAGGAACCCACTCTGATACCATTTGTTGGATTACTGACAGGGGGGTGAATTAGTAATAGAGAAATTCAATCCTTTTTAGCCACAAAATGCAAGTATTATATCAATGTAGAATTATCATCCAATAGTTGCAGAGTAAATAAACAATGAACAAATGAGAAATCATACACATACATAATAAACTAGTTTTTTCACGTGGAAACCCAAAGCAGGAGAAAACCATGGAATGCTTTTTCTTATATGTCTTAAAGAATTACATTCATTGGAAGCACCAACTTCCTTTGTTTTCCAACTACAACTGGAAGGAGGCTCCAACCCCCTAGTTTCTCAGGCTACAACATAAGGGAAGCTCTAACTCCCAAATTCTCTGGCTACAACTAGAAGGAGGCTACAACCCCCTATGTTCTCCCACTACAACCGAAAGGTGGCTACAACCACATGTCCTTGTCCTGTCCAACCACCCTGACGCAGAAGTAGAATGATGGAACCACTGTCACACAATCACTGTGAGATATACCTCTGTTAAATTGTACCAACCTGTACCAATGACCTACAGCCAACCTATACAACTACCCTACAATCAATATGTACCTAAACTGAAGATGTATCAACCAAATACAATAGATAAATGACATGTATTTATGAAACATGCGTATGTACGCACCCTATATATACAACAACATGCGTATGTATGCTTCTTGTCTGTTATGCAGCTTGTGTATACCCTCTGAAAACTAGTATACGACAGATATGTGACCTATAGTTCTGCAACATGCTTATGTATGCACTGTATACATACAACAACCTGCATATGTATGCTTCCTGTCTGTTATGCAGCCTGCATATACCTTCTAAAAACTAGGGTTTTATTTCTTCTGAAGACTTTTGACCCTCTGCAACTTTTTTCACATAGAACTACAACATGTCACTGTATCCAGACTGTAACTATATCCTGTGCATGCATCCTCATACATAACCTTTACCCAAAAACTCTATATCTCTCTCTAGTCACGTGCCATATAAGTGTGTGTAATCATGAACAAGTATAATAACCCTCACATGATCTAGACATCAAACCCTTTCTGATATTCAACCTCTCAATACATCAACAACTTCACAAATACAATATCTCAACCATGTACGACAAAATCCTTTAGCCATATGCCAAGAAATACAATATGTGCTTCAAGAAGTATTAATGATAAATATTGATTAGACCAACACTATATTTCTGTAGATCTGAATTATACAGAAGATCCCATACAACCACTAATCTCTCTAGGGAGGATCCTCAAATCTCCATAACAATTTCTCATGCATACATCAAAATCCAACTACTCATAGAAATAAGACATAACTTTTGAACCAATGAATATATCTGATGTATCTGATCATTGTAGACCTTCTTGGGAGCTTGATATCAGAATATAGAACCTCAAAATCTTCATCTTCTCAAGTTTTTATGGATTTACCCACATGTACGCAACCCAATACACTGCCAAACCACGTATGTACGCACCATAATACACTGTTAGCCTGCGTACACCTCAGAAATTAGGCTTGTTTTGTATTCGTTGTAATTCCAAAACTTTCATTGTCAACCCTTCGTGCTACCTCAGACTTTTGCAACTTCAAATGTATCAATGAGTACTTTCAATAAGCCTTACACAACAATAGATATTCAATGTGCTCAATTGTGATTAAATGAGAGAGCCTTGCCTCTTATTTATACTTTTATGTAGCTTCCTCAAGGGGTTACCTTTTAATCATCTTAACCCACTTTCCTTATTTTAGGGCTAACCCACTTCTAATCACTTGTCCACTTAACTTGACCACTTTTCATAATTAGTAAGTTCTCCATTAACTTTATTATTTAAATAATTTCTTTTGCATCCACTTTGAATTATTGTACACTTCATCACTTCAATTTATTATTTAAATAATTTCTTCTTTGCAACCAATTTTACTACTTTGACCTTTTGGGGCTTCTAGATGACTCATGAGGGTTCTCCAACTTCACATGGCCATAGCTCCCTAACGGTGAGGAGTTATGTGACATTCCACATACCATCGAAAATAGCATGACATATACTATCCATGTAGAATAGTTGTTGGAGTTACTTCACACACACCTAGGATTTATTTTTCCTAAGTTTTTTCCTTTTTTATTAGTCATAATTAGTCATTAACCAGCCTCCTATATTTTAGGGGAGAATATTCCATCTGGAGAATATTCTCTTTCAGTTGACACTTCAGTTTGACTAGTTGAGTTGAGTTTATATGTTGCATTGGTTTTATCACCATGCAACATTGGGATCATCAACATGCTAATTTGAACTTTCCTTGGGATCATCACTAGACTAGCACATTACCCTTGATTCCCTGAGTTAACTCCTCACTACTCTCTGTTCAGTCAGTTAACTGAAGACTAGTTGATTGGTTAAGTCACCTAGGTGGCAGTTCACTCATGTAACTTCTTGAGAGACTAGACTAATTTGTAGTTCACTCCTATAACTATTGGTGTGTGTCTAGATCACTCTAGAAAACCACTATGTCACATTGGTTCTCCTCTAGTGCACACTCATTGAGTTATACAGAATATATCATGTGTAAATTATTCATTATTCAAAACGGTTAATGAGAATTCTTCTATTCTTTCTCTCCTTCTTCTTCTTTCTCAATTTCTCTCTACAAATGTGTGTATTATTTTTTAGATAGATCTATTCTGTGTAGTTTTAACACATTTACATGGTATCAAAGCCAATGGACTGCTAAGCAATAGCTACACCAAATTTGTTTGCAGGTACAAAAGATTGAAGACAGTGGAAAGATGGATTTCCAAAAAGAATTCATTCTTACACCTTATAACTATTTTTCATGGAAGGATAAAATAGCCATACATCTTTGAACCAGAGGGTTGTATAGGTTAAAATTGAATACAGATACAAAACCAACATCATCCATACAAAAATCCAAGTACTTAAATCGCATGGATGAGGCACTCGAAACAATTTACAGTCTTATTTCTCCTGATCTCCTTTTTCACATATCTTCCTTTAAGAATCCCAATGAATCCTGGACCACCTTGGAAGGGATCTATGGAAAATAGGATGAGATGTGGGGACACATGCTATAGGTGGAGCTTCTCACATTGGATCCAAAAATCTTTGAAAATATCCAAGATTTGTTTACAAAATTCAAGGATTTATTGCTGCAACTCAAAGCTTGCGGGGTTGATAAATCGAAGGAGGAGGAACAAATGGTTCTTACCATTCTCTCCAAGCTTGGTCCAGAATTCTCTGTATTCATATCCACATTCCATACTATCATATTCTTCTCTAGAGCCACCTGAAAGATGCCTTCTCATGAGGAATTTATCGAATCCCTAACATAAGATCAAACCAAGCTCATCAACATGGGCACAATCAAAGGCCCAAGGGAACATGCACTCATTGTGCATGATGGCAGCCAAAAATATCAAAAACCTAAATATAAAGATAAATGAAAAGCTCATGCACACCTGAAGAAGGAAGGGTACACAAAACCCTTCACCGATGCCTCCAGATCCAAAGGGGAAAAGGGAATAAAAGGGGAGAAATGCACGTACTGTCACAAAGGATTCCATCCAAAATCCGCATGCATGCAAAAGAAAATAGATCTTATGTCTCAAATAATTCAGCAAAACAACCTTGGAGATCACATCCCCGAGGTTGCCAAGAATAAGAAGCCAGAAGATCCAAATTCCAAGAAAGACAATTCTCGCCATGCCTTGATTGCCATCAACTCCTCTCCCGATGCTTGGATTGTAGATTTAGGAGAATCACATCACATGGATGCCTAAAAAATAGTATATTATTCTTTGGATGCATGCAAAGGTCCTCCTATTCTGATGGGGGACAACTCTTCTGTCGAACTCACCAACAAAGGAAGGATTGAACTCACCAATGGAAGCTTCGAGAATGTGCTACACGTTCCCAAGATTTCTTTCAACCTTCTCTCCATGTATTAGATGACGAATTCTAGCACTGGAAATAAATTCATATTCACACCAAATTTTTTGGACATCTACGACATGCAAACCAACTCCAGGGTTGCTAATGGTGAGGTAAATCATCAGTCTAGATTGTATATTGTTTTTGAATTCATTGAACCTGGTTTTTCTTTACTGCTTACTCATGTTGGTAAAAGTAGTAGGATATGGCACAAAATTTTTGGACATTTGAATTCCAAATACATGCAACAACTTATTAAGCAAAGAATGGTTGATGGTCTACCATACATCCCTTTTTCCAAGGGAGTATGTGAGGGATGTGTTCTCAGAAAAAACCCTCAAGAGAAATTCGACAAAGGAAAGTCTCAAAGAGCTTATGCACCTTTAGATATGATCCACAGTGACTTGATGGGTCCTTTTCCACATCCATCCATCAACAAAGCGAGGTTTCTTCTCATTTTTGTTTATGATTTCTCACGTTTTACATCGATCTACTTTCTCAGGAAAAAATTTGAGGTCTTTCAACACCTCAAAGATTTCAAAGCCTTGGTTGAGACACCATCTGGAAAGAAAATCAAAGTCCTTCGAACTGATAATGGGGGAGAGTATGTAAATCATGAGATCCATAATATTTTCCATGAGGGAGGGATTCAGTTGCAACACACAGTTCCCTATACTCCACAACAAAATGGAGTTGTTGAGTGGAAAAACAAATCTCTAAAGCAGATGGCATCTTGCATGCTACATGCAAAGTCACTACCACATAGACTTTGGGCCGAAGCACTTAATTGTGCCACATAAATACAAAACATATCTCCCCATATATATGTTAAGGATATGACCCCCTACGAGGCTTGGAGCGGCCTCAAACTAGAAGTGACCCACTTTCACATTTTCGGTTCACGTGCATGGGCATGGATTCCCTCTGAAAAGAGGAAGGCACTTGATCCACAGAGCATTGAGTGTATTTTTGTGGGATACCTTGATGGTGTGAAAGGATATAGGCTTATTTATCTTTCCTCAAACCAAATCATCATTGAGTGAAGTGTCTAATTCGAGGAAAGTGTCTTGCATGTACCTCAATTTCTGCATGCTGACACCTTCATTCTTCCACCTATCCGAGATGATCAACATGCACATGCCAACTCTTCTTCAGATGATATTTCTGATTCAAAGGAATCAGATGATTCAAATTCAGAGTCAGTACATTCAGATGTAGAGTTAGAGCATCCAGATGCAGTTGCAAAGCCAGAGCAGAGGCCCAAGTGGGCACATACTACTCTTCAGGATGCAAGGGATCTCATTGGTGATCCAAATGATACTAGGAGGAATCGATCTAATTTTGAGGAGCCTCCTATTGCACTCACTTCCACTGAACCATTTCTCTCCAGACATCTTTTCTTGGTTCAGTCTTCAGATCCACAGTCTTATGGTGAGGCTACTGGAAATCCCTTTTGGGAATCCGCCATGCAGGGGGAGTGAAAATCCCTCCTTGAGAACTAGACTTGGGATATGGTTCCCCTTCCTTCTGGGAGGAAACTTGTCATATGTAGATGGATCTAGAAGGCCAAGAGCATAGAATATGGAGAGATTAGTAGATACAAAGCCAGGCTTGTTGCCAAAGGATTTCAGTAGGTTCATGGTATTGACTATGATGAGATCTTCACTCCAGTAGTGAAGATGGATTCCATACGATTGGCACTTTCCATTGCGGAAACCAAAGGATGGGAAGTCCATCAGATGGACGTGAAGAATGCATTTCTTCATGGTGATCTCCCTGAGGAGATCTACATGGAGCATTCCCAGGGATTTATGCAATACTCATCTTTTGTCTGTCGAATGAAGAAGTCCCTTTATCACCTCAAGCAGTCTCTGAGGGCATGGTATGAAAATATGGACTCCTACCTGTTGTCACAGAAATTTGTACATTGTAAAACAAACCTGAATGTCTACATGCTCAGGATGATTGATTCACTTCTACTTTTATTTTTGTATGTTGATGATTTTTTGATCACTGGTTGCTCAACTTCAGCGATTGTTGCAGTCAAGAGGATTCTACATGAAAGTTTTTTTATGATGTACATGGGTCTGCTACACTTCTTCCTTGGACTCGAGATCAGTCAGGATGCATCAGGCATCAAAATGTCTCAGGCCAAGTGTTGACACTCGAAACTAAAATGGGTTGCAACAAATCAATCCCGAGGCAACCTCGAACCACTTTGGATTGGAAGCTGCCCTCCTCCAACCTGAGAGGGATCTCTCGAAAAATGTCACAATATGAAATTAAGTAAGCGTGAAAAAGGTGGGTAGATTTATGGGTAAATGATGGTCTTGGATTTTTAAAGTTTGGGGGTTAAACCAGGGAAATGGTCCATTGGGAATGGAGTCAAGTGAAAGCCGAAGAAATGAGACAATAGCAGAGATCATTTAATTTGCGGAAAGTGAGGCAAAGTAACTCTATCTTTCAGCGCTTTGATAAATCGTGGTGTGGTAGCAGAAAAAGGAAAGGAAAGGTCGATGTAGCAGAGAATATATGTAGAATTCTGAAAATGCAGATTGGTCTTACACCCACTGATAGTTGGTGCAGAGGAAAGACAATAAACAATTACAGAAAAACCTAATCCATTTGTTATAGTAGTGGTCGTACTAAAGTATAACGAAGCACATAAGTGAGAAGAAAACGAAATGAAACACAGTTGTGACGAAATAAGGAAGAAATAACATTATGAAAATGATAACACATCAACTGTGAGTAAGGAGCATATCAAATGAATTCCAAACTAATTTAACATAGTTGAAAAGGAGAAGAACATGTTGAAATAAATCGACCGTGATGAATCTCACAGTCACAAGGAAAAAATCATCTTTATTACTCCATTAATGGCTTACAAAATAACTCAACAATTACAATGAACCCCTCTTCGAAAGAGGTTTTCCCTCAGCACTGCACTCGCGCCCCCCTTTCTCTATTACATACATATGTCTTTTAAAAGAAAAATAAAACTCTTTTGTTTAGAGGAATACGAAATGGTTCACCTTCATGGAATTCTGCGACTGTTAGGGGCATCTGCCAGCTCTTCAACTGTTTCTAATTGTTTTGACAAGTGGGGTATCTATGATCCTTTGTATGATTTTATTTTAATGCCAGGTGTCATCCTGCCTTTCATTTCGGCGGACGTTTTCATTGTGGTGGAGAGCTCTGACACTAGATCTCTTGTTCGCAGGCTGCCCAGCAACGTCCGTCCTGCAGATACGTTAGTAGATTTATCCTCCTGTTGGTTTAGTTGATTATACAACATTCTATCTCTTCAAAAAATCGCGCCCTAACTGCAAGAAAATGATATCATCCAGTGGACGCTCGTCCTCTCTGCACTCATCGTATATCGCAATGATGCCTTCGTCCAGCACGACAGTGAGAGAATCGACCTTGCGGTTCTGGGCTAGAAAGTTCAAGTTGTATCCATGTGCAGCCATTAATATCTAACATCCATACATCATTGTAATACTCCCGATCTCCCACACCATCAATTATGTAAACCTTACTACCAATGACCACACTAGCGTGCCCACGTATGTGATTTGCGGCTTCTGATTTTTCTTCTATTCGATTCTGTTGAAGCGTGAGAAATGCGCTTGAAGACAAATGGAATCGGTGCTCGTTGATCTCCAAAGCTGCCGGACTGCTGCGAGGTAAGAAATGGAGGGTTAAAGATTCGAGAATCTACACTCCTTTGCTGAATACGGAAGCATTCAATCTCATGCAAAATACTTTCATGTTGACCCATTATTTCCCTGTTTTGACTTGGATTGGACTGTCTGTCATCGGTCGGGAGGATATGTGACACATTTTGACACAGCTTTGAGAAACTTTAAATTGACCCGTCAACTTTCGATACACCTGACCAACTAAAATGGACTGTAATCTCTGAGCTCCAAGTAGTCTGAGCTCTGAATTTCTCAGCACTCTCGTCCTTAAAACAAATGATCTCGCTGCTATTAATTTGACCTTTTAGATGTGTATTCCTGTTAACTTTTGAACTCTGGACATTTGTAACATTTATCTACTCTCAAGCCTCGGAAATCTCCAATGTCTTAAATATTTCTCTATTTTGCTCGGAATCTGTCTTCAGAAAACTTTCTGACTCAACAATGCACTTTTCTTCTGCTCAACAATTTATGAAAAATACTCATAAAAATTCGTTTTCTCCCAGCCAAATCAAACAAGCTTTCGAAAATGGACAAATTTATGTCTGATCCCAGTGTTGTCTATATACAACTGAAGCTAGGTAGCTAATCGAGTGCTCCCTTAACTTCCGGTTTCATTATCCAAACGACAGAGGAGGCAGTAATAACGATGAGAATGAAAGGATATAGTTTTCTGCATTTAATAATGTTTATTGTTTTCAACACTCATGTCCACTATTTTGGTCGATTACCTGCACTGTTTTACAAATTTAATGCTCTGTCGGCAGATGGAGTCGTGCTTTTAGAAATTAAGTCAGATTTTACTGTTCCTCCGAATGTGCTCTCAAGCTGGAGAAACGATAGCTTTTCTGATGTGGATCCATGTAGCTAGGAAGGTGTCCACTGCAACACCTTTGGAAGGTGGGTCAATTTAATTTCCCTTCCCTACAGAAGACTATCTGGCCGTCTTTCCAATGCAATAGGCAAGTTGGCCGCGCTAGAGAATCTTGATCTTTCGGGCAATGAGTTATCGGGCGCTATTCCCATCCAGCTAGCGAACTCAATCTCTCCCACAAATTCATCACGGGCTTCATCCCTCCAGATATCAGGAACTCGCCAGTGTTGAAACAATCATGACAAACTCCAACTATTTCAGTGGCTCTCTACCACCCAAAATCGGAAATTGCAGTCAGCTGGTAAATTTGATCGTGCAAAACTCCGGATTGCGAGGAGAGATTCTGTGGGAAATCGTAAATTTGAAAAAGCTTGAAGCGATGTCTATGTATGGTAACCATTTGACGGGTACGATCCCTTCTTCTATCGGAAACTGCAACAGTCTTGAAGTCATTTTTGTTTCTAACAACTCCTTACATGATCCGATACCTGAGGAGATAGCCCTGTTTAAAAATCTGATATATTTATGGGCTTATGAGAATCAGCTTACGGGCTCAATCCCCGCAAGGCTTTTCAACAGACTACTAAAGTTGGAGGAATTTGATGCATCTATTAATAATCTGACTGGAGCTATACCATATGAAATGGGCGGTCTGAAGAATTTGACAGCCTTGTCGTTTTCTTACAATAACATGTCCGGATTGATCCCCATATCCTTTTCAAATCTCAGAAGCCTGCGGAGCCTAGATATATCATACAATAAGTTCGAAGGCACTATGCCTCAAGGAATTGGCCTTCTTCCCAATCTGATCGAGCTTCTTTATCAATGGAAACAAGTTAGAAGGTCCACTGTCGGTTGGGCTTGGAAACTTCAGCAAGTTGAGCATGCTAGATTCAGATTCAACCGGATTGGGCAGGTCAATTCCTTCTCGACTGTGCAGCGGTAGCTTGTTGACCCACCTTGCCCTCTCCAATAATAAAGTAGAGGGGGAAATCACTGGCCTTCTGCAACACTGCGTCTCACTTCAACGCGTCTGGCCGCAAAAGAACCTCTTCACGAGCTTCATCATATACTATCCTTATGGAAAATGCGATGCTTATATAACTAAAAGGGATCGAATTGTCATCCCTTCAAATAGTGAATCATAAGCCAGTATACACATGGGCAAGGGCGATCATAATGAAACTCGTGAAGCATTTGTTATGAAGAAATAGAGCTTGAAGATTTTTAAGAGGTTAGCCAAGTGTTCATGTAGATTTCAGTCCTCACCTCAAAAGTACAGACACAAATGCAAATTGACATGGAAACAATACAGAAAACAAAATGAAAAGGAGAGCTGAATCCAGAATCATCTTAGCTGATACAAAATTAAGTCCCATATGTTGCCATTCCTTCGCCAAACCTTGTTGATTGATCAGCTCCCAGCTCCTTTGGGTTGTGGCATCTGATTGATAATATCTATTGATTGAAAGTGTCTTGCATGTACCTCAACAGCTGCATGCTGACACCTTCATTCTTCCACCTATCCGAGATGATGAGCATGCACATGTTGACTCTTCTTCAGATGATATTTCTGATTCAAAGGAATCAGATGATTCAAATTCAGAGTAAGTACATTCAGATGCAGAGTCAGAGCATCCAGATGCAGTTGCAGAGCCAGAGCAGAGGCCCAAGTGGGCACATACTACTCTTCAGGATGCAGGGGATCTCATTGGTGATCCAAATGATACTAGGAGGACTCGATCTAATTTTGAGGAGCCTTCTATTGCACTCACTTCCACTGAACCATTTCTCTCCAGACATATTTTCTTGGTTCAGTCTTCAGATCCATAGTCTTATGGTGAGGCTACTGGAAATCCATTTTGGGAATCCGCCATGCAGGAGGAGTGAAACTCCCTCCTTGAGAACCAGACTTGGGATCTGGTTCCCCTTCCTTCTGGGAGGAAACTTGTCAGATGCAGATGGATCTACAAGGCCAAGAGCATAGCATATGGAGAGATTAGTAGATACAAAGCCAAGCTTGTTGCCAAAGGATTTCATTAGGTTCATGGTATTGACCATGATGAGAACTTCACTCTAGTAGCGAAGATGGATTCCATACGATTGGCACTTTCCATTGCAGAAACCAAAGGATGGGAAGTCCATCGGATGGACGTGAAGAATGCATTTCTTCATGGTGATCTCTCTGAGGAGATCTACATGGAGCATCCCCAGGGATTTATGCAAGACTCATCTTTTGTCTGTCGACTGAAGAAGTCCCTTTATCACCTCAAGCAGTCTCTGAGGGCATGGTATGAAAATATGGACTCCTACCTATTGTCACAGAAATTTGTACATGGCAAATCAAACCCAAATGTCTACATGCTCAGGATGATTGATTCACTTCTACTTTTATTTTTGTATGTTGATGATTTTTTGATCACCGGTTGCTCGACTTCAGTGATTGTTGCAGTCAAGAGGATTCTACATGACAGTTTTTTTATGATGGACATGGGTCTACTACACTACTTCCTTGGACTCGAGATCAGTCAAGATGCATCAGGCATCAAAATGTCTTAGGCCAAGTATACACGAGATCTGCTTGAGAGATTTCACATGATAAACTGCAAGTCTGCTCTGACTCCTTTCCTATCGGGAGTCAAACTTGAGGATGGCGGGGAGACTCCACTAGTTGACAACACACTATACAGAAAAATAGTTCAGAGCTTGTTGTATCTCACACACTCCAAACCAGACCTCTCATATGTAGTTGGTGTAGTTTCCAAGTTCATGCAGGAGCTGCATGAACTACATTGGAAGGCTGGAAAGCATATCCTTGGATATGTACATGGCACCATCACCTTTGGGATTCATTATGTAGCAGACTCTACATTAGATCTCATCGGGTTTACTGATTCCAACTGGGTTGGTGATAGCACTGATCGCAAGTCCACATATGGTTGCTAACTAAATCTTGGTTTTGGGCCTATCTATTGGTCGAGCAAGAAGCAAGCTTCCATTTCTCTATCTTTAGCCTATGTAGAGTATAGAGGGGTAGTTAACATAACCATTCAGGCTATGTGGCTCCAACATTTTCTCACATAGTTGGGCATTCAGTTTCATCGACCGATCGTCATCTGGTTTGACAACCAGAGCACTCTGAAGTTTTGCAGAGATCTAGTTCAGAGGTAGCAGACGAAGAACATCGATATCCACATGCACTACATCTGGTACTTATTACATGAGGGGATCATCGACCTACAATTTTGTCCTTCAGCAGAACAAACAACAGACATCTTCATCAAGACCTTCACCATGCAGAAGTTCCATTCTCTATGAAGTCATCTTAGAGTGAAGGACACAGTTGCCTAACAACTGTAGTTCTTCTTTTTACATACATTGTACCTTGAGGGGGGGTTTTCCCATGAGTTTTTCCCTCTTTCCTCACTTTATTTTAGTGTATCTTTTGTATTTGGGTACCTATCATGGCCTCATTGCTAGGACCCATTCTTTATTTTCACCATAGTGATGTTCAAGTTGGAGTTACTTCACACACACCTAGGATTTATTTTTCCTAAGTTTTTTCCTTTTTTATTAGTCATAATTAGTCATTATCTAGTCTCCTATATTTTAAGGGAGAATATTCCACCTCGAGAATATTCTCTTTCAGTTGACACTTCAGTTTGACTAGTTGAGTTGAGTTTAGATGTTGCATTGGTTATATCACCATGAAACATTGGAATCATCACCATGATAATTCGACCTTGCATTGGGATCATCACCAAACTAGCACATTACCCTTGATTCCCTGAGTTAACTCCTCACTACTCTCTTTTCAGTCAATTAACTGAAGACTAGTTGACTAGTTAACTCAACTAGGTGGCAGTTCACTCCTGTAACTGCCTGAGAGACTAGACTAGGTGGAAATTCACTCCCATAACTGATGGTGTGTGTCCAAATCACTCTAGACCACCACTATGGCTCATTGGTTCTCCTCTAGTGCGCAGTCATTGAGTTATACAGAATAAATCATGTGTAAATTATTCATTATTCAAAATGGTTAATGAGAATTCTTCTATTCTTTCTCTCCTTCATCTTCTTTCTCAAATTATCTCTGCAAATGTGTGTATTATTGTTTATCTAGATCTATTATATGCAGTTTCAACACAGTATACAATAGTATTACCTAAAAATATATCAAAATTCATACCATTATACATCAAATAAACTTGGGTCCATTATCCAAACCTTTCTACTACTGGAATTCGCTACCAGACTTTCTTCAAGGGTTGACATTAATGACAACCAACCCAAATAATAAATAGTGGGAATAAGCAATCTATATACATAGCCAAAACTAGATCCGGTAGCTAGAGACAAAAGCCAGAGCCAAAGTGAGAGATGTAACTAGGAGCTAGAGTCGAAGCCATGTTCTAGAGAAGCAAGCAAAAGGCACATTGATCCAGATTGGTTTACTTTAATATTTTGGAGATGAAAAATCCTCTTAATGGGGAGGTGTGATATGAATGGATTTGAATAGGTCATGAATGGTTGTAATAATGAATTCCTACAAGATTAATTTGGAAATTAAGGAAGGTTGTATAAATCATTAAAGACAATGAAAATGTAAAGGTACATAAGATAAAAGAGAGAAAAGGATAAATAAATGAAGAAGAAAAATAAAATAGGAGATAAAATACTAAATGATGGAAAATGAAAGATCATTCTTGTTGTCCCTCCCATTACCCTGTATCTCCCTATTTCTTATTTTACTTTCACTCTCAAAGGGTATTTTGGCTAAAGAGGAGACCATGCACAGAGAACCAAAAACTACATTGTAACAATAGATTGCGAAAATTATAGTTGAGCAACCATTCGAAGATGGCTTTCCATTTGGGTTTCCAAAATAAATATGGTGTCCATTGTGCCTTGAATGGTTTTTATATTTCTCTATGTTTGTGAAATAAATCTATGTGTGAGTCAGTGGAATATATTCTCCACATTTAAATTGCTACATATACTTGAATCAATGGTTTAATGGTGAATTTATATCTATGTTTCTAATTGTTTATTTAGAATTTCATATTAGTATTTTGAAGGACACCAACAAATAACAACTATCCACCATCTGTTGCACTGAGAGTGTTAATATTAATAGCTATCATAATCTATTTGTTGCAATAATTTAGTTCAATTTCTATTTTTGTCACTAGATTCAAGCAAACTTGCATCTATGGAGGATGTTGAGTACTTGGTCAACTTGCACACAACATTAGCATTCTATTGAGGCTATACCCTCTCATGGATTGTCCATACATAGTTTTCAAAAGTTGGTTGAGGGAATGGGAGTCCCTACATGCCATACATAATATGCATGCACCACTTGCATGTATTCTTTGCTTGGACTGTTATATCAAACATGACTTTTGTTGGATTTCGAAACTCAAGTTCAAGAAGACACAGCCCCTAGATTCCTATATATGGATAAATTTTAACTAATCTATCAACAATAGTATTTATTGTGGTGCCCTTATCCATGATATATTGACCCACATTAGTTGGTATTGGAAGGGTTCTACTAATCTGATACAACCCCCCCTTACCTCCTGAGGATTCTATGACCTCCCGGTCTTGGATATTCAAAATATTTGAACCAAATTAGTTATTTGGGCCTTCAACAAACCCTAAAGAATTAATACACACAGGTCCCTCTAATGTTAATTGTAGGTCTAGGTTACCCGCAATGCTTCTCTTCAGCGCTTTGGCAACACCAACCTTGCGAGTGCTAGCCCCACCCTAGACTCTTTCTCTTATGTGACCATGGGATATGACCTTGGGCCAACCCCTTCGCAACTTCGGGCTTCGAAGATATCACAACCTCTACCCTAGTCTCCTTCCGAAACACTTTTCCCTAAATTCATTGATCTTTGTTGCGTGTTCCCCTGGATCTGATGTTCCAGCTGTACTTCAGGTTTCGCGACTTCATGAATATTTCATCCACTCCGCACTCAACTCCTCTGAACCTTTATCTTCTAGATTTTCTAATTTTCTTCCACGTGTCTCCTCGCAGTCAAAGGTTAAGATTCGCCTCACGAATTCGCAACTTCACAAATTCGGTGATCCCACTTCAGAACCACTTTAAACACTCCAAACTCTGAAATGTCGAAGTGCTTCATGGCGAACCTTCATGCAACTTCCCCTAGATTTGATAGTTTGGAATAATCCCAATCCTTTGTGGATGGATCTTGCTCACTAATTCTGGGAAACCTTAAAGGACTCCTCCCTTTGAATATTTTTCACCGCTCTCCCTCCTGAGCTTGTTCTCTCGAACTTTTGCCTCCTCAGAGTGCTCTCTTCGACACTTATTCGAATTTATTCCTGTGCACACCTTACAACAGTTCTTCCTACACAACTTTAGTTCTTTGTGGATGACTTTCTCTACTCCTCCTAAGCTTCTGAATCCAAATATTCTGCCGCGCACTCCTTCCAAACAAACTTCCTTCAATCTTGAATTTGAAGGACGATTGTTCACTCCTTGCAATAGTTCTTCCACACTCTATTGTTCCTAATGAACAATACTAAATTGAGCGAGGTTTCTCCTACCCCTCACATTCAAACTATCTCTGTTGAACTTTCTGAGTCAAAACAGACTCGTTCATGCACACCTTGCAGACACTTTGCACTCTTTTCACACATAAGTTTCACATTATCTCTTCTGAGCTTATGAGTCGAAATAGACTCTGTCAACGCACACCTTGCGGACATTATGCACACTTGCACTTGCTCGTAGAAGAGAAACAATTGAAACTTATCTAAATAATCACAGATTCATACATTCAACCATGTAAATGCATTCATAAACACAAGAACAAGAAATAACAGAGAATTGAAAATAAATAGAAAGTCTACCATTAATTCGTTCAGATAAGAACATCAATACCGTACATTTGGGACAATGCTCCTCTGTTATATTCATTCAACTGAAATATACATGTGCTCATACACTATTATAATCTTCAACAACTTCTACAACATACTATCAACAACATATACAATAGATTCAGTAGCCTCTCAACTCTCAGCTACAATGGAAACAACTATCAATAGCTAGAGTGCCAATAACCTCTTTTGGGAAACAATACAAAGCTTTATACAAGAGGGGCTTTTCGAGCCTTTCCCTCCAACTAATCTAGAGCTATCCTATCGAATTAAAGGATTTCAGCTACTTAGGATTTATTACAATAAATATTTGTGAGAGACAGATAAGATCGAACACATCGAATCTGTACTGCACGTGAGTTCATTAAAAGAAAATACATTCTCTAACAATCTCATGCAATCATCTAGCTCCAAAACATCAAAGAGGTTCTTTAATTACAATCCTTTCAAAATATTTGCATGATACACCTTCTTTAAAATTTAAAAATTCTCTTCAAAATGTGTGCTAGGCGCTTAGTTGTCCTCCACTCGCGCTTTTCTGGCGATGCTCCTGCATCATACTCCTCTGGCTGAAAAATTCATGGAATCTTGTCCATGAGCTCCTGCACTGACTTTCCATCCTTCTGGATATCTACTTCATTTACCCAACTGACATCTTCTATTGGGCATCCTTTCCAATTTACCAAATACTCAAAATATGTTTTTCTCCTAGCCTTCTTACCAATTCGTCGATCTACAATCTTCTTCATCTGCGGCTTCTCTGCTACATGCATCTACTTTTCCCACTGAATCTCTTTCTGATCTTCTGATCCTCTGGTTCCATCTTCCCTATAATGATACATGTTTTCAATGTTTAATATGGGTGATATACCCACATGTTCTGGCAGCTCTATCTCATAAGCATTCTCACCAAATTTTCTTAGGATTTTGAATGATCCTATCTTCTTCAGTTTTAGTTTATTATATGTTTCTCTTGGTAACCTATCCTTCCTAAGATGTGCTAGAACATGATATCCTACTTCAAATTGATGTTTCCTCCTATGTTGATCAACTCTGCGTTTATATTCATTGTTTCTCCTCTGCAATTACTCTTTGATTTGATTATGAAGTTCCTGCATTTCTGCAACGAAGTCTTCATCTCTAGTGTTTCTAAATTCATTCTACTCCAGATATCTTAACTCTGACACTCCCCTCGGATTCATTCCATACACTATTTGAAATGGAGTCTTTCTGGTACTTCTGTTTACTGAGTCATTGTATGGAAACTCCACCTGTGCTAGAATCTGATCCCACTGGCTATGATGTTCAGTGACTAAAATTCTCAGCAAATCTCCTAAACTTTGGTTCACCACCTTAGTCTGTCCATCCGTTTGAGGGTGATTTGTAGAACTAAAGGATAATTATGTTCCCATCTTCTTCCACAATGTCCTTCAGAAATGACTAACAAATTTGGTATCCCTATCTAAAACAATACTCATGGGCAACCCATGAAGTCTCACAACTTCCTTGAAAAACAAGTTAGCAACGTGTGTTGCATCACTAGTTTTCTGGCATGGGATAAAGTGTGTCATCTTTGAAAATATGTCAACTACCACAAATATGGAATCACTTCCCTTTTATGTCCTTGGCAATCCCAACATGAAATCCATACTTATTGCATCCCAAGGTCTCTCTGGAATAGGCAATGGTTGATACAACCCAATATTTTGTCTCTTTCCCTTTGCATATTGGAAAATCTTACATCTGTTCACAAACTTTTTTACTTCTACCCTCACACCTAGCCAATAGTACAAATTGTTCAACTGTGCAAACTTTTTGTTATGGCCGAAATGTTCGGCTAGACCTCCACTATGCTTTTCCTTCAACAAACTCTCTCTCATCAAGCACCTTGGTATGCATAACTGGAACCCTTTAAATAGTAACCCATCCTAAATCAGATATTTGCCCCACTAGCTTCTGTCTCCGAGAACAGGATTCACACATGCTTCATATGCCTCTTGGAAATATGGATCATCATGATACATTTACTTAAGGTGTTCAAACCCCAAGGTTTTCACTTGAAATTCCTACAAGATTAGATGTCTCCTAATCAATGCATCAACAACTTTGTTAGCATTACCAGAAATGTGTTTAGTGAAAAAAGTGAAATTTTGCATAAACTCTATCCATTTAGCATGTCTCTGGTTTAACTTCTCCTGTCTGGTTATCAATTGTAAATCCTAATTATCGCTATAGAAAACAAAATCCTTTGGAACAAGGTAGTGCCTCCATTTTTTCAAGGATTGAATTACGGCGTAAAACTCTTTTTCATATGTGGAGTAATTTCTCTTAGTTTCATTCAGCTTCTCATTGAAATATGCAACATTCCTATTATCTTGGCTCAAGACCGCTCCAATTGAAACTCCACTCACATCATATCTCACTTGAAATGTCTTCCCAAAATCTGGCAAGACCAGAATCAGTTGTTATGTTATCTTCTCCTTCAATATATTGAAGCTTTTCTTAGCCTCTTCTGTCCATTTGAAAGACTTGTGTCTTTTATTCACTGTATCCATCATTTGTGCATCAATTTCACTGAAATTTCTAATGAACTTATGATAGAAACTCGCTAATCCATGGAAGCTTCTCACATCAAATATAATCCTTGGTGATGACCATTATTTGATTGCTTTCACCTTCTCAAGACCCATCTTCAAATCATTTGAAGAAATCACAAAACCCAAGTAAATGAGTTTTGCCTTCATAAAAGAGGATTTATTTAAATTTATCAACAAATTCTCCTGCTGCAACCTCCTCATCACTAATGTTAAGTGTCTCAAATGCTCTTCTCCATTTTTACTGAAGACAATATATCATCCAGATATAAGATCACAAACTTACCAATAAAATCTTTCATCAGTTCATTCATCAACCTCATAAAAGTACTCGAGGCATTTGTTAAGCCAAATGACATAACCAACCCTTCATACAATCCCTCATTTTTCTTGAAGGTTGTTTTTCACTCATCACCTTTTCTCATCCTTATCTGGTGATATCCAATTTTCAAATCTATCTTAGAAAAATAGTTCGCTCCACTTAAACAATCCATTAAGTCATCCATCCTTGGTAATGGAAATCTGTATGTAATGGTGATCTTACTTATGGCTCTTGAGTCTGTACACATTCTCTATCCTCCATCCTTCTTCGGACTCAACATAGTTGGTACTGCGCATGGATTCAAGCCTTCCCTGACCAAACCTTTGTCTAGAAGATCCTGAACTTGTCTCTTTACCTCCTCATTCTCTTGAGGTGTCAATCTATATGTTGCTTTGTTCGACAGAATCGCTCCTAGTATTAAGTTAATGTGATGGTTGATAATTCTGATAGGTGGCAATGAGCTTGGCAACTCATCCACTACTCTGTCGTCAAAATTCTCCAATAGTTCTTGAACTTCCTCAGACAGATCCTCCATTGAAGTACTTGTAAGGATAACTTTCAGCTTCCTCACTACAACAAACTACATCTCTTGTTCCTTCTTAACTTCACTCAGGATTTTCTTCCCACTTTTTAGCACTAAGAATCACCCTCAGATTGCAAAGAGGATAAGCCCAGTAGCCATCAAAGTATATGTAAATGTAAATGAGTGATTTAAGGTCAAATGGACAATACTCAAAATAATAATGTTTTAACTTAGAAAGCTGGGCTAGCATGCACAAGCAAATGATGTCTTGATTAGATTTAGTCAGTGAATGGGGGTAAAAGTGAATAGGAAGAAGACTTAGTGAGGGAGGTGTAATGGTATTCTATTGACATTAGGTCTTCAAGCAACCCAAGGAGGAAAAACTCAAACACAAGATCTTCCTGAATTCAAAGTTTAAAGAACACTGAACATCATAGCAGTATGATAATCAAACATTCATCATAACACAACCATAACAATCTCATGTGGATCATCCAATCATGAAAAATTCAGCATAAGAGGCAACAAGATGAAATAAGAGAAACTGACTTCTATTAATAAAAAATTCTCAAGTCCAGTATATAACCAGAGAACGAATCTACTTAGTCAAAAAATATTACAATAAGGGATCCCAACTCAACCATTCAAACCCTATTAATCATTTAGAGTATGTATTTATACAAAAAAAGGAAAGGCAACAGATAGAGGTGCGAGATGGCCTCCCTCTCCTAGGATTCTCCAAAATAGTTACCAATCTAACACATGTGCTAACAACTCTTAACATACTGATACAAACCATGAAACATGTTGGAAACTACTCCAACAAAAATTAAATGACATGTCTCCCTTGTGGCACATTCCTTTCCATTTCCAAGTGTCCACAATGGGTTTTATGTTGTCACCATGCTGCCACCTGTTATCCTCGCTCCTGTCCACATAATCAATCACCCAAAAGAGTGATGAATTTGAATCCCTTGATGCAGGTGCCAATTCGTAGCGCCATTTAGTAGCGAATTGGGTAGCCAGTTCTGTAGTGTCCTTTACAAAACCACTCTGCATATTTCGTAGTGCCTCCTTCAAAATAGGCCTACAATTTCCATAGTGCCAATCCTTTGTAATGATTGTATGAAATTTCGTAGCACCTCTCCCTAAATAGCTTCTATGGATTCAGTAGTGCCATACCTGAAATATCCTCTACAGAATCGGTAGAGCCATTCATAAAAAAAACTATGTGGATTTGATAGCGCCATCTATCAACTGTTCCTATAGATTCGATAGCGCCATTACTGAGTTCAGTTGGGAGATTTTGTAGCGTTTTGCAAAAATGGTAGCGCCACTCTGTAATTCGGCAAGGATATTTCATAGCATATTAGGTAGAAAAATTGCAGAACATACTATATAGACGATTCCACAGCACCATGGCACTATGAAATGTCTGTGCTTTTTCTGTGTGATGAGACCAATCCTTAAAAAACACAAAAAACTTAGCTAATAGGTTAGGAGCCTATAGATGCCTATATAGGTGGAAAAAAATATAATTCCTTGATCACTTTACTCTTGAAAAGAGAAACCACCCACAAAAATGGAGCTTATATCCTCCAACTATTTCATCAACCTAACACTCCTCCTTGTTGCAGGAGATCTTCCCTCTATCATATCATCATGTTTTTATTTTGCAGGGATACTCTTCTTGATTGCATGTGTGCTCTTCTTCACTATTGGTTCCTCTCTTTCAATGGTAGCTTCTACCAGAACATTCAAGTTCCTTTGGGCCAATTCATCCTTGAAATGTTGCAATTCTTCCTTGAGCTTTATATTTTGAGACTGAAAGCCTTTGTTTTGCCTGTAGAGGTTCTTAAGTTGCTTATGGAGAGGCTGGGCTCTTCTTGCCCCAAATTTTTCCAGATCAAGGGTGTTACTGTACATATCCATGAGCTCCTTCATCTTAATTCTCTCATTCAAACTTTCCTCTTTCAAACAAGCAACCTCCTTCCTAGCCTCCCTGAGTTGTTTGATTAATCTTTTAAAAGTGTGATTACTAGGTGGAGTGTTGATGTTGATAACCTCAACAAGTTTCTCAATGGATTAACCTTAATCTTTATCCTACAAAGGAGCTCTGTCTATCACCTCAATAGACTTCTCAATGCCTTTACCCTTATCTTTGTTTTTCTTTGTAATTGAAACCTTGTGTAGGTCTTTTTCTTCAACAACCTCTTTAAGAGTTGATGATCTAGTAAAGGGCTTCCTAATTTTTATGCTAGCTGCTAGAGCAGGTGAAGAGAAATGAAATTTCCTTCCCCTCTTGGCTGTGGCTTTAGTGGATGAATGGAATTCTTCCAATTCAGGTGCAGGAAGAGGTGAAAAGTCTCTCTATGGAGAGTGATGAGCCTCCCTCCCTGCTTCTCCAATTCCCTTAATGACTTCTTGGTCTTGAGTAGAGGCTATGCACTCTTTCTTTTTCTGATTGTTCCTGCTGGAGTGACAATAGTAGATGGCAAAGGGATTTTCATCTTAGACTAAGAAGTATATTCTATCTCCAGCTGCATGTGGGCATAGACAATGAATTTTTCCCAATGAATGTTCCTCTTCTTCAACTCTTCCATCAACAACATCCTGATCAATCCAGAGTGAAAGACACTAGTGTCCACAGCCTTGGACTTAGCTTGGACTCTATCAGACATATTCCCCATGCTCCTAAAAAGGTATAAAGGGATATTCATTGCATATATACCAGTAAAATGTAGAAAGATCCTTATATGGTACCGGTATAACATGTTAAACCTTCCCTCACAAGTGAAGTATCTCTAAATGATCTTCAACATTTTACCAAAATCTTCAGCTAGGTGGCTTCTAGGCACCCCCTTGGACAAATTGTCTATCTGATAGTTAGATTTGAGGAAGTCCTTAGAGAAGGAATCATTTAATATCATGGATTTAAACTACCTCTCACCAGTATTAGGAATCCTAGTGGTTGTTGCAATAGAGGATTCACATACCTCAAACTCAAGGTCTCCCACCTTAGTCCTGATGCCATCAAAATGTAATTTAAATTGCCTTGCTACTTCAGGGTGTCCCCTCTACATGTTTTGTAAAAAAGAGAGGTAGACAACCCTTTAAAAAAACTCCCTTACCATTGGGTCAGTATCAAACAGGTGCATGCTAGCAGGTTCGGTCCTAACCACACTCCCTCCCTTGTGAGATTTCTTCTTTTGAGGTGTCTCCATTGGTAAAGACAGGGGATCAAAGGTTGTGGTGTAGTGAGGGGTAAGGAAACTTTTAGCACTCTGTAAATTTTGTCCGGTTGAATAGAAAAACAATAGAGGTAACTATTTCAACCAGCTTTAGAGCTGAGGCACTAGCCTGCTCAACTCAGAGAGGGCTCTCTCGTGTCACTGGGTATATCTATGGAAATCAGTGGCTAGATTTGGTTTGTTTTGGGAAATTTTAATGAAATGACTAGAAAAAAGAAGATAAAATTTGGGCTATGGGGTCTATAATAAATGAAACACATAATCATACCCAAAAAATTGTTCAGAGGAAAAGGCTAAATCAGGCAGTGAGTCTGAGTTTATATCTAAAAATTTTGCATGACATCAGAAGAAAAAAGAAACACATAACTACATCAGAGAATTATAGAGATGAATTTTGAATAAGTTAAGAAGAAAGAACCATAGTCTAAGTTTCTAAGCCAAGAGCATCAAATAATGAACTTTGGGCCTATAAATCTCTAATTTAGACAGGAGGAAGTGTAAATGAAATATATGCTTACAGGAAACACGTACTATAAGGGGAAAAAAAGACTTGTATCACTGTAGTTAGAATCTTTTCATAAAAAATCCAAAATCTACGTCTGCATTTATATATTCATTCTAGCCCCAAAATTTACAAAAAATTTCCTGCACAAAGGGTAGGCTCCTCCTTTAGAGTGACCAACTAGGCTGGTTGATTCTCCCCAATGCTTTCAGTCATTTCGGCCATGTTTTCTATCTTCTTCCATTTTCTCTATTTCTTTTTCATAGATGGCCTATTGATGATTTGGTCCTTCATGATGGGATTTAGCCCGACTTCTAATCCTGGGTCTATAGCAG
This sequence comes from Picea glauca, assembly GCA_000966675.3. Lineage (NCBI taxonomy): Eukaryota > Viridiplantae > Streptophyta > Pinopsida > Pinales > Pinaceae > Picea > Picea glauca. The sequence goes on along the minus strand of JZKD02S0389495.1, from coordinate 913,656 downwards.
GATCCAAATGAAATTTAGTTGCTAATATACGTGCAATTTCCTTTTCCTTCTTACTAGTAGATAAACCTGCCATGTTACTTGAATGATCTATTTGACTGGATATGGCTTGATTGGCCTTGTCCATGTATCCCAGTATCATGGACACCAAGATGTTCCTTCAGAAATTAGAGAGTCAATCTTACGGATGAGATGATACCCTCACAATTTAGAATCGGTAGTTATAGAATTCCAATCATGAATCACTGATAGAATCACTGACATAATCACTTGTAGGTACATTGGTTTACCACTCTTGGATAATCTATTTCAAATTATTATCTTTCGATTTCGTTATATGGCGGCATTCACCTGACATCATACGGTTGTGAAGTACTGAACGAGTGAAGCAGGGTGATTTTGACCAGCCGTCACCCGCCCCACGAGTGGTTGATTTGACGTATTGAAACATGTGACATCCAGGCTTTTGCGAAAGTGGTTTTAGGAAAATCGCCTTTCGCCCTGATGTATCTCTGGAGCCACCACACACCCATTTTAAAAACCACAATGGTTTTCCTCGGTCCGCCTTTATGTGGTTAAGTCCCATGCAAGTTCATCGCCCGATATGGTCTCCAACTGTTGATCTAGGCCATTTACAATCGACGATATGTTGAGTTATACCTTTTACATCTCCTCTATATTCATCCATATGCCGCCAGATATGTCCCAGTCCTTTAAATTATCAATTCTCCAAACTATCAGGCTTCCGCGGCGATGTAGCTCTTGCTAAATTTCTGAGACTTGGATCCTGTCTGCAAATTGTTATGGTGATAACATAGGCTCCAACTGGGGATGCTATCCTCCCTGTGAGGTAGCAAAGAACTTGTAGACCTGGTTCCTAATCATTTGGGATGATCCTAAAACATGTGTGTGTACCCTGCTCCTACCATATCACTAGTGTCTGCTGAAGTCCAAACTCTGCACGCTGCTCTCAATTGGATACTGAACACTGAATATACTACTGAAACTGATTGTGCACAATACTGGAAATATAAACTGAAAAACGCTTGTCCAACAAGCTTATTCATATATTTCTACCTACACTAAAATCCTGAAATGAATACTCAATCAAACGATGCTAAAGTGTCAATGCAACCAATTAAGCAATTGGCTTCCTGATTTTTCTCTGCTCACATCTTTCTTAAGAAGGAAGACAAATGTAAAAGATGGCAGCTGAAAACAAAATTTGCATCCAAAACTTGAGTTTATGAATGAAACAAATTCCTCCTTCAATGATGACTGTAATAGGATGGCCACCGGATCTTGAAAACCATGAAATGTCATTTCTTCTTGGTGAGCAAAAACAAAAACACAAGACTCTTTCGTAATTGTTTGTTGTTCTTTCTCTATTTCTTCTATTTTGAGAACATTTTCAAATGAAATGTTGGTAATAGGTTTGTCTACTTGTCCATGCATCTCAAGAAAAACATTCATACATTATTTAACATCTTCAAATATGACAACCATATTATGTGCATCAAGTCTATCCAATTCTGATTTGGTTTCATTAAACTTCTGGAAATTTGTTTGAGGACTGCCATTTTGACTTTCAAATGAATTAATAGAAATACATTCCTGCTCATAATATTCTTGCAAATGTGAAAAGTTGTCATCATGAACTATTTCAAAGTCTATATTTCTCATGGATGTATTTTCAAAACCCTCACCCATGTCTATGTTGTTTAGAAATTGAACCAGTATGTCGTTCTCAAGGGAAGAAAGACAACTTTGAAACATTTCGTCATGTTGGAAACATTGTTGAATATCCATATTTGTTTCAGGTGAATGGTAATGGATCGAACAACAATATCATGATCATCTTCTTCTCCTTTTTCAGGCTAATCGTTGAGCATAGGCTGAAAATCCAAGCTAAAATAACTTTTCATGTGATCATCAACACGATTATCATTACTGGCAAGTCTACTTCTCTCTATGTATTCACCATCATGTCCGGTGGATTTATGACTTGAGACATTATAAATATTTTGCTTCAACAACTTGAAAGAAGCAAAACACAGTGGTAAGGTTGTCTCACCTGATTTGATACTTTCTCTAGTCTCTTTACTATTGGCATATTTCTGAACATGCTCATTTTCAGTTTCATCTTCAACTAATGATTGCACCTCTGAACCGATGGAAAACACATAAGAAGAATGTTGCAACATGATTTTGGATCAACACAAATTCATTTGCCTCCAGAATGATCTTAGAATTCTCTTTCAACAATTTAAATGAAGCAAAGCACAAAGGTAGAGAATTTTCTTTAGCTAATCCAATACTTTGTTCTTTATAATTGTGATATGTAGGTTGATTTATCTCACTATTCTGCTGAAAAAGAACATCTTCAATATCATAATCATATTCATACTTGTCATATATAGGCAGATCACTAACATATGCAAGGTTATATAACAAGAACAAACTTGGAACATCAACTTGTTCTTCGAAAAACCAATTTGTATACTCATCCTCTTGATTATCTATAAATGAATACAAGAAATAATCAGCCCCTTGCTTATCATGGGATGGATCAGAAACTAAGCCAACACTTTCTCTTTCAACGAGTGGGATGTAACCTTTTGCAACATCATTGGTATTGGGAAATTTAAGAGGGCCTATGACATGGTCAACTCTATGCTCAAGGTTCCAATCAATCATTTTCTGTTCATATTCTCTTTTATTTTCTTTAGCATCTAACTTCTCATATTGAGTTTGTTCATAGGCTTGGATATTGTGTTGAATGTCTTGTGCATCATCAAACATTTGTTGTAGGTATTTAGGTATCCTTTCCATTAGGAGGAAAGACAGATCTAGGTGAAGAGTAGTTGGATAATGGAGCATGGCAGCGGCTTCAGTGGGTCGGATTTATTCAAACAATTTAAAATAGATACTGAAAAAACCTTCTACTGAATATAGAGATAGTTTCATTGCCCTACCTTTTCAAGGCATAGAACTCGATAAGTTGTATATACAAATATTTTTCTTCGCCCCAAAACTTTAGAAAACCATTCTTCAACTCCTCCCACGAGATAATTGTCTCTGGATGCAATTTTTTAAACCAATATTTGGTGTCCCCTTTCAAGGATTGAGAGAAGGCCCTCATACAAACATCATCATGGTTAATCTCAAATAAATCTATAAAATGCTCAAACTTTTGGATGTTCTTTTCAGTTGAGATGATATTAGGTTTTCCATCAAACACAGGTAGATACTCATGGTGATTTGGAGGGAAATCGTGGAGGACTTGGGGTATTTTCAAGGGTATGTATCTATCTTGGGCTCTGGAGGACGTTGGACTAGGAACAGGGGAAGAGACATCAGCCTTGGATTCATGGGGTTCATCGACTTGGTCATGGTCATCACATGGTCCAGCTGTAAAAATCTTATCAAAATCAGTTATACAATGGGGGTATGCATGTGCAACTTTAAGAGGCGGAAAATGATTGCAAGTTTTTCATGATTGTCATCCAAATGCAACAGGCAAAGAAAAACTTGTTTGGCATGCCCAAGGAAAGAAAAGAAGTAACTTAGAACAAATAGTAAAATGCTTTGGAAGATATATCATTTTGAGTACCTATTTTCCTCTATGATATCTTCCCACTCCCTTGTCAAGGGATCTCATCTTCTAGTGAAGTCTCTGAATTACATTTGAAACTTGAGTGGATTCACCAATAATGTTTTGGAAGCTGGATTCTGCATTGAGAGTGGAGTCGCCAGTGAAAATTGAAAATTTTGGATTCTTCTACCAGTGGAATCACCTTGAAACTGATTTTTTAATATGTGGAGTCACCAGAGTAGGAATACATCCAATATGTGACTAAGTGTCTGCTGCTCTCAGACCTTAGAACTCAACCATGTCATTCTTTCCCAGGGAAAATTTTTCAATTTCATCCCCGACAATGGCACCAGAATGTTAGCACTTTGTAAATTTTGTCCGGCTGAATAGACAAACGATAGAGGTAACTATTTCAACCAGCTTTAGAGCTGAGGCACTAGCCTGCTCAACTCAGAGAGGGATCTCTCATGTCACTGGGTATATATATGGAAATCAGTGGCTAGATTTGGTTTGTTTTGGGAAATTTTAATGAAATGACTAGAAAAAAGAAGATAACATTTGGGCTATGGGGTCTAGAATAAATTGAACACATAATCAGTCCCGAAAAATGTTCAGAGGAAAAGGCTAAATTAGGCAGCGAGTCTGAGTTTATATCTGAAAATTTTGCATGACATCAGAAGAAAAAGAAACACATAACTACATTAGAGCATTACAGAGATGAATTCTGAATAAGTTAAGAAGAGAGAAACATAGTCTAAGTTGCTAAGCCAAAAGCATCAAATAATGAATTATGGGCCTATAAATCTCCAATTTAGACAGGAGGAAGTGTAAATGAAATATATGCTTACAGGAAACACGTACTATGAGGGGAAAACAAGACTCGTATCACTGCCAGTTAGAATCTTTTCGTAAACAATTCAAAATCTGCCTCTGCATTTATATATTCATTCTAGCCCCAAAATTTACAAAAGTTTCCCTACACAGAGGGAAGGCTCCTCCTTTAGAATGAGCAACCAGGTCGGTTGATTCTCCCCAATGCTTTCAGCTGTTTCGGCCATGTTTTCAGTCTTCTGCCATTTGCTCCATTTCTTTTTCACAGCTGGCATGTTGATGATTAGGTCCTTCATGATGGGATTTAGCCTAACTTCTAATCCTGGGTCTATAGCAGGTTCCATATGAAATTTAGTTGCTAATATATGTGCAATTTCCTTTTCCTTATTACTAGTAGATAAACTCGCCATGTTACTTGAATGATCTGTTTGACTGGATATGGAGTGATTGGCCTTGTCCATGTATCCTAGTATCATGGGCACCAAGATGTTCCTTCAGAAATTAGAGAGTCAATCTTACGGATGAGATGATACCCTCATAATTTAGAATCGGTAGTTATAGAATTCCAATCATGAATCACTGACAGAATCACTTGTAGGTACGTTGGTTTACCACACTTGGATAATCTATTTTAAATGATTATATTTCGAGTTCGTTATATGGCAGTGTTAACCTGACATCATACAGTTGTGAAGTATCGAACGAGTGAAGCGGGGTGATTTTGACCAGTCATCATCCGCCCCACGAGTGATTGATTTAACGTATTGAAACATGTGACATCGGGGCTTTTGTGAAAGTGGTTTTAGGAAAAATTCCTTTCACCCCGATGTATCTCTAGAGGCGTCACACGTCCATTTTGAAAACCACAATGGTTTTCCCTGGTCTGCCTTTACGTGGTTAAGTCTCGTGCAAGTTCACCACCTGATATGGGCTCCAGCCGTTGACCTGGGTTGTTTACAATCGATGATTTTTCAAGTTATACCTTTTGTGTTTCCGCTATATTCATCCATACGCCACCAGATATGTCATGGTCCTTTAAATTATCAATTCTCCAAACTATCATTCTTCTGCGGTGATGTACCTCTTGCTAAATTTCCGAGACTTGGATCCTGTCTACAAATTGTTATGGTGATAACAGAAACAAACAGAGGCAAAGCTCAATGAGAAATGACAGTGGCTAATGGATGCTCTCTCTCAAGATTTTCCTCTAACTCACATTGAATTAACAATAGGCTGTTTTGATGGATTTTCTTTAAAATTGGGAGAAAGAGACTCTGAGTTAAGGAAGGCAGGGATGCACTACTCAGCTTTATGTCACCACACCATGGTCATCAAAGTTTTGGAAAGGTAGGGACTGCAATTCCCCTTACTACCAACAAATATTAAGTTGAATGCAATGATGAGACAGTGAATAAAAAGGTTAATGCAGGGGTCTTTGAATGCAAAAGGTATCACTAACCAATCGAAATAAAACGCAGTGCATGAAACAGGGGATATGTAGCATAGTTTAGCATCATCATTTTGTAGCGTAATGTGCATACAAGAGCCAAGTGAATGAACGAGAACTCAATATTCAGAAGGAAAATGACTTGATCTTTAGAATAGGTGATAACCAAGTGAAAATGGTTGCAAAGTCTGTGGGAGAAAAGCTACAGATGCAAGTTCACAAGGGAGAAAGTAGTCTACAGCATCAAGCACTACCAAAAGCTCAGGTAGGAGATATATCAAGACTTTTCTATGCAATGGAGAGAGCTCACAAAATACCTAGAGATGTGATTGAAAATGGAGGATCTAGAACTAGTTCGAAAACCGCTACGTACCCCTCAGCCTCTAATTTATATTTGGCAGTTGATCCCGTAGCGCAGTTTGCAGCTGGTCTGAACCAGTGATTTCGGAAGCGCTAAGCTTGAGAGAAAATTAAAATTCTCAAACCATTAGCAAACTCATTAATGACCAGATCTTCATATTCCCATTTAATGAACAGGGGCACTGAAAACAAGGTAAATCATGAACTCAACTATTTCTGATGAAAAATGACAAGGATCAAAGGACAAAGGGTGCGCTATGGAAACTCCCAGTGATTTGGCAATGCCTTTTTCAAAAAAATGATTTGACCCCCCTTTAATCGGACATAGGGACAACATGGAAAGGATAAAGGGTATGAGTGGATGGAGTGATGTGTCAAGGAATAAATATCACAGGATGGGTTATGCTTGATGTCAAGTCAAGAGGTGAGTCAAAACATAAACCATAGAATGAACCTAGGCTTAAAATCCATGTGTGGGCCAAAAATGAGCCAAAACCACAAGTCTTTATTTGTTCAAGCTAACCTAAGCAAATCACACAAACAAAAATAAATCAAACCTAAATTCTAATGGCTAAAAATTTAAACCTAAGGGATAAAAGACCCAAGGCAACTTTATGTGATAACATTGGCTCCACAAGGGATGACATGCTCCCTGTGAGCTGCCAAGAACAAGCCATTTCAGTGCCTTATCGTAGGGCTATGGGTCACTTATTCAATCAAAAATAAAACAAAAATGATATTTACAATGAAATGGAAAGTTACTCATGTCTTAAGAAAAATATTTTTTCAGAAAGTGCCCATTAACAGGGCCACCAAAATCTTCGGAATCCTCCAAATTATGTAACTTATAAGTTTTATTTGAAAATACCTCATAAATTTTGAAGGAACCAATCCACAATAAATTTTGAAGGAACCAATCCACAAGGCCTCAAATTTGTCGTTCTTGCCTTTTTCTTGCTTGGGTGCATCCCACTTGAGCACTAGATCTCCCAGCTATAAATATTCTTTTCTTACCTTCTTGTCAAAGTCTTTCTTGATCTTTTGTTGATGGTCCTGTGTTTTGTCCAGTAACTACTCCCTAGTCTACTGCACTTATACTAGCTGTTGTATTCTTCTGACCATGTCATCAGGTTCTCCTTGGTAGTCCTGGAATAATTTTTCCATGGGAAAGGAAAGATGAGTAGGAAAGATAGCCTCAACCCCATATACCAGCTGAAAAGGAGAGACACCAAGTGATCTCTTTGTTGTCACTCTATCATCCCACAAAACAAATTTCAGCTTTGAATCCCATGCTTTCTTGTTTTCTTCTAACAATCTCTTGATGATATTCATAAGGCTCTCGTTAGAGGATTCTACCCAGCCATTCCCTTGGGAGTAGTAAGGAGTACAATGAACCAATGTAATCCCATACTATTCAAAAAACTTGGTCAATGGTTTGGCCTTGAAAGATGCAACATTGTCAGTAACAATTTTGCTCGGATAACCAAATCTTGACATGATATCTTAAAGAAAACCAATGATTACCTTGTGGGAGGCATTCCTTGTAGGGATGGATATTATCCACTTGGTGAAGTAATCAGTGGAAGTCAAAATACACCTATGTTGACCTCTTGAAGCAAGATGAATTTCCCCAATGAAGTCTAAGCCCCACTTCTGAAAAGGTCCTGAAGCTACCACAGGCTTCAATGGAAAATATTTGCGCTGTTTCTTTCCAGAAAACTTTTGGCACTTGACACAAGCTATAATCTTTGCACAAACATTAGTAAAAAGGCTAGGCCAAAAATTACTAGCTATGAGGATCTTATAGGCTGTGGTTCTCCAGAAGTGATTCCCCCCACATAAACTGTCATGAAAATAAGTCATAACTCTTTTGGCCTCTTATGGATCTAGACATCTAAAAAGAACTCCTAAAGGATATTTCCAATACAAAACTTGGTCAATAAGACAATATCTAATTGCTTTGAGCTTTGAATCTCTTACCTTTTTCTTTTCCAAACCATCAGGAGGCTGCAACTTCTACAGAAAATATATGATGTCCTTGTACCAAGTCCATTATGCCAATTGGGGGCTGACCTGAGAACCTTTATCAAACAACTCATTTTGCTAATTTTATGAACTAATTTTTATGACATTAACTCCCAAAGCTATGAAATTTTATTTAGCCAACAACCTAGCTAAACCTTGGCCTTTAACCAATTTAGTGGGCTTTATTTCAATATAAAATTCCAGAATTTTGGCAATCCACTTGCTCCTTCTCCCATCTATGTCAGGCTGAATAGGTATCTCTTTCACTGAGGCTGAAGGGACATATGCAACAAATTTTGAATGAAACAAATATACTCTGAAAGCCTTAAGGGATTTGACCAAAGAATAATCCTTCTTTTCCATGATGTCATATTTTATTTCAGCATCCCTCAATGCCCTGTTGAAAATGGCAATAGGCTTTTCTAACCCTTCTACATTTTTTTGCAATAAAACAACATCTACTGTGTCAAAAGAAGCAAAAGAAAATATCAGAAAATCCTTGGAGTAGTCAGGGTTGATGAGCATAGGTGATTCAATCAAAGCCTTTTTTATTTGATCAAAAGAATTTTGAGACTCAGTATTCCATTTGACTTCATTTCCTTTCCTCGGCATGGTTGTAATATACTTTACCAATTCAACAAAATTTGAAATGAACCTTCTCAAAAAATTGATTTTCCCCAAGAAAGACTAAACTTATTTCTTGGATCTAGGGAGAGACAAGATCTGGATGGCTTCTACTCTGCTTGAATCAATTCTTACCCCTTTAGCTGATACAATGTGCCTCAATAATTTCCCCTCCTTCATAGCAAACAATGACTTTTTAGGATTGGGAGAGACCGAACTTTCTGCACTTCAAGAAGACCTTTTTCAAATGATGATAATGTTCTTTATCAGATTGTGAGAACACTGTAATGTCATCCAAATAGATGACTACAAAATTTTCCTTCTCCCCAATAAAGGCAATGTCCATGGCTCACTGAAAGTTCGCTCCTGCATTCATCAATCCGAGGGGCATTTTAGCATACAGTGGTGAAGGTTGTCTTCTCTCTATCTTCAGGAAAGACAAAGATATAATTGTAGCTAGAAAATCCATCAATCATAGAAATCCTAGATGAACCTGTCACCCTCTACAATATGTGCTCCATCTTTGGTAAGGGGTAATTATCTTTCTTGGAGATTCTATTCAAATTTCTGAAATCGACACAAACTCTGATTTCCCCATTCTTCTTTCTCATTAGGACCAAGTTAGCCACCCATTCAGAGTATCTCAAAGGAATGATGATCTTGGCATCCAAAATCTTTTTTACCTCCTTTTCCATAGTAGGCAACAACATAGGATTTATCTGTCTAATTTTATGCCTAAATGGCTTGGTCCCTTCTTTCAAAGGGATCTCATGTTCAATGATGTTTGTGTCATATGTTCTCATATATTCATATGTCCAAGAAAACACATCAACAAACTCTTTTAACAACTTAACATATTCAACCCTTTGTTCCTTTGACAAGATGCTAGACAACTTGACATATTTTGGATCCTCCTCTGTACCCACATTACATTCAATCACATCAGCATTATCAATTGAACCTTTAACCTTTACAACAACATCATTTCTGTCAAAAAATCTCTCCAAAGGAACTAGTCCTTTTGGAATATGGTTACTAGGCAACTGAACAATATGATGGTTAGCAATTTTATTTAGGAAAACATCAGCATGAGGGATATTTTTAGTATCATGATCTTGATCAATATGCAAGGCAGAAAAATCATCCATAGTCTCAAGAAATCTTTTAATCTCAAGATCATCCTCAAAAACCTTCCAATGTTTGACATTGTTAGGTATAGAGGGTCTATACTTCACTTCTACATCATATTTGAGTTTAGGTGGCAAAGGGACTCTGAAATTACTTGCTGAAACAACCAAACAATCTTCCATGGTGTTCTCCCCTCTTGGAACAGAAGAGATATTAAAAGCTAAGAAGAAACTGTCAACAAGATCCCAAACTTCATTTTTGTAAGTCCCTAGCCTGGGTTGTTTAGCTTGATATAGATTTTTTATTTGATGGACAATTAATTCAACATCTCCAAAGACTGCTAGCTCTTCAATCCCCATGTCTTTGGCAGCCCTCAAACCCAAAAAAGAGCTTCATATTCTACCACATTGTTTGTAGTTTCAAATTCAAGCTTGTAGGACAAATATATGATCTCTTGAGTAGGGGAAACAAAGACTACTCCAACACCAACACCTTCCTTAGAAGAGGCTCCATAAAAAAACATCTTCCAAACAGAGGTATTTGGAGGATAATATTCACAAAAGGTAATGGATTGTTTTCTGATTTCAAGAGGAGGTTGAGGAGCATCAGTGAGCTGCAATATACTGGATCCTAAATAAGTATCAAGTACAAAAATAGGATGGTTGGTGGGGTTCGCTTCATCACTGATGATCTAGGATAATTGAGCCTCCCTGTAAAGCCTTCTATGTTCTCCCCCAAACATAGGAATGGTGGCATATGTAAGGCCCATCTGCAAGGTTCCCTCTAGTCTTTTTATCCAAGATCTTGACAAGAGCATAACAAACTTAGGGGGGACATCAGCTACCACAATATCCATGACCACACTTTTCATGGGCAACTGAAACAAGGTAACAACCAGATCTTTGATAACCCACAAGATACTTCACTTTCCAAGAGTTAAAAGAGTATAAAGCATGGTATGTTTTTTTAATTTCCAACCCAAGCTAATCCATGATTGTTTTTGGCATGAGATTATGAGATGCCCCTGAGTCCATCAAGCAGTTATGCAACACCTTATCATGAATGTTCAATGATGTATAGAAGGGAGGGGATGAATCATCTCTATATTCTATCAAAGTTCCTAAGATGACTACTGGTTTTTCATCTTGAAGATTGACTGAATCAGTGGAATTGGAGGAAGGTTCGGGATGTATCATTTTGGAAATATATCTTTTGAATTCCTCATTTTTTATCAGCTCCAAAAAAGCTACAGGGATTTTGATTTTTTGAATCACTTTCAAAGCTGAAGGAAGATGGATATTTCAAGATCTCCTTGACTTCTAAGCTAGGATTCTTAACCAATGATTGAGGGATTTGTGCATATTTTTCTTTGCTGCCAGCTGCCACATGCTAAGAATATTTTTTTGTTTTAGTAGGCTGATCATAAGTGTCAGTCTTTTCCTCTTTCTTTTTGGACCTCAGGTTGTATCTATTCAGATTTTCTTTTTTTCTCTCCCTTACTCAATTCATTTATTTGATTATCCATGAGAGATTCCTCATATGAAGATTGAGTCAAATGAGGGGATGAAGAGGTGTCACCAATAAAATGGATTTCAGGATCAATTTATTCATCCTCTCCTTCTTCATCATCAACAAGGTTATTTTGGAGAGGGGTTTGAATTTTTTTATCATCCCTATATCTATTTCTTGGATCTCTTGGGATGATCCGAGGAGCATTATTTGGTCTTCTGAAGTTACCTCTATTATCAACATTCTGTGTGTTCCTATAGGTCTATTTTCCTTTAAGTTTTAACTTCTCCATTTCACCAGAAAGTGATTTTACCAATTTTGTAAGTTCATCAACTTAAGGATGGACAATAGAGGAATCAGAGGTTGAGGCTTCAACTCTACTTTTTATCCTGTCCCTATTAGATTTTCCCCTAATTTTGTGAGATGCCACTATGTTAGATTCTACTTCTAAGGCTACATCTTGCATATGAGCTAAGGAGGAAGATCTTCTTTCTCTTGGTAGAAGGAAAAAATCGGGGTCAAAAGCACTGGCATAGGTGATCTTGGCAGAGGTTTCTGTAGGATTTATTTCAGTAGGAATCTTGTTATACATTTTATTGAATCTTTTGGAGAAGTCAGAAATAGATTCTCCCTCTTTCCTCTCAAGGGATCCAAATTATGTGTTATAATAAAGAAAATATTTTTTATGCCCCCACTGTCTCAAGAAAGAATCATCTAAAGCTTCAATCCCAACAATATATCTAGGAATCAAAAACCTAAACCACTTTCTAGCCTCACCATCAAGGCTTTGTACAAAGACTCTCATCCATACATCTTCATTCTCAATGTTAAGATTGTCTGCATAACTATAAAAGGCAACAAGGTGTTCTTCAATAGTTATGTCTTCTTCCCCTGTGAACTTGGGCATGTACTTAAGGTAGTCTCTAGTAGGGAGAGAATTCATAGGCTGAGGTAAGATAATAGGGGCATACCTAGCATCGATTATGACATCCATCCTATTTCTGTGAGGGTTATCACCTGGCATTGGATTATGAACTCTAGGAGAACAAGGAGGAGATGGGTATTTGACTATGTGCAGCTTAGGAGAAAAAGGAATGTAGGAAGGAGGGATTTCAGTTTTCACAAGAGGAGGATGATTCTTGGAAGAAGATGGTATAGGCTGCAAGGAAGATGATGTTTCCTCCTCTTTGGTCATAGAATTTTTGATAGGAGGAGGAGTATAAAAACCTAAGGTAGGAAAATCTTCAAGGCTCTCAAGTCTAAACCACTTTACAATATTAGGAGAGGCAAGTATTTCAAAATTTCCTTCTTTCAATTCTGGGTTAAAATAGGAGTATTCAACATGAAAAATTTCAAAATTCAAAAGAAACTTCAACAAAAGGTAAAGGAGGAATACTTGATATAGAAACTAGTGTATTAAGAATGGAATTAGGCAACTGACCAGAAGTACCTAAAACAACAACAAAAAAAATCTCTTGAGAATATTTTCCCTTCTTGATTATCTTCTCTGTTAGGATCATACAATGTACCTTTTTGCCCACACTTTTTTCCACCATTACACTCTTGTTTCACTCACATTTAAACTCATATTATCACTTTAACCTATCTTTCCAAAGGTATACAACGTCTCTTCTCTTTACTATATGTTTAATCTGTTTTGCATATAATTTTACATTACTCTCGTACTTAACCATTGATCAGAAATGTATAAGTGTTGAAACAGTTCGAACTGCAAATTAGCATTGAGGCATGTTGCTGAAACAGTTAAAGCACGCAAACCCTGTGGCTGAAACAGTCTGTGGACTACGATGCTGAAACAACATCTCACAAGAAGAAGCTGCTACACTCTCCGTGGTCTACGATGCTGAAACAACAACTGCTACACAGTCCGTGGTCAACAATGTTGAAACAACAACTCACAGAGAAGAAGCTGTTACACAGTCTGCAGTCTACGATGTTGAAACAACAACACAAAACTCTTACATTGACCACGACAGCCGCACCTTGAGCTAGCATTAACCATCATTGCTGCCTGAGACCAAGTTGTCGAAACAATCAGAACACAAATCCCATGGCTGAAATAGCCCACGATTTGCGATGCTGAAACAACATACAACAACAGTAACAAGAAGACAAATAAAGAAGTTGTTACTCCATCCTCAACAACAACACCTCACTCAGCACTTGTAATAGCATTCTGTTGCAGGAGACTAGGATATCCTATTCTAGTTTAGAAAGTTGATCTGACTAAGAATAGGACTTAGATGTACACCTGTAATTTGTTGATCAAATTGTATCGAAGGGATTCTCCTCTTTAAATAAGATAAAATCACCATTAGAGAGGATCTCCTATTTTTAAAAAGAAAGAATTTACGGAGAGGGACATGTTTTTTACTTTAGATTGTAATGTAACATAGTTGACAGATGAGTAAAAGATTGTTTTGAGCATTTCTCTCTAGTTCCTTTCATTTCAAGGGAATCTTGTGAGGAGGGAGGGCCCACCTTCTTCACAAGATTCACCCATTAGCTTTGTAGAGTGTTAGTGTTATTTCTGTTTATGCCTTGATTAAATTCTGTTTTGCTGAAACACTACTTTACTGAACTTTGTTTTGCTGAAACACTACTTTACTAAACTCTATCTTGCTAAAACTCTACTTTACTGATTCTTACATTGTTTTCATATGATTCATGCTTGGGTAACTGTTAATCATTCTACTTAGCAATCCTGCTTGGTGAATTTATGAGAGCCTGATAATCAGAGACAGGTGTTGAAGGTTCCTGCTTCGGGAATAGGGTCCTGTTCTCTGTTATAAATAAGTTAGCCTTTAGTGCATGCCAATTAATTTAATGAGTTCATGAAAGTGTGCTAATCAGAAAGAGGTGCTGAAGTTTCCTACTTAGGAAATAGGGTCCTGTTCTCTGTTAAGAGTTAGTTAACCTTCAGTGTGTGTCAATCATTTCAATCAGTAATGAGTTCATGAGAGTGTGATGATTGGAAACAGGTGCTGAAGATTCCTGCTTTGGGAATAGGGTCTTGTTCTCTGGTTATAGAATAGTGGTCTTTCCTTTTGTAGTTTCTTGAAGGATTTCTTTTCTAGTCTTTCCTCATGGTTGGATTCCCTGTCGTCTGTCATCGATTACATTTCCCAAATTTTTCCTTCTGATGAATCTATTATGGAAATGCTTAGCATTGACAATCTGCCTTGGGATGATAACCATCATCAATCCTCTTTCCTTTCACCTTTGGAAGAGATTCACCAAGACATGCACTCTGTCTTCCCTCCCGATGTTACCGATGCTCCACAATCTCCCATCCTCACACAAGATACTTTCTCTGAGGGGAATATGGGTAACATCTCTACTACGATCGCTATTGACATTTCGATCAAAGAAGGTGTCATGGAAAACATTAACATTGGTGCTAATTGCACACCCGAGGCTTCTTCTCTTTTGGAAAAACTTCAACTTCTGAAAGGTTATCGTAAGCTTTCCCCCAACCCATCGTTAGTCGATGGACTGGTCAATCCAGTTCCATCCTCGGTCAGTCCGGTTGATCAGGTGGTCAATCTAGTTTCCTCTTCGATTGAACCAAAAACCGAAGTAGCTGATCCGATTCCATCATCGATCATCCCCGCTCTTCATCAAAAGAGTGACACCAAAGTGGTCGATCTGTTTTCATCCTCGGTCGATCCCACTCTCCCGTTAGAGAGTGACACGAAAGCAGTCGATCTGTTTCCACCCATCGACCCCATTCTTCCCTTGGAGAATGAAACTCAAGTGGTCGATCCAGTTTCTCCATCAGTCGATCCCATTCCTCCATTGAGGAATGTCAAAGTGACTGATCCAATCCCTTCCTCGGTCAATCCCACTCTTCCTTTGAAGAGTGCCAAAGTGGTCGATCCAAGTCCACCATTGGTCAATCCTACTCTCCCTTTAGAGAGTAAACCCGATACTGCCCACATTTTTCTCGTTAATACAGACTCTATCATGCTGGGGGGCATTCCTCATTCTCTTGCGAAACCCCCTCCAAGTAATGAGGCCATCCTTTTTGATTGGGGTGCACTAACTAGACCTTGTCTTCCCTCTCACACTCCTTTTTAGATTACAGTACATGTTTGTGGTCAAGACGTTCCTCAAACGCTGATAGATGAAGGTGCGTCCGTCAGTATTTTGTCCTCTGTTGCTTGGCATGCTTTGGGTTGTCCTAAGCTTGTGCCGGTTACCCAAAATCTATTGGCTTTTAACAGAAGAACCAGTCAACCATTAGGGATCCTTCCTCAGTTTCCTATAACTTTGGGAGGGAAAACTGTCTTTATCGATGTCATGGTAGTCCGAGACCCCTTGGATTTCTCTTTACTCCTTGGGCGGGATTATGTCT